>VZRF01013632.1:846550-875937 GCA_013396875.1 Vireo altiloquus
AAGGAAGGAAGGAAGGAAGGAAGGAAGGAAGGAAGGAAGGAAGGAAGGAAGGAAGGAAGGAAGGAAGAAAGAAAGGAAAAAGAAAGAAAGAAGGAAAGAGAGAAAGAAAAAGAAAACAAGCCTGAAACAATGGGAGATGGGAAGATAAACTCAGAGGTAGGTTGTTAAACGCATTTAGCAGCCAAGCAATCCTAAGATAGCAGCTCTCCATTATCAATGCGAGCTGTGCTCCAGGCAAAATTTCCTTGGCGCATTATTGACCTTTAAAATTACATCCTACTCCCAAATACTGCTCCATGCTGCTATCTTTTATTATTCTTGGCTTTCTTACAGCATTTGTTTATCAGTCTGCTCTTCTGTGTTTACCTTCAGCCTTTCAGAAGCAATTACAGAGGATGGACATAACTCAAAATAACAGGTATAGCACAGAGCAGAAGAGAGGCTGACAAAGCTCAGGATAAAGGAAAAAATGGGGAAGGGACCACAGCTGGGAGAAGGAAACAGTAATAGAAATAATATAAAGGAATCCTGTCACTTCTTGTTAGGATTTGACAGCACTGCAGCATAAAATATGCACAAACTGGCCACCCTTGATCAGACCAGATGTCAGGTGCACAGTCTCTGAGTAAAATAACACTGAGAGATGCTGGCTCCAAAAGGCCAGAAACGACCCTTTGATAGACTCAGACTTTAAAGTTAACCTAAACCCCACTTTCAGCAGGCGAAGCTGCTGAAATGCCCCAAGTGCAAAGTGGAAGGGCCCAGAGATGGTACAAGATCATCCTACTGCAGCCAAGACAGGATTCCTTGGGGTTTCAGGCACTGCTGATAAATGGAGTATGGCTCAGTCTTCCATGCCTTCTGAGACTTGCCTTGAATAGTATAGTAAATTCAAATAGAATATAATTTCCTCCTGATGTGACTTTCTTCAAAGGATTTTCTTTCTGGTACTGTTCCCAGGACATGGCTATCCCAATAAAAGCATCATTGCTCCTGGTCCTGTAAGCATTAGATGACTGATTTCTCCTGATCTTTAATCAGAGAGAGAAAAATAATTAATCTCTCTGTATGAGCAGTTCAAGTAATAGATCCATAAATGACAAGTGGGAGAGAGCACTATGCTGCTTTCCAGGGACTTTTGTACTGTCTCATGAAGTAAAAAAATACTGTAAAAAATAAAATAAGATGAAAAAAAATCAAAACTTTGCAAAAAACATAGAATCATAGAATGGTTTAAGTGGGAAGGAACCTCAAAGTTCATCTGGTTCCAACCCCTCTGCCATGGGCAAGGACACCTTTCACTAGACTGGATTCCTCCAAGCCCTGTCCAGCCTGGCCTTGAACATTCCGAGGTTATCAACCTGTCCTTGACTCTTCTTTGCCTTGATATGGCAACTTGCTGATTTTATCAAGTCTGATCTTGCTGTCTCGGTGCACGGGGCTGACACAGACACAGTGAATCTCTCCAGGTTCCTGTCAGGCAGTGGAGTGATGCTGGGAGCACGGCACAGGGACCTTCTCTGATTCCTTTATTCATAATTAGCATTATGAGCATTGTCAGATCGACAGCTGAGCACGCACTGAGCAAAGTCACCCAGGCTAAAGGACGTGTGGTGGCCACAATGTCTTCAACTGGAAAATCAGCCTTGATTCCAGAAAAATCCCTGGGAATTTCTTGGAAGAAGCTGGATGTCCTGGTTAGAGATGAATTCAGAGAAAAATATCCCCTGATGGAAAGTAGGTTCTAGTTNTCTGTGGGTGTGGTCCTTCTCTCTCTCTTCTTCAGAGCTGGGTGGGCATGGGGGCCCCCATGCAGGCCTGTGGAAGGGCTCCCAGTGAGGGTTTGGTGTTTTGAACAAGTCCAGAAGAGAAGAAGAAGAAACCAAAATCCCAAGAAAACTCTGTCTCTCTCCTTTCAAAGAAAACAGAGCCGAGAGCTGGCTGGAAAAGCAAGGAAGGTGCTTCCCCCCCTCTCTGCTGCAGCAGCAGCTATCACTCCCCAACAGCAGCAGAACAACAGAGAGGAGTACAGAAGCATAGAACTGCTTTGAAAAAGTTCCTCTGACTGTTTTTTTCTCTCTCTCTCCCTTCTCGGGTTCGGTTTAAAGGCACAGAAAGGAATAAGATTCATTTTCTGGGCATAGAGTAGGCAATCACTCGAAGACACTGGATTATATCCT
Organism: Vireo altiloquus; assembly: GCA_013396875.1. Lineage (NCBI taxonomy): Eukaryota > Metazoa > Chordata > Aves > Passeriformes > Vireonidae > Vireo > Vireo altiloquus. The sequence continues at coordinate 848,731 of VZRF01013632.1, forward strand.
TTGTGAGCACTGGTGAGCTCCATGTTGCTCAAACGATGACAAAACCCAAGGAAAATGTTGCAATTGAACATCTTGGGCACCTAAACCCCCAAGTCTCTTACACATTTTCTACTTGGTGTCGTCTGTGTCTCATGGTTGAGCCTGCTGGAGTTTCTCTGTCATGTAGAGGAAAAACTAGGCACAAGTTATCCAGGGATTAGATGCTGCTTGGTTGAATCCCAGAGTTTTTTCCAGAGCCATCCCTTGATTTGTGGAGACCTATTAGCATGAGCATCTTCTCCACCTGTGAAGATGGATGAAATAGCCCCTCTCTGTCTCACAAAAGTATTATAAACCCATTATAAAGAATATAAGGTGCTTGGAGACCAGGAAGGTGTAAGAATTATTAGCAGATTATGATATAGGAGTTGCACTGAGACCACTGAGCTCATTTTCATGTAGACCTGCAGTTATTTGTCAACAGCTAATGATTTGTTACCTTCACCTGCACAAATTAAATTCCAAGTTGTGCTGTGGAGTACATTTGCCAACATATCTCAGCCAGATCTATTCAAATCCTGGGTTATCCCAGCCCTGGAATTATGTTTTCCAAATGCATGTGCTCACACAGGGCAGATTCAGAGGGAGCTGGCTGCCCAGAGAAGTGGTGCAATAACTGTTCTTGAAAATGTTCAAAAAAAATGTAAATGTGGCACTTGGGAACAGCATCAGTGGTGGCTTTGGCAGCGCTGAGGGAATGGTTGGACTTGCTGATCTTGGAGGGCTTTTCCAGCATTAATTATTCCATGACCAATAACCTACTTTTGGAAGAGGGAATATTCATTTTTTGTGAACTTGTAATCAGATTTTCTCGTGGATCAGCAGGGAGGCCACGGAGTACAATGGAAACATTTACATAGCCTTTAATAGGCTTTGTGTTGGATCCATAGCATTGTGGGATAAGAGAGTGTATTATTACTTCTTCATCTGACAATCCCACACAGAGATGGCCTTACACATATCCCATTGCTTTCCAAGGATAGAAAAACTCCTTGATCAGTTTTGCCTCTGAGTTAAATTATCCTGCCAATTATTCAGCAGTTTTGACTGACATCACAAACATCACTTCCATTTATTTTCAAATATCTGTATAGAATGTCTGAAGAATTCAAATCCTCTTCAGCACAACGAACCACCATGGAAAATATGTGTGTGTTGGTGTTTATGTCTTTGTGTATCCTATCAGAATTTGGCTCATTTCCCTCTGATACCATCAATGTGTATTTGTGTGGTTTAGGACTCAGAGAATTGCATTTTTCCGTGGTTTCATTAACCACGTCAGACCTTCAGTTGAATTTAATTGCAAGTGCCAGTCTGAAGAAATTAATTTTGTGGCTATCATCATTAGGCAGAACGGCTGAGGGTTTAATTCCACCCTGTAGAGGAAACCCACAGAGCAAAACATGAGAGTGGGAACAGCTATTGCTTTCTCATTTTGTAGCAGGAATTACTCATCACTTTGGGGTTTTTTTTCTGCTTTAAGCTCATTTTCTCTTAGTTCTCCATGCAAGGGAATTATAAATTTCGGGAAAGTGTATCTGAGTAATCCTTCACTCTGCAAAAATTTAAGCACAGCATTTTACTCTGATACAAACAGTGAGGATGGCAGCACACTGGCAATTTACTTTAGACCTGAGGACAGTCTTTTGGGTCATCCCCTGGCCTAAATGGCTCTTGAACAGCATGGCAGCTGCTCTGGTTGGAGTCCAGGACAGAAGGAGCCTCCCTGTGTTAGATCTTTTTCAGAAAAACTCTTCTTCCTTCCTACATGACCCAACTCTTGAGGATGCTAAGCTCACATTTGCTGGTTTGGCTGTGAAAAGGGGTTTAAAGCTAATGTAGATAAATAAAATGCCCCCTGACCAGACCTCAACCCCAAAATAATATCAGGGCAACCTCATCCAACCTGGCCTTGAACACTTCCCGGGATGGGGCATCCACTGGGCATCCTGTGCCAGGGCCCCACTGGCCTCACCACCCTCATGGGGAGAAATTTCTTCCCACCTGCTAGCATAAATCTATCCCCTTTCAGTTTAAAACTATTACACCTTGTCCCACAACTACCAGATCTGAGTGCTGGACAGGATCATTGAAGCTTTCACTGAATCCTTGCGATATCACAGCATTCTGGTGTCTTTTCTGTGCTGGGGAACCTCAGAAAAAACAGCCACTCATTCTTGAAGGCCAGGTTGGAAAGGGTTTGGAGTAACTTGGTCTAGTAGAAGCTGTCCCTGTCCATGGGAGGGAGGTGGAATGAGATGATCTTGAAGGTCCCTTCCAAGCCAAACCATTCTGGTATTCTGTGATTCCTTCTGGATCTTAAATTGTTTCATGAAATTAGAGTTTTCTTTGGATCACAGGGTAGTTCAGCATCAAAAATAAAATTTCAACCCCTTAGGAAAATACACCCTGATAATTTTGGGCTCTTTACTCCGTGAAGGCAAGGTTGAGTGAGAAGAATTACAAATGTGTCCTTTCTTACTCTGCTGTGTTTCTCCACTTATACCCTGGTGGTTTTAGAATGTTCTCAGAGGAGATGAAAGTTTGAGTCCCTCCAGGCAGAGAATGAAATTGAACCTGGAGAAATTCTGTAGCAATTCCATTTTGGGTTCAAGGGGGTTATTTGTAGGGTTCTTTTTTGTGCTCAAGGGCTTTGATCTCCTGTTTGCACTGCAAACCTGTGAGATTGCTCTCTGCTTTCCTGCTCCAGGAGAACAACTCCCAGACCTGGATTCAGCACACTCTCCTGGGTGTTCTCTGTAAACGACTCAGGCCCTCAGGCAGAGTCAGAAGAAAAATGTTGACAAGTAATTTGGAGATTCAGGTGGGAATTTAATGTGAAATAGGTACTGGCATCCATGCTCTTCCCCTCCAGAGAAGTAATTTGCTCACAAACGTGAAGAGAGAATTGGGATATTTAGAAAATTTTCAGACTAAGAAAACTCTAAATGTCTGTGGATTTGGGGTGTTTGTGACAGCTGAGGAATAGGCCTTTTCTCCCCCCTCACAATTCACCAGCCCTCAATTTAACTTATCTCCTTCTTTTGTGCTACACATGGCTGTGCTGCAGACTCTAGAATTTTGTGAAAGTCCCAAAGATGCACTGAAAGTGGTTCTTGAATCTCAGAACTCATTATTTCTCTATCTTTACCTTAACAAAGAACCACTTTCCACCAGAAGGAATTTGCAGGGCAACTTTCAAACTTTGACTGTGACCTTTAATACAAAAAAGGTGCAGAGAGAGTTTGTCTTTGAAATAGGAACATAACAAGTCAAGCAAGGGGCAAAAGGGCCTCAGATATTACAAGCGAGCTGCAGCTAAAGATGGAAATGAAAGGGAATGTCTTACAGAAAGTATGAGATGGCTGAAGAGAGCAGAGTCCAACATAAACAGCTTTTCCGAGTGCACTCAATCCTCATTAACATGCTCTGGGAATTTGTTCCTCTCCTGTGATGGGTTTGAAGAAGGATTTGAAAATATACAATTGCTTCTAGCAGGTAGGCTTAATTCCCCATCCAAAGCTCACTGAAGTCAAGGAAAAAAAAGGCTCTCATCGAGGTTGGTGGACCTTGGCTCAGTCTTCCTGACATTTAGCTGAGGTAGCTGAAACTTGTTCCCCTCGAGCCATGCAGAGGTTCTGTGGAACTGAGCTTTCCCTCTCAGTGTGAGGTATAATAGGCCATAGTTGAACACACTAATGAACAGGGAGGTCAGGAATTTGGCCTCCTCGTTAGCTCTGTGTCCTGCTGCTCACACACTCCCTCCCAGGACTGGGGTGGGGGAGAGGATGGGGAAGAAAATGAAATTTGTGGGTTGAGATAAAGACAGTATAACAGGACAGAAAACAAAGGGAAGATAATAATAGTAATAACAATAACATAATATTTTTATATTATTATTATATTATATTATAATATTATAAATAATAAGATAATGAGGATATACTAAAGCAGTGATGCACAATGCAGTTCCTCACCACCCACAGACTGATGCTCGGCCAGTACCCAACCAGAGGACCCAGGAGAGCTTTCCCCAGTTTATATACACACACCACGATACCCTGGGGTCTGGAATGTCCCTTTGGACAGTCAGGATCAGCCTGCCCTGGCTGTGTCCCCTCCCAGCTTCTCGTGCTCCCAGCCAGTTCTGGCAGGGCAGTGTGAGGAGCTGGAAGGTCCTTGATGCAGTGCAAACCCTGCTCAGCAGCAGCTAAAAGTCAGTGTGTTATCAGCATCCTTCTCACACGGAATCCCAACTCCCAGCTGCTGGGGAGACAATTATCTCTACCCCAGCCAGAACCAGGGCATGCTGCAAAGACTCAAAATCCCTTAAACGCTCTAGAAGACTTCGAGGCAAAAGTCCCAAAATGTTGGGGAATAAGTATATGTGAAAGCCAAACAACTGCAAACAATTTATGTATTTTCTTTGTAGTAAAGAGAAATAGAAAGAAAGGGAAAGAGGCAAATATTTGTTTCTGTGTTGCTGTAAACATGTGCTGCAGCAACAAGACACGGATGCAGAGCAGGAAGCACTGCAGGAGATCAGCACCTGGCCTGGCAGAGAAGCTTCCAGGGCTCTGGAGCAGCCTCAGGGGCTGTGCTGTTTGTGATGCACATCAGAGCAAGGGATTTCAAAAAACAGCATCATGAGCTAAAATCCATCTGATTCTGCATGGAGGAAAAGGCAGAAGGGAACAGTTTACTAAATTTCTCCCCCCCTCCCCCCATCCCTCAGAGTATATTTTTTATAGGGAAATAATTCGTATTTAGGACTGACAAACATTATCTGTTCTCTTGAAAGCAGGAACTCTCTTTGCAGAGCTTGGAAGAGAGTTATTCCTGTTTTCCACTGCATCGTAGGTTGTTTCCACTTTGTATTTACAAACCAGCTCTGTTATCAGAGCACCTGCAGGAAACAGAGCAGACCAAGTGCTTGTCTTCTCTAAGCACCTGGGTTCCAAACCCTGTGCTCAAGGACAGAGTCACATCCTGCAAGGTAAAGGAAGAGTTCCCCATCTATTTTGTGGAAAGTTTTCATTTTACAGACATGAACAGAGTGTAGATTACCCAGAAAAGGTGAAAAGGGGAGAGAACTGTGGTGTGAAGCCATTAGGACACTCCTTAAGAAGAGGGTTAGGGTCTGCATTCAGGCTGGAGACAAAGATACAGACCTCCTCTTCAAGGACTAGGTCGTGGAATCGCAGAATGGATTAAGTTTTGTAGGAACCTTAAAGATCATGCAGTTCCAACCCCTGCCATGGGCAGGGAAGCCTTCCACTAGCCCAGGGTGCCCCAAGCTCCAATGTCCAACCTGGCCTTGGACATTTCCAGGGGTCCAGGGGCAGCCACAGCTTCTCTGGGCACCCCATGCCAGGGCCTCCCCACCCTCACAGTAGATNGAACTGTGGTGTGAAGCCATTAGGACACTCCTTAAGAAGAGGGTTAGGGTCTGCATTCAGGCTGGAGACAAAGATACAGACCTCCTCTTCAAGGACTAGGTCGTGGAATCGCAGAATGGATTAAGTTTTGTAGGAACCTTAAAGATCATGCAATTCCAATCCCTACCATGGGCAGGGAAGCCTTCCACTAGCCCAGGGTGCCCCAAGCTCCAATGTCCAACCTGGCCTTGGACATTTCCAGGGGTCCAGGGGCAGCCACAGCTTCTCTGGGCACCCTGTGCCAGGGCCTCCCCACCCTCACAGTAGATGTGTTATGTAAATTTTAAATGTACAAAGCAAATATAGGTACGTATTATAAATAAATTTGCAATCGTATAACCTGAGAAACACCTGCCAAAGCAAGGTTACCCAGTTTTCACATGATGGCATGGACTGTGGCTTCAGGTGGTGTTGCTTTTTTCTGTCTCTCTGGCCCCCCACATCTCTGAAGCCAAAAGCCAAATATCTCTTTTCTTCTTCTCACCCAGACTCTGTGATTTGGGTTTGAGCTCAGCCTCCTTCTCCCAGGCCCTTACCAAGAGCTCCAGACCAGGTAAAGGCAGGGGAGGGTGCACATCACCCCCTCCATCCCCAGGAATGACAGAAATGAAAGTTTTCCATCCCTGTGCTCTGCACAGGGCCCTTTCCAGGCAGGCATGCTCTCTGTATCCCTCCCATTCCAATTCCCTCGGGCAGCTGGGCAGAACCTGGCTAATCCACAGGGCTGGCAGCATTCAGGGCTGAGTGAGGCTCCAGAGCTGCACCTCCCTGGGGCTGAGAGATGAATCAAAGGTTCACCTGCCAGCCTCTGTGCTTGCAGGCAGCATTTCCTCACTGCTGCTGCAACAGCACTGCTCAGGAGTGCCTGTTTTTCTACAGGGGAATGATTTAAAAAACCCAGAATAAATCAAAAACACCGATGCAGAAATAAATTGTGTCTTGAAATGGACTTGCAACTTGACCTCTGCCTGCATCCCCACCACACCCCACAATATTTGCTGTACTCAGACCTCTGTTTCAGACATTTTCCAGTGAAGGTCTCTGTAGGTTGTCTTTCCTAAGAGAGCTAAACATCTGTATCTTCAATTGCTTCCAAAGAACTCTTTCCAGATCATTATGCTAAAGATTGTTTTCCTGTGTGGAGTTAAAGGAAGGCTGTTACTACTGCCTACAGAGCTTGCTCTACCTTGACAGCAATTGTGCTGGTGATTTTTATCTCAAAGGATTCACCTTTTCAACTTTTTATTGTTTTTTTTAGTACTTCTTCAGTGCAATCTTGAGGATAAAATCAGATTTTATGACATTGGAATAGAAAAAACGGTGTTAAGTGTGAAAGACCAATTTTCATTCTATCACCTCAGTTTAAGCCACATAGCATAACCTCCACCGATGTGCAATGCCAAGCTTCACACAGAGGGGCAGGAAAAACAGCAGAGCTGCTGAGATGTTTTACACAAATCCAGCCAACCCTCACTACCAGCTGAACAACAGATCTTATTTTCCCACATCAAGACAACTTGGATTTGTCCCCTCTATCCTTTTTGCACAAGAAAAGAAAATAAAAATAAAAATAAAAATAAAAATAAAAATAAAAATNTTTTTTGCACAAGAAAAGAAAATATAAAGGTGTCTTTCCCAGAGCTAGACTAAGCCTTGTAAAGAAAATCATCTCCACATTATGCCATAACCAACTGAGCTCATTCTATGTTCTGACCTTTTCCTGGAGGTCTGTATGTCTAGGCCATGGAAATTGGATATTATAACCTGCAAGAAGCAGCTGGATCCCTTCCTGGATGACTTGTGAGTGAGTATCTTGACAAATCAGAGGCTTAACATAGTTGGTTTTGTCACTCTTTCGATCTTTTTGGCACACATAGCAATAGAAAAGTATGGGAACCAAAGAAGAAATATTTTAGTTCTAAAGCTCACAGGTGACAAGGTAAAGGATTTCTGGGCAGCACTGACATTTCCAAGGGTTTAGGAGGTGGTGAAGTGAGCAACAGGCTTCAGGACCAAGTTGTTTGTTACTTTCTACAAAGGGGAATCGATGTAGGTGCTGGAGACACAGGTAAGGAGCCACTGGAACGAAGTGCAGAACAGAAAATAAAGATACCTCTTCTCTGTCAGGGCAGAAAGGTCACAGGCATCCAGAGAGAACACATTTATCAACATGTGGAACCCATCTACCCCCTCGATTTGTCCCTGCAATACCTCCCACACTATGGACCCATGGAACATATTTGGAATATACCAGGAGCTTTTTAAGCTGTTTGTGAGTTAAACACTGTTATTTATGTCCCTAGCTGTGCCAGGCTGATTTCTTCCTATTATTTTTTATTGCAGTGCTAGAGATACATAACAGCTGCTGCACCCAGCCCAGTTTTAAGTATGTTGAGCAATGGGATTTCTCTCAATTTCCTTGTGAGAGTCTTCTGCAGTCTCGCAGATCAATCTGTGTGGGAGCATCTTTCTCGATCCCTGCTTCCCTGGGTTCATCCCATGGCTTGTGAAACTCTGCACAGACCTTGCCATCACGCGAATGACTGTTCCCAGGATAAGTTTTCATGTTCTGCTCTTCACTCAGACTAAAGAGTTTCATCTGTGCAACAGGGGGTTTCACAGTTACGGAGTCAACATATTTTAAACTATCATGATGTATTTATAGGCCTCCTTGCCATACTTTGGCACCTTTCCTTAAAGGTTTCCTAAATTCTCCCTAGCCTGGTAGAGATTTACAACAAGTTCACAGATCTCCTAATCTTATTTTATTTATAAATTCAGACATCAAACCCCACTGCCATAAGGGGAGGTGGTTTCAGGAATTCATCACAAGAATCTTATTTTGTGTGTAAATTCTGTTTTATTCTGCTTTGTCAGTCTCCCCTTCAAGGTATCCTTAGCAGAAGTTTTCTGTGTGTAAATTGGTGATGAAGGTAGTCAATTAAGAATCCCTGAAAAGTGTCTCTTTATTGACTAACAGCCTGCAGAATTGCATGTTCTTCCTTCCTGAGAAGCAAGGCATTTCATCATGATTAATTACTGTCAAATCTCCATAGGTTTGTAACAGCAAGGCACAAGATATCTACCATAAATTGGCAAATAAAAAATACATTAGAGAAAATAACAAGAGGAACATTTCAACTATCCTAATGAATCACATTCAGGTCTATCTGGCTCAAGTGCCTTCTCTGAGGAGTAATCCTATTTTTTTTTCCTTTTTATCCCTTTTTTTGTTCTCCCTGGACTGTTTCATAGCACAACTGTTGAAGAAGGGTTCTTAGCTTGTACCATTCTTCTGCATCTTCGTGTTCTGTCTGGAGCACTGCTTGAAACTGTGTCAGATTTAGATGTCTGCTATCCACAAAGCACAAAGGAATCTTGGAAAGGGAGCTACAGGAGGAAAACCTGATAGAGAGCATAACTAAAAAAAATTTGATTCATTTTCAAAGCTCACATGGACAGTCCAAGCTAAGAAAAACGCGAACTTATTCCTTGAATTTTACTGGCTAAGGGGTCTGCAGTGTGGAAACAGCGACAAAGTCAAACCTTGTATCTACAGGTAAATTTTGAGAAATCGTGTCTATTTTTCTATTTAATTATTAACACAGAACACTTAGTTTTAAATTGGAGCCTTTCAGCCACTGGTGGGTATTTCTGTAGAGCATAGGGAACAGCTCAACCTAACTAAAAATTTACTGCTCTCTGTTCTATGTCTCTCAAAAAAGCATGATGGACAATCATTTTTCCACCTTTTAACTCACTTTACGTATAGGCAAGGAGGGCAATTAAATGCAGACAATCTGAGGGAAGAGCAAGGTCATGATTGCAGTGGGTGCAGCAACAATTCAGTTAATGGGGAGGGATTGTGAAAATTTTGAGGAAATTTCTTCAGTGGGAAGAGAGCTAAATATCTGTCCTCAATCCCTTTCTCTTCAATCCTGAATGGTTATGAAGCAGAAAACACAGTTAACCCTGATGAGGGAAATCTGCTCCACAAGGCTACCCAGAAAGGCACAGATTCAAAAAACTCTTTTGCCGAGAAAATAGGGAAGCAGAAACCCAAAAGTTTGATTATTTAAATACCAAAAGCAACAGCAGTGGAGATCACCAACTGGTTTCCCAATAGAATTAAACATTTAGATGTTTGTAGAAGATAAAGTATCTCCTTTTCTGTGCTGTGCCACCAAGAAGATCCACATGGAGAGAAGCATCTTTAAATGCAGACTTCAAAAGCAGATCAGCAGGTCCCATGTGAGAAACCAGCCAGTGCCTGTGGTTATTCCTTGCTGAACAACCTACCCAGCTGTTGAGAATTCAAAAATCATCAGGGTTCTAATTGCACACCCTTGTGTCATGTTCAAGCTCCAGTTCCCAGGTGAAGAAATAATCCTGGCTCTGCAGGGCCTTTGTAGGGGGTCTGCAACACTGGAAAATAGGGATTTGACAGGATTTTGGACTGTTAGATTTGCACTCTCACAGCCAGCAGAGGGAACTTCACTCTCACCTGGAACAAGTGCATGGAGTGGAAATTTGCATTTCTTGCTTTTCTTCGTGCTCACTGTTTAGCTGGAACAAGGACAGTTCTGAGGAAAGGAGGTGAAAATTAGAAATGGTAAATTTTTACAGGATCAGAGAAAAAACTAGAACATGGGAGGGGTGAAATGACAGAGAAGGGTGTTAAAATAAAGACCAGAAACATGACATGGAACAAATCTTGACTTTTTATTTTCACTTTTAATTGAATGTTGTTAATTTAGTCTTTATTTAATATTACAAAGCAGTTACAACTATTTTAGGCCTCAATTATTTCAGACAATACAAAACACACATACGTATGTACTACTGCATTTTTGTTCCCAAACAAGAGAGTATTTTCTGATTTCTGTTAAAAATTAAATATTTTGCTGCTTTTATAAACAACCATAGTTATTCCTGTTAAATGCAGGATGCCTTCTTTCTTGGGAGGTATTGACCAGCTCTAGAAACAATGGGAAATATTTGCTTCTGTATGAATGAAAAGCCAATATGAATTTTCTAGGCTGGTGGGTTTGCAAAATATGAAATACACATTATGTCAAAACAGAGGAGATGGAGTTGTAATCACTCTGATGCGTGACACGCAATTAACAATGTTTGCAAATTTGCATTTATGAATAAAATTCCAATTGAAATGGATCTTCAGCAGACAGTAATGAGGTTTTAAGGACACAGCCAAGGTATGTTCATACAATATAAATCAATGAAGCATATGTGCCAAACAAACACGGGAGCAGGATAACACATTTCTTGATGAAAATGTCAGGAAAATGCTGGCATGTGGAGCATTTTCATCATCACCTTCATGTGTTTTTGAAAGGACTAAGCCCTGGCAGCAGGACTCGGTGTTGGATCACCTTGGGGGACAGCAAACATTGCTCTGCTTGGGTGAATTATGAAAACGTGCCCAGGTTTCTCATAACTCTTCCCATGCCTGATCCTCCCCAGCGAGCAATCTTCAGCCATCCCTCACTGTTTATCAAATCATTCTGCTTGGAGATGGGGGTGAAGGAGGGGATTAGAGCCCAGCTGACATTTGAATGTGCTGGAAAACGTTGGTAGCTTTATTCTTCCTCTTCCCTTTTTCTAATTTGGTGACCCTCCAAAGTTTTTCCCTGCAATATTTCATCCAGACAGGTTTGGCTTTATTACAGCCCCAGGCGTCCATGCACGCAGGTGTTCCTAAGTAATCCTTGGAAGCACCAAGCATGTGCATTAAGTTTTTGCCTCAGGCAAATTTGAGGAATATTTGAATTGGGCATGAAACAGGTATTTTTGTGAACACAGTAATGCAAAATGTCCATGAAGTATGAAATATGAAAAGATGCTGGAGCACTCAGAATGAAGCTTTTTCCAACCCAAACCTACTGTTGAAATACCTACAATTTTTCTAAGGGGAAAAAAAAAAAGTAGAAGGCTAAACAGACCTTTTCGAGCTTGAAGTGTGTTTCAGGGAGATTGGTAAAGCAAAAAAAAAACAGGAGCCAAAAGTGGTAATTGCAGGAAAAATAGCAAAACCTAGCTATCTATGAAAAGTAACCTTGCAGCTTAACACAGGAATCAATCGTTAGCAGCTCCTGCCCAGGCACACATTGATAAATTGGAGGTAAAGGATAAATTGAAGATAAAGACAAAGAGAAAAATGATTAATAGGAAGAAAGGACTGACTGCTGAGAGAAGAGAAGAACTAATAAGGTAGAGCTTGGCTAAAGAAAAGCTCAGGAAAGGGACATAAATCTACCTGTCTATAAGCTGAATACCAAACCAATACCAAAGAAAAGCTCTTTAAGTGGGACCATAGCAAAATTGGGTGATCTGTAATGGAAAATGGGGAAAAGAGTTCACTATAAAATGCATGTGGAGAGTGGAAACAGAGATTGTCACCAATTTTGATTGACTCTGATCTGTCAGATCAAGACTCCAAACCACTACATTTGAAACCTTTTAGTTCACTGTTTTAAAAAGCCGTGTTTTGACTTTTGATTTCAAATGATGCTTTAAGATTTTGCACTTACTGCTTATAAAATTTTTTGCATTTTTGATCTGTTTTCTTTGACCTGAAAAATGTCAGGGCGGAGGGCTTTTTATATGGCGAGAAAACCCAAATGCATTTTATTTCCAATCAACCTTGAATAATTCCCCTTCCCCTCAGTTTGGCAACAAAACAAAACCAAACAAAAAAATCAATTATTCACAGAGCTCTACTCCTGGGGGCACAATTAAGAATAATTGGAAGAAATTAAGCAAGAGAGAATGTAGGCTTCAATAGCAGGGCGAGCTTTTCTCCTGGTGAGAAACACAGGCTTGATCCTGAAAGTCACTGAGTGCTGCTTGTGCGATGCTGGGTCTGGTGACAGCACCCCTTGGGAGATGCCAGCTGTGTTGGGGCACTATTAAATATCCTGAGAGCACAGTTTAGAATCACACCGGTCAGAACTGCTTGGAAACACCCTTTGGGCTGTCAGACATCCAGGTTGTGTTGTTGTCCTGGTTTGAGACAAATTCAGAGGAGAATATCCCCTGATGGAAAGCAGGTTGTAGTTACCCCTTCCCCCCCCCACCCCAGGTTCGGGAAAAATAAATATTTCCTCTAAGGAAAATTAAGAGAAAAAACCTATTTATTTAACAAACACACAGGAAAAGAATAATAATGCTAAATAATAAAATCTCTTGCTGTGGAGAGAAACCTGTAAGAGTTTAGAGTCCTTCTGGGTGTGGTCTCTCTCCTCCCTCGAGGTGTGGGGGAAGCCTCTCAGTGAGGTTCCGATGTTCTGATGTTCTGAACAAGTCTAGAAGAGAAAAAGAAGAGACCAAAGTTCCAGAAAAAAACCTCCATCTCTCTTCTCCTGAGGAAAACAGAGCCAAGAGCTGGCTGTAAAGCAAGGAAGGTGCTTCCTCCCCTCTCTGCCCCAGCAGCTATCACTCCCCAACAGCAGAAGAACAACNCAGCTATCACTCCCCAACAGCAGAAGAACAACAGAGAGGAGCAGTGACCTTGAAACACACAACTGCTTTGAAAAAGTTCCTCTGGCTGTTTTTTTTTCTTTCTCTCCCCTCTCAGGCTCAGTTTAAAGGCACAGAATGGCATAAATTTCATTTTCTGGGCATAGAGCAGATGACATAGGATACACCATAAAGTCACTCCAAGACAGTTGTCCAAAAAGGGAAGCGACAACCCAAAATCATCTCACTTCTGTCTCTATCTTATGCCACTCCTTAGGGCAGGAATTGCCTAACTCTACCCTTGTGCAGTACTCTACTTTCTTTTTTTTTTTTTTTTGTGGCATCAGTGGCATCATTGCTGTAACAAATCAGGCAGAATTTTTGGAGGTCCTGGCTGGGTATTGAAGAATATTTATATTTGAGCACTTCAGGCTGGGAGAGGTGCAGGGGGAGCAGGAATCAGAATGCAATTAAAACCTAGAACTATGGTATATCATAGATATGTCTAACAGCAGCAGTATATGTAGCATATAACTAATGAATCCATCTAAAGCCAACCACTGGTGTTGGAACTAGATAAGCTTTGAGGAGCTTTCCAACCCAAATCATTCCATGATGCCACGAAAACCTATAACCTCCATGCACCATGGTTACCTGAGTTCTATTCCTTTTTTCTAATCATCTTTCTTTCTTTCTTTCTTTATTTCTTTCTTTCTTTCCTCTTTCTCTCTCCCTCTCTATTTCTCTCTTTCTATTTCTCTCTTTTTCTCTTTCTTTCTTTTCTTTCTTTCTTTCTCTCTCTTCCTCTCTTTCTCCTTTTCTCTCTTTCTTTCTTTCTTTCTTTCTTTCTTTCTTTCTTTCTTTCATTTCTCTCCTTCTCTCTTTCTTTCCTTTCTTTGTTCCTTTCTTTCTCTTTCTCATTCTCTTTCTCTTTCTTTCTCTTCTTTCTTTCTCTCTTCTTTCTTTCTTTCTTTCTTTCTTTCTTTCTCTTCTTTCTTTTTCTCTTTCTCTTTCTTTCTCTTCTTTCTTTCTTTTTCTCTCCTTCTTTCCCTCTTTCCCTCTCTTCTCTCTCTTCCCTCTCTTTAATATCTCTCTCTCTCCACTTTCACTCTGCCCCTTATCCAAAATCCACCCCTGTGTGTTTATACAGGAAGATAAGGGACTAACTTATAAAAATTCCTATGACAAGTGTGTGGTTTACTGATAAAACTTTTAAGTTTTCGTGGACCCTCTGACTTTGGTCATTCCTTTTCAGCCGTGGGCATGAACAAATCTCGGCTGTTCCCTTCCCCTTAGGGGTGGGACCCCGCAGGAGGGTGTATTGATATTTTGTAGTGTTTTATTTTCAGTTGGGAAGTTGTGCAATATAAAGGCGAGCATTTTAGGAAAGACTGCTACATTTAGCACAAGATTTTCCAGGCAAAACAGTAATATAAAGAACAAAATCAAGTTTCTTTGACAAGGCCCATTTCCAGAAACAGTTTTGATTGGCATTAATTATATTTACAGTCTTTACCAAGGGAATCTCATGTAAGTTTTTCCATTATTTTGTGTAGGAGTGACAGATGCAGGGTCTCCAGCCTTACACAATATTATCTCCCATATTGTCCTCCCATCTTCTGCAATTTCAGTGCAGTGAAATGATTTATTAACATTCACAGCAATTTATCAGCTCCTCCTCTGCCAGATCCATCTGAGTCTCCTGAAAGTTGTCTTAACTGGTTGATCATAAAAAGAGGGGACTTTGGTAAGTTTGGTTCTTTATTCCTTGATTTACTAAACCACTTATAAACAATGCTGTCATCACTAAAAATAGGGAATAACTTCTTGTCATTTTCCAGGATGGAAATATCTGGGGAGCACTTTTGATATTCTGCGATTTTGCTCATAAAGGTTCATAATCCCAAAGCAAAGGTTTCTACTACAAATAAGAATACTTTTGCTCTAAATATATTTTATATTTTCTGTGATACTGCTTACAGTGACCCTCGTGTCATCAGCTTCTCTTGTCAGTTAATCTCAGAATTTCAGGGTCATAGAAGTTGCCATTTATTTTCATTTCTTATATTTTTAAGATTTGCTCTTTTTTGTTTTGGCTTGATTATTTTTTTTCGATTTTTGCTTTTCTTTCACTGAGATGAGTGCTCAGTTTATTCTTATTTGATCTTGACTTCGTGGGTTTTTTGGACTCTGAATCTATATGCTAAAAGAAAATGTGATTTTTCCATTCCAATTTTTTATTCCTGCCTTCGTTGGCTCATCGTTTTCCTCAGCATTGGGAAATTACCCAGCTGAATGACTAAGTGAAAATATTGCTGCTTAGGCCTGTCCTCTATTTATCCTGCATATAATCAGGCTGTGACCACTGGTGCCTTAGCAACCATCATTTTCTAGTCCACTGATTAATTCATTTTTAGTCATCATACCCAGATCCCCAAAAGAGTTATCTTACATTCTGTGTGGCACATTTTCTTTGAAAATTCAGGCTACTCTGGTGGAAGCAGGCTGGATGATATTAGATTAACAGCAGAGTTGCAGACACTAAGAGGGAAACTCACTATGTGTTTAAATCAGTGCTTCACAGAGTAAAATAAAGATGGGAATAAATGGAAGTTTTGAAGCTCTCACAAAGAGAATGGAGGCCAAGCAACCCAGCAGAAATACAGCAAAAATAAATCAAATCTTCTTCTCAACTGGCCCACACATCAGTTCAGGGAGGTGCAGGAAAATACTTTAGCAAGGGAGATGTATTTAATAAAGATGGTCCCAAAACATCTGGAAAGCCTTTTCATTTCAGCAGGCTATCGGGACCTGAATGTGTATTTATTTGGTCTGCCTCTAAGTATTTCCGAAGAGTAAACATTTCGGAGTCCATTTCAAGACAAAATCCATCTGTTTCTCCTACAGTTTTAAAAACCAGTTTACTTTCTCTAAAATTAACTTGTCTGACACATTGTCATGCTTGGTTACCACAGCAACAGCAGCAACAGCTATGCCATGGGATATTCATTTTATCTGAATTATTTCCACCTAACTTTTTACTTGTGTGTGTGTAGATGTGTGCGGATGGAACTCAGAGTTCTGCACCAAGCTCCCAGCCAGCTGGAAATGCCCTTTTTAGCTGACAGGCCCCAGTAAAAACTCCCAAACCAATGTTTCAATCCCAAGATCTGCTTTTTGATCTCGATGCAACCAGCAGGTTTTTTGTTCTCTCTAAACAAAACACGCAAGGCTCTTTCCTGCTGAGCCCCCAGATTCACACCCCAGTCCTGGCACCCCCAGAGCACTTTGAGCAAGAGAATGGGGCTGAGGAGGTGGGAAAACATTTTTGTGGCACCAGAGCAGCACAGATTGGAACCAAGGGCATTTTTTACCAGTGTTCTCCCAATACTTGCACCCACTTTCCCCGTTGGAAGATTTCAAAATGGAATCAGTTCTAATGGAGTCCAATTTAAAACAGGAGCTCAGAGGCTTTATCATTGTCGCATCACCGTTGTAACAGTGCAGGGAAACTGTGGATTTCAACAACCTGCCTTAAAAATATGTGTGAGGTCTTTCCTTGTCCTCCCTTCCCCCTGTAATTTCACCATCTGCCATTCACGTCCTCAGCAAAGCAAACACAGACTGATCTTCTCCTGGTCATTTTATAGACCTGGGGATTGCAGTGCAGGCGAAGCAAGGAAAGAAATCTGCCATCATTTGTAAAGCCTTGTAAAGGTGAGCTTAAAATTTCATTTGAGATGACAGAGAAGTAAAGGGTATATTCAGCATTGGTCTTTCAAAGCTGTCAGTCTGTTGGATGGTCCTAGAAAGCCTCAACCTGCAAGAACTGGAGTTAAAAAGAAAAAATCAATAAGAAGAAATTATTCTGGCAGTATCAGAATCGATAATTATTTCAAAGATCTCTTCCTTGCTCAGGAAAAGTGCAAACCAAAGGAAGAGAGTGACTTGGGCAACCCGCCCAACACAGAAGAAGTGAGAAGAACTGGAAAAGCTCTTTAGATCCCACAAAACACCATCCATCACAGCTTGGAGAGCCTGTCAGTGAAGTGCCAGCAGAAGGGGTTGTGAATTATTCCCTTGTGAATAATTTACACAGTAATGTTAAATAAATATTTTGGCTTGCATATTCTAATGGATGTTTCTTCCTAGCTCGTGTGTATTTTTTTTTTCGTGACTTGAATCAATTTTATCAAGGACTACAACATTAATGCAGACTACCAAAATGAAAAAAAAAATTAAAAGCGTTGTTTTTCTCCACTTACTGATCAAACCTCTACCTGCAACAAAATTACTGAGCAACCTCATCTTCACAAAGGGCTTATCCTCTTTTCCAGTCCTTTGTGCTCTGCGAATGATGTCCGGGAGGGAGATTGGCATCAGATATCAACTGGGACATCACCAAAAACTTTTACAAGCGTAAAACCCAACAAATCCTGTTCTTTTAGCGAGCCAACACAAGAGGGTGGTAGAAGCATGTCCAGAAACGCTTTGGCTGTCATGGAAACATCTGAGGCTGGGGAGCTGCGGCTCCGATGTGCATCCATTGGTCCGTACCTGGTGTTTGGAGGTCACCTGCGTCAGAGGCACTGCTGAGCTCCTCATCCGCATTCCAGGCGGGATACGAGACTCCGCAAATCCGGGATTCACCCAGCACACACCGAGCAGCCTCCTTCAGGAAGGAAAGGATGCTGCTCTGCCCGAGTGGGGACCAGGGAGAGCAGACCAAACCAGGGTAATGAGTAAAAAGGAAAATAAGCACGGACAAGGTGTTACAGAAGGGGTGCATCACCTGTAGGAGGTGGATCACCTCCTTAAAACGAGGGCTGCCCGCTTCCAGCTGCAGGATGGTTAGGAGGGATCTCCCTGGGATGCTCATCAACCTCTAAATGACAGCTTGGGTGTTCTCTGCCGCTGGAGCTGACAATACCCATTGTTTTTGTTCCATGATTTACAGTTTGTCCCCTTCTGAAACCAGACTGGAGCAATACTCGGGGTTCGAATGTCCCAGGTGACCCAGACAGCTGCTGTCCCAGCTGGATCCCCTGAGTGCCCTCCCCTGCTCCAGAAACAAGGGAGAACTTGTGTTTTCACAACTCCTACATCCCAGCTGTGCTGAGAGCCTTATTTTGAAACGTTGTCCAGTTCCCCTTGAAATTAAATATTGTCCTTTCAAATCCCGGTTGTGGTCACGAGGCTTTTCCTGTAAGGTAAGTGGTGGGTGCTTTATGCCAGCGAGATAATTCTTGGATGTCCCAAAGGATGTCAGGTTGCCACTGGAGACAGAAACAACGTTGAGTCACCACAAATTGTGTTGAATTTTAATATAGCAGGCCGGGGGAGGTTTGGTGCTGGGATTAAAGTCATCTTTTTAGTGTTGATTTCCTAAGAAACCAAATTCTGCTGGATCCACGAGAGGAAAGGGTGGACCTCAGCTGGCAGGAGGGAACACAGTCCCACTGCTGACAGCAGAACTCCCTGGTCCTGCCCAGCCTGAGATCAGCTCATCAACCTTTCCCGCATCCCAAATCAGAAGAGCATTTAAAAATGCAGTTGCAATTTTCTACTTGAGAACTTTTTCCAGCTGGGCGCCTGTCTCAGTAGTTTTCTCTTCTCGACTTAAGCAACAGGAGAACTGCAAATCGATTTTATCAGGATTTAATTAAATTTGTGCTGTGACCTGCAATGCAGTGTAATTCACACAAGTGAAATCTCTGATTGCAGCGGGGCTGAGCATGGGCAGGAGGGTTTGTTATTGGGACCTCCTTGCAATCAACAGGGTCCAGCCTGTCTTTCTAATTTATTCAGGACACTCCTGGGCAAATGAAATTACTTCTCTGCCTGCAGCCTGTCTGCTTCAGCCTGAGCATATGAGGCAGATTAAATAACGTATTCAGAACCCCAAATAATCTGTACCAACCTTAGAGTTCAGACTGGGATTCCCAAGGGAAGTTCTTTAGTGTCAGGACAAATACCAACACTGCTCTCCACGGCAGCATCTCCTTCCCCAGTGACAAATCAATGAGTGTGAATTCTCTGGAACCCAGATTTTGATTTTGCTGTGCAAGCCATTGACTCCTGACTGTTTTCAACAGTGATTAGCTTAATTACCACTGCTGTAGCATCAAGCAGACACTTTAAATGTCAAAATAGGATTTTTTTTTAATTGAATTTTATATTATGGCTGCATTCAGACATGACAGGTATCCAGTACAAGTCACCTTAATGTGAAAGTAGCAGTCAGTCTTATTTCAAAGCCAAACTCGCTGAATTCCTCTCCTTATGCTTTTTTCCCCCCACTTTTCAAAACTCTGTTCACTGCACAATTGCCTGCACTTTCTTTGGGAGGAAGCTTCATTTCCAGAGGGGAAAAGAAGTTTGTAATCACTGCGCTCACCCTGGAGCTCAGAGGATATTTCCAATCACCTGATCCCCTGGAGACGTTTGGCAACTTGAAAAGCAAGGCTGATGCCCTGGGGTGGATTCCACAGTCTGCAGAAAGATAAGCAGAGTCCAGGATCAGCCTTTTCCAGCCTGAACAGTTCTGTGATTCTGTAAATCCGTGTGGGACGCAGCTGCCCCTGGCTAACCACAGCTCACTGAAACTTTCACCAAGGGGTGATGTTATTGCAAAATTTAGTGCCAAAGGCAACACCAGGATACGTGAGGTCACTGGAGAGGGATGAGCACCTACTGACAGGGAGATGGTTGTCTAGTCCTAAAGCTTCTTCCATGGAGCACCTTTGGATATGTGACAGCTGCAAAGGGAACCTATATTACATTACTGTAATGTAATTTAAATTGCTGGTATCAACCAAAAAAAGAAATACAAGAATATCTACAAATGATCATTAATACATTGAGTGATTTGGTTAAATAATTCATTTATATTCATAAATACTTAAAAAAAATTGTCATGCTTTGTCTCATGTAGATCATGGATTTCACTCTAATCCCTGCAAAGCATTTGGAATTTCCACAGCATTCCAAGGGGAAAATAGTATATTGGAAAGCTGAAAGATGTTTTCCAGCAGAGCTTTTACTCTTAGTCCCTGCTAACCAGAGAGAATCTGATTTGGAACGATGTCTGTAAATTGGAAACTGGGAAGGAGGTTTATATGATACCTAAAGCCAACATTTTCAAATTGTAATGCTGTATTATCTGCTTCAATATGGATTTCACTGCCGAGTTTCAGGCATTTCACTTTGAAAGCATTAGCTGAAATGTAGAAAGCCCAGTCCCAAGCATGGCTAATGAGGAATAAAAAATTCCACTGAATAATTCACAAACATTTTATGTACTGAATAAGAAAAAAAAAATTGTGTAGTGCAAAGTGAAACAAAAATGTTTAAAAAGTATTGCCTGAGAAGTCAATAAAAACACTCAGTATTTATCCACAATCTTTTAATTTAATAGAATTTTTAATCAAAATACACTCTTATGTTATTTTTTACATAAAGGCATTGAAAATTAAAATTATGCTGGGACATAAAATCTTACCTTGATGTTGGGATATTTGTAATCTATTTCCAGTTTGTCCCTAAATATTGGCTAATATTTACACCTTTCTGCTTTACACCTTTCTGCTTTACACCTTTCTGCTTTAGCATCTCTAGCTATGAAATCAAAACAATTTTGTTTCTGACTAACCCACTGGAAATTTTATTTATCCATATGTTTAAAGGATTTCAGGATCTCCACACAGAAAAACAAAATATTTTCACTATCACTGCAAAAACCCCATCATGCACATTCCTACCTGCTTTTATGAAGTACAGTTTCAGTTTTCTTGGAAAAAAAATTAATTCTTAAGGCGTTGTCTTGGTGTAATGGCTTTGCATGAGAAGCTGAGCTCAGATTTCAGCTTTTGCTTATTCTGTCTCAATTATGAATTCTTAAAGAGTCACCCAGGGTTTGTGATCATGGAAACATGAAATGGTTTGGGTTGGAAGTGATATCAAAAATCACTCAGTTCCACCCCCTGCCGTGGGCAGGGACACCTTCCACTATCCCAGGTGGCTCCAAGCCCCATCCAACCTGGCCTTGGGCACTTCCAGGGATCCAGGGGCAGCCACAGCTTCTCTGGGCACTCTGAGCCAGGGCCTCATCACCTTCACGGCCAGGAATTTTTTCCCAGTATTCCATCTAACCCTGTGTCTTCCCAAAGCAGAAGACAAAACACTTGGGTAACTCCTCAGAGTCAGCCCCGTATGGATCCACACCCCACAGGTATCCACTCGTGCTTTGCAGGAATGATTGCTCTGTCCCATGTATTTCCTGGCAATGGACATTTCCCACTTGTTGAGAGTTATTGGTGTCCCTGGTGAGGGCTTGAGAAAGGCACTCAGGCATTTGGCAAATTTTGGTGACAATTTTGGATCCAAATTTGCTGAGACACTGAATTTGTTACCTGTAAGTGATTCAATATCATTCAGTCCCTTGATTATCGAGATCATTTTACTTCCAGGGAGTTCCTGCTTTCCACATTGTAAACATTTAGGGCTGGGGCATTTTTTTTTACTTCAGAGATGAGCTCATGTTAATGCTGCTCTTCATTTTCCTGCTGGCTTTGGTTGTTGGAGCTGCTGCTTCTCATTTTTTGGTAAAACAAGAGCTGAGCAGGGCCATAAAAGTTTTAAATGTATTAATACTCGTGATATATTAGTGCTCTTGATGTACTAATCTGCTGGGAAAGTGGTTTAGACAGAAGACAGAATGAATTCTTGTCATGTTCCCACATAATTGAAACAGTTTTGTAGGATTATGCCCTGTATTTGGCACTTGTGAGTGCTGTGCCCAGTTTGGGGCTCTCCAGTGCAAGTAAGAGTGGTGAACATGATGGGTAATAGAAAAATACAAGGAAAGGTGGTAGAAATAACCCAGTCAAGGATGGGTTCTGCTTGGGGAATTGATGCTGATATCAAAGTGGGAAGAACTTGGGAGCTGTCATTGTCCATTTTGGGATGCACTGAGGCAGGAGCCTCTGGAGCCCAGAGTGTGACCTCTGAAGGCCTTTCAAATAAATCCCTCCTTTATTCCTTTATTCCTATCTAGTCTCTGTTTCCAGGTATCCATTTAAGGCATCACAGACACCACAGCTCACCAAGTCCACCTCAGGCCCCACTCACCAAACTATTGCACACATTAAGGAAAGGGGCATCGAGAAATAAAAGCAATACCTGCCCCATCAAACCACTTCTCATCCCTCTTTGGAAAGGGTGTGCCAGCATCAACCACCCTGGCTGAATGAGATGAGAACTGGAAAGGTGAGAATAGGGAATTTCTCTGCCGGGATATGACTTGTTCCTATCTCTTAGCCTGAGAAGAGTGGATTCAGAAATACCTAAGGCAACTTTCTATAAACTAAATAAGTTCATTGCACTGCAGTCAGTGTGAAAAGCTCTCCAAGAGTCACCAGGTAAATGAGCTGAGGCAGACTGGCTCTCCAGAATGGCTGTGCTCTCACCATCCTCATGTTGCTGTCCTGGATATAGCAAAGTGGGGATAAACTCTGCTGCACTCCATGGTAATGGCCTCAATTCAATCCAAAGATCCCAAACCCAGCACTGCACCCAGTTCCAAGGCTGTTTTTTTCCCTCCACATATGTCGTTTTTATCATTACAGTGGGTTAGCACAAGAAAGGACTTTTCTTGAAATCACAGCTTCTGAACAAGGCATGTGAAATAAGTGGACTGGCACTGGGAGCTGGGATCAATAAGGAGCTCTGCAGAGTACAATGGATAGGGGAAAAGAATTCTTTCTCTGTTCTGCTGTAGATCAAGGGAGTAAGATATTGATTTTTGCTCTCAGCACAGTATTGACCTGAGAGGGAATTGCATTTGGTGACAGAGTGCAGTGGGGCTCAGACCTCGCTTTGTATGACATGCAATTTCCAGCGGGCTATGGAATATGAATGGGAAAGTGGGCAGTGACTATTAAAAGAAAAAAAATCAGCAATGGAAAAATATCTGGTAAAAAATGCCACTTCTCCAGAGCATCACTGAGATGCCACCATCTGAGCAACATTCCCCCTCCAGAACTAATCCTGCAATTACATGAATGTTTGCTTAACTAAACACAAAATGCCTCTCAAGTGGAGCAGAGGATTCCTGGGCTTATACTTTGAGCAAAGAGAAAGTGAAGCAACTTGGCCAAGCACGATAATCTTCTGATGGATACATTCAGCAAACAATAGGCTCCTGCTTGGTGTTTGCTGTCAACCTCAGGGGCACAAGCTCTGCAGGGCTGAGGCTTCAGGCTGCATCATTAAGATAAAATAAACTCAGCTGTGGCTTCTTACATCCCTCTCTTCCTTAATGTTGCAATACTGAGGGGAGCAGATAAACTGCTAAGAAGCTCCCTGTTTGAAGACTTTCTAGTGCCAGAAGGCTCCAAAAGTCTGCGAGAGAAAAGAGCTCTAGGTAGGAGATAAAAAACAGGTGATCCAACCCATGAGGAGACAGATCACAGGGAAGGAGCTAACACAGGATGGCAGGAATAAGCCACTCATGTTTTTCATGGCAATAGCTATTGCATTTTAAACGCTTTCTATAAAAGTAGACGTTTGTTTGTTTGTTGATCATAAAGAAGTAATCCTTCTCAAATTTTTACCTTTTTCCTACAAAAGCAAGTTTTGGCACAATTTTGAAATGCTGCTCTCATTCTTCCCCAAGGTTTATGGTGCATTATGTTCATTTTCCATTGAAAAGCATGAGGAAAATCTACTCCGAAAATTGGTTGATTTGCATTTCTAAATGCCACCAATAAAACGGGGGCAAATACCTGTTGTATGAAACAGGAAAAAAATTAAAATATCATCAAAAATGAAAAGTTCCTCCTGTTTTGTGGAAGCCTCATGGGAAGATGAAGCAGTTTAAGGATGAAATACATGCACAGCCATCTTCAAAACAGGAGCCAAATCTCTTTTCTCTGGTAGCACTCTCTAGACAGAATTTTACCACATGGAGTCATGGAATACTGGAATCATTAAGGTTGGAAAAGACCTTTGGGATCATCAAGTCCAAGTGCCAGTTTAGCACCACCACCAAATATCTCCTGGGTTTCTTTCTAGGTTTTAATGCTGTGCTCAAGCTCAGGCAGAAAGGTTTTCCTTTGTCCAGCTTTTATCTGCTCCTCAAGGAATCTCCTGAGTATGTCAATTCTCAAGCTAAGGCAGAGATGGTTTCTCGTGTCTGAGGAAATATCATTTAGGGTCTCTCCACCTTGAGCATGATACATTTGCCTTCCATCAGAGACCACATCTGTACTTGCTGAGAGATCTTTTCCCAGGCTTTTGCCTTTTTTGGGTTATACTGCCAATATCTCCTCTCTTGGGCAGAGGAGCAAAGGATGATTTGAGAGGGCTCATCCATCTGGGAGGTCTATAACCCATCACTGATCTTTAAACCCCCTTCAAATAATTTTTGGAGCCAGACAGGGTTAATCATTTCTAATCAAGCAAGATTAGCATATAAAATGGGATATTGAGATTTTGTAAGACACTGTGTATTAGCATGTGAGAAATACTCATTGAATCCATGCAGAAGCAAACTGTAGAATTTTTTTAGAGCTGGCTGAAAAAATCAGGAAGATTCTTATGTGGTCTTTGCTCAAGGTCAGTTTCTACAAAATTCTGATTAACTGGAAATTGGGAACCTTTAGTTCTGTAGGTCCTAATTCCAAATGCCTTTGTCTAGAAGTAACAAGAAGGAAAGAAGAGTTTCTGAATCAATAAATATAGTGAAAAACTGAATTACTGGACCTAAAGCAGGTTTAGAAAGTCAGTTGTCCTACAAAACATACCTCAGTCTAGTATATATTATAAATACTAGGGTTAGGTCCTATCCAGCATGTGAAGTTCTGAATACTAATTATAACAGGACTCTACTGTTTTCTTCTGTCTAGTTGCAATCTATAATCAGTGTAAAGGTTTATAGACTTATTTATTCAAATATATGGAGGAGAGTTCACAAATCTGAGTTACAAACATGAAATTCCCTATCCACTAATAAGGAACGCAGCCTGGTAGATTTTCCCATGAGAGAGTAAAAAATCATCTTTCTTTGTGACCCTTATTTATTACTGTCTGAATATAGTTGAGATATTGTATAAAATAATCATGCTTGGAGCGTCTAAAAGACTTTGAGAAAATGGGCAAAAATGAGTCCTTTTTGTTGTGAATGAGGGCTCAGCATTAATTCAGCTCAGAAATTAGATCACAGCACTTCTCTCCCTCCCTGAGCTTGCTGAGAAAACTAAATCTGGGAATCTCCAACGCCTCGATTTCTTTCTCACTGAGTGCCACCAAACTACTTTTATTTCCTTTTTTTAGACCAATAAACACAAAATGTGATGTGCCTGAAAGCTTTGACATGGAGAGGCTGTTAGAAAAGACAGCTTTAACATCACTTGTCTCTAAAGAGGCCTGGTGGGAAAGAAAAAAGGAGTGTTTTCCAATGGTGTGTACATATGGAAACCTCCCATTAGTGTGGATGTCTCCCAGAATTGCTCCTGCAGCAGTTAAGGACTTTGGCATAAGCTGAAGGAGCCATAATTTGGGGTAAGAACATTGCTGATCCAAAAAATGACAGCTTATCATCTTTGGCCTGAGCAGAGAAACTTCAGTCTTTCCTTAAAAATTCTGGAGTTTTAAACTCGTTATTTTATATAGATGCAGACACAAGAGCCTGCCGCCTTTTTTTTTTTTTGTGGATTAGGCTTCAAATTTTAGCTAAACTAAGTAATTTTTTTATGTTAAACTGGGCAGGTGCACCATGTTAAAGCATAAAATCCATACTGCAGCTGGGCTTTTATGTGCTGTTTTTCATTCCCCACCTGTAAAAATCTGCCAGGTGAGCTTGACCTCAAGTTTTATTGCCAGCCATAGACACAAAATGCACATTGCTTTTTATTGCAGTTTAGTTTAAAGTACTTGGGTATTAAATTCCCATGGAAATCTGAGACATGGCTCATAAAATGTCATGAAACACCTTTTACACCCAAGTGCCAGTTACTATCTGTCTAATGTGACAACCTCTTCCCAAAGGGGCTCTGCAAGGAAAAGATAACCATGCAGCCAGGAAAGGTTCTTTAACACACAAACATTTATTTAAATGTGGCTGATGTTATTAATCCAGTTATTAATTGATCTTGTGGGTGGCACCCCTGCCCATGGCATGGGGTGGAATCCAGATGATGTTAAAGGTCCCTTCCAACCCAAACCGTTCTGTGATTCTATGATTAATGTGGGAGCCTCCTAAATTTTCCTACAAGAAGATTTTTCCTGCAGTTTTTATGTTGTTGTGGAGTTCTGTTTTCCGAAATATAAACCATTTTGTTAACAAAGATTTTTTTTTAATTTTTATTGGTACTTTGTAATATTTTCCTTGTTAAATTCTTACAACTCAGTGACTCATTCCTATAAACCATATTACTCTGTTTTCATTAAATCCTTGTGTTTTACGAGAAAACTATTCTGATTTTTAGTACACTGTTTCCACTTCTTCTCTTAGTAATATCAGAAAGCTGAAACACTATTTGATATAGGAATCAGTGCTTTATGTTAACCTGCCTCACATATTCTCTCTGCTCTAAAAAAGTCTTCATATTTCTCTTCTCAGCCTTTTGTTACGCAAACAAACCTCAAGGCAAAAGCTCTCGGCAGTGTCAAATTGGTAGCTGGGACATCTAAGGAAAACATATGAAAGAAATAATGAGGTTTGGGAGCTGTACACATTTTATCCCATTTAACTTTACCCCTAGGACTGAAGTTTTACAGATTCATCTGGGTCCTATTTCGAGTCCCAGAATTAAGCCAATGCAATTTTTCAGCATAGCCTTCAAATCAGCCTTCACAGAAATCCTCCCTTTTTAGTCCAGCTCAGGTTGAGTAAAACACAGCTCTAAAAAGAAGAAAAACACTTCAAAATTCTGTTTTCAGCCGGTTCATGTGTAATTTCTCAGTCACAATCAGCTTCACGAAGTTTGGGAGCTTCTCTGCCGAGTTCTGCACGAGCTCCGTGTGCTGCCAGTTTCCTGCCATTGTCTCTGCTCCCCAGGGCTGGTACAGCTGCCTGTGTTCATCCAAATGATGAAGAGGAAGATCCTAAAGTCCTGGTTTTTTTTGTTCGTTTCAACAGACCTTGGATCAGGTCTTGATGGTTCCTGAACAAAGTGGAACATAAAGGAAGCAGCCTTGTGCAAAGATATTTGGATAGGGGAAGGAGGGGAGGGAAGAGAGAGACAGAGAG
>VZRF01013633.1:0-45936 GCA_013396875.1 Vireo altiloquus
GGAGGGGGGGCGCACCATCGCTGCTCCGAGGGGGGAGGGCTGGTCCCGGCGGGATGGCCGGGAGGAGCCGTTGCGGATTGGAGGCGAGCGCAAAGCTTCGAAGAGCCGAAGGGGCCGGCGCCGCTGCGTGGGCCGGCGCCGCGATGGCGGCGGGCCCGTGAAGAGGGCCCGATTGACTTGGGCAGGCCGCAGGCCTGGCGGAGCCCCGGCTCCTCTTGGCTTCTCGAAAAGAGGGAGGAGCAGATGGCCGCTTGCTGCGGGTCCGAGCTTCCCGAGGGTTTTTCCGGATATTCTGAGTCGCCAGCGAGCGAACTCGGTTTCATTGTAGTAGGAGCAACGTGTGAAGCTCCGCGCCTTGCAGGTGTCAGTACAGATCTCGCATCCATTGTGCTTCCTGATTATAAGTAAATGGCGAGGGATGGGTTGTTCGTACGTCTTTCGCCCTATATTTGACAGTTTCAGTGGTGGTCGGTTCCACCCACCCCGTGTTCATTTCCTTCTGATTCTTCTCCCTGCCTTATTTTCCTAGAAGTAAAAATACCGAACAGCAGTTATGCAGTCGTTTTCATCTTTCAAATCTTTGTTGTTCCCAAAATGAGCGCTGTTGCCCAAGTGGCTGTTCTTGGCGTGTGTTAAAGCGTACAGTTACGTAAGGCTGTCCTTCCTCTACAAGGCCCTGTCCTTCCCTTAATACCCACTGATGGCCTGGCCCGTGTTTGCGTGGTAAGAGTGCGCCAGAGAAACCATGTATTGGAAGACTGGGCACTCCGCGAGAACCGGCCCCTGAACTGGATTTCTGTGCGGGCATCAAAATGCACGTGTGAGCACAAAGGAGAGAATGGCTACAAAGGGCAGCGTAGGCTCTTCCGAGGTTCGGGAATGGCTGAGGCCAATCAAAGTAAGTGCTGTCACAGTTCAACCCCTCGCCCCGTAAAAAGCCCAGTACCCAGGCTTCCAAAATTCCGGCACTTCTCTGATGGCACAGTAAGTCTGAGTAAAGAAAGTATTCTCTAGAAACCTAGTGGGTGTTCGTTAACAGAGAAGGTAAATCACATTAATTCAAAATACTGCATCCAAACTGACTGAAATTATTTTCGTAGCTAACATGATATGTTGTGTGTTTACTCTGCCTGCTTTAGAGCCCAGTATTGTAGTGCAAGATCACGTCACATTTCCATTCCTTAGGGCTTGAATTCTTTGGTTTTTTCTATTACAGCAGGCTAAGTGAGCCGAATAATTAATATTTTCCAGTTACAAGATCTTAAAAAATTTTAAACCACATAAACTGAAAAGGTGACACCTTAAGGTAAAAAATGGAGTTTTATATAGAATATCTCAAATTGTATATTCTGAATCAGTAGATAGCTTTGAAATTTTTGATGTCCTAAATAGCTTTTTTTATTTTTGCCATTGTTGAAATCTTAAAATGCAAAATTCTTCTTCAAAACCTGATAGACTGTTAAAATAAGTTATATTTATGGTTATTGAAAATTGAAATAATTTGATGACTAACATTTATCTTTTGTTTGCTAATAAAATTTTATTGCAGACGTTTTTCTCGGTGAAAGCAAAATTTTTGAGACTGATTTATGTTGTTTGTTGTTATTCCAATGGTTAGCATATGAGTTTTGTTCCTTTTTTTTTTTCAGCAACTGCTAGCCCAGTAAAATCTTCAAAGTTACAGAGCTGGGATTTTAAGTTTCCTGATTAAAAAGTACAAAACTGGAAGCTCGTTGTAGGTTCTGCTAGAAGTCAGCAAGACAGGATTTTATCACTTTCTGGCTATAGAGAATCAGGCTTTTAACATATATACCTGGAAGACAGTAAAATCAAATCCTACTTAACCAAGATTTCTGAGATGTAAAAGTGATCCTGATCACCCTATTTTAAGTTTGTTAATCTGATAAACAGTGCTGTTTTCTTTTTTAGCATCAACCTTAAGATGAGTGGCTGCCGTGTCTTTGTTGGACACTTGAGCTCACGTGCTCGTGAACGGGATGTAGAGAAATTCTTCAAAGGATATGGTCGCATACGAGAAATCCATCTAAAAAATGGATTTGGGTTTGTGGTAAGTAATAGCCTAGTTTTCCTTGCTCTTGCTGGCAGGTGCTAATCTTGCTAGGATGATGTCAAGGAAGGGAAAATGTTTAAGAGAATAGTAGTTGTAAGGGGAAATGGAAAATACTGATACACATTTCAGAATGCTTTTCAGAATTGTGGATTACAGCTTTGGCCAGATTTTGCTCAAAATCTTGGTAATATTTTAGCTACATTAAATACATTGTTTGATGATAGTCTTCTGTAGATTTAAAATTTATCCTTCATTTCTGAAGACTGTATAAATACCCTCTTATGGCAGTACAAAATTTTGCTGTCTTGACCTGGAAGAAAAGTTTATACAGAGCCACTTAAGCGCATCTCTCACCCCTTGTAGTCTGCTTGGTCATATTTCTTAAATAATGGCCTGGCATAAAAGCAGAGTAGTTGCCTAAGGTAAGAGGTGTAATAAGTGCCAGCTGGTGGACTCAAGCATCACAGCTTTGAATTCTCGTGCAGCTAAAGTTCAATGTATTCACTATCAGTACATGTTTATAGGGCGTATATGTCTGTCAGACTATTAAATGATATAGTTCATTGTATCTCAGTTACCTGCCACTGCTTTCTAGAGCTCTGTGCTCCTGAATATCCAAATTTTGCAGCTTTATGGGTTCACAAATTGACTGAGGATCAGCCTGTGTTTTAGCTATTATCTCATGAGAATTGAGAATTAGCTGTTCTGCAGCACTTAGTTCAGACTCGAAAGGCTGATACTGCCCTCGCACTGTGGCAGTTTTACATGGCACTCTTTCTGCCAGGATAATCCCTTGAGTGAAGGTACTGGAAAAGAACAAAGTAGGCTTTGCCTACTTTAGTTTCATATGAATATTGCTCTTTAACTCCCTACACATGGTGGTTCCTGATTACCCTGCATTATGGGCTGCTTCTTGTTGACTGTCAGTAGGTAGATATCTGTCTCTTAAAAGTCTGGAGGTAAATGGCTGATCTAGACATGAGCCGTAGTTTACCGTGCTCTTTCCAATTGCTACTATTCCTCAATCCCCTTTCCTTGACTGGTTCTCTTCCTGGGCAGGACTGTTGACTCATTGGGGAACAATTTCTGTTCAGCTCTTGTAAGCAAGTCAGTCAATCCTCCCTCCTCTTCTCTAGTTCCATGTGAAACCATTTTCTTTTCAAAGATCACTAGTAACCTTGAATAATTGTCTCATACCTTTATCTCAAAAATTTAATTGTTCTCAGGATAAAATTTTTTCCTTTGCAGCTGAACAACTTTCCTTCCCATACTTGTCATCCCATCATTGTGCACCCATATCAGAAATCACTTCCATTATTTGTGTAACTGTGTTCTAGGTTTTGGAAGACTGACTGGATTCCCTTGAAGCTGCCTTTTCTTCAGGCTGAACAAACACAGCTCTCAACATTTCTTTATTAACCAATCTTCTGATGAGTTTTGGTGGCTCTCTGCTAGTCTCATTCCAATTTTTCAATATCTTATGAGCTGGAGGGACCAATACTGCACACCAGTGGTCCAGGTGTGGCCTAACAAATGCCAAGTAGGGTAGAATAATAGCACCCCTTGGCCTGCTGATTGTACTCCTACTGATGCAGCCCAGGATGTGATTTGCTTTCAGTGTAGCAAGGCCATGCTGCTGACTCATGCTTAGCTGACTCTCCACGAGGATTTCCATGTCCTTTTCAGCAGAGCTTCACTCCAGCCACTCAGCCCCCAGCGCATTCTGCTGGTTAGGATTGTCTTATGCCACATGCAGCACTTCATGATTATCTTTTGTGAAGACTTGTGATTCTTGTTTGCCTAATCTTTCAGCCCATCGAGGTCTTTTTGTGGGATGGTTTTTCATTCTGGTATATCTGTTTCTCCTCCCACTTTGGTGTCAGACACAAAATTGGTGAGGCTGTGCTTCAACATTTCGTCCACGTCATTTATAAACACGTGGAATGGCAGTATCCTTCATGGCACTTCACTTGCCATGTGCTGTCAGTTCATCTTTATTTTCTGTTATTTAAGACCTGTATTTGTTAAACATATTACAAAACCAAGTGAATATTGTTCCTAGTGTTAAAAGCATGTTTCATTGTGCTTGATTGAAATAATTGCTTAATCTTTGAAACTAATTATATTGACTTACATTTTGTAGATTTCAGGGAATAGTGTTTTCAGACCATAGCTAGATAGACTTGTAGATGTGCAGTCTGTTAGAAATAGTTACAGAAATAGAATAGTCGACATAATGGGACTTGCATGTGCCAACTATTGATACTTTTAAATGCTGGAGTTAAATAAATTTTTTTAAGATGAGCTTTGCATCATCATGCAAACGTGTGTGATGTTTCACTTGGTAGTGAAACAGATTTCAGTGCAGAAGGGGGACGATTGCTTAAGTCAGTATTGCTTTTGAAAAGCAGTTCATAGTTACGCAAACACTTTCTTCAACTCGAGAAGCTTCTTCTCTGTTGTTAATTCCTTGCAAGCTGCAGCTCCACAATTTTTTCTCTCCATCTGCACTGTTGCTTCCAGCAGTCCCTACCCAGCTGCTTGTTCTCTCTGGTTTATTTCTTTCCTTTGTTCCCTTGCCTCTCATGGTGTTGCTGCAGTTGTTCAGCCACATATAATGAACCTACCTGGGAAGCTGATCTGGTTGAAAAATAACACTGTCTTTTTCACCCCACCTCCTGCACAAAGTGTGCTGTTTTTCATCTGGGTAGGTTTCTTGACCTAGTTTCCTGCAGAGCTGTACAAGCAGCTTTGCCAAGAACCAGTGGGCTGGGTAGTGGGCAGAGGCTACTTGGGCTGACTAAAGCAGCATTTCTGCCAAAAGCAAAGTGACAGATTCCATTGCAACAGTAAATGGAATTGTGCTTGTTACAGCTGATCTGGACCCGCAGGTGGCCAGTGCTGAAGAAGGGCTTATGTTTCATACTCTTCTTACACGGGCACCTTTTTGCCTAGCTAATGAACTGAATTCACTCAGAAAAAAACTTGGAGGTTTTTTTTTTTCTGGTTTACTCTTTCTTTGCCAGTTCAGTAAGAATTTAATCTTAAGAGATTTTCAGGAATGTGTAACTCCTCCTGCATTTGATCAGCTCATGCTGTTATTCAATTTTCTGATATGTGGGGCTGTGTTTTAAATTGTATGCCTTGAAGTAATTTCCCCTACCTCTCCCCAAAAGCATTTTAGATATTTCTGTAGTAAACCAGGTCATTTAATTAATTTCTTCAATATAGGTCTTGCACGTAATTCTTCTGAAACAATTGGAGAGGTAAAAGGAGTTTGTGGGGTGGAGGGAGAAGAAATGATCATGAATAGGAACATCTTGGCATTTCAGTCATAAATGTACTAGGAATTGGCTTCCTTATTCAAAATTCCTGGTGATACTTCATGTAGAAATGTAAAATTTACAAAGAAAGCATGTTTATTAGTATTTGCATATACTGTGAGGGAAAATACTTTTTTATTCCTGTTTTATTTTTAGGAATTCGAAGATCACAGGGATGCTGATGATGCAATTTACGAACTAAATGGTAAAGAGCTGTGTGATGAAAGGTAAGTGTGATACCATAATTTCCTTTAAAAATAGAAAAAGAGGTTTGCATCAAAATGCAGTGCATTATTTTGTGCTCTGATACCAGTTTCTTGTGGTTCTGTGATGGGATATACCTTCCATAACTATAAAGACATTCACTGGGATCCAGTCTTGTTTAAGGCAAAGGTTAGTTTGGGACTGGAGGAGGAGTGATTTGGAGCAGGGCTGACTATTTTCTCTACTTGCACTTAGTTCTCTTTCAAAGCTAACTCAGGATCTTGTCATTAGGAATATTAATAAGAGTGAATTGAACTTATCTGTCTGATGACCAGAAAATAAGCCTGTTATCATTTGGATTGTTGCCCTTCAGTTTGCAGCAATGTGGACTATAGTCATTGTATGTTGCAGTGATTTTTATTGTGATTGTGGAAGCTGGAGTTTAGGTCATTAGGTTGTTGTTAGTTATTTTAGTACTCTTTTCTCTCTGTGATTACTCCTGGGCTCTGGTTGAGCAAATTCAAATGTTTCAGTCTGAATTACAGACTCCTGACAATTTTCATGAAAATCTGAGGGAGGTGAATGAGAAAAAATGCTGGTCTGGCTCTTTAAGAAATGCCAGTGGTTGTGTTATAAATCATTGCTTGCAAGGGCAAGATAATTCTTGTGTGTGCACATTTGCTTCCAGTTGTGAAAGATTTAAGTCAATGTCAAATACATAAAGTTTGTTGTTTTATTTTTTAATGTGCTTGTTTTGTTTTGTTCCTGTCATAAGGGTCACAATTGAACATGCTCGAGCCCGAAGAGGAAGGGGAAGATTCTCACAACGGTTCAGTTACTACCAGTCGCAGAGTGGATCTAGGTAGGTGGTCTGGGCTCTGTCCTTTTCCTCTTCTGGTAACTGAAGAACTGGAGTGAAATAATCTTTTTGTGATTTAGGGATCCAGCCCTGTTTTCTTGTATAGCTTCACAAAAGAAGTTTTATGTTCTCAAACCTTGCAGGTTCATTACCATAATTTGCCTTCTCTTTCTGAGGAGAGTGTGGATTTTAAAGTAGTTTAGCTGTCTTGAAGAGGTTCACAAACCTATTATGAAGTGTGCCTTTGCCATGTTGGAGGCACTACACTGGTCTTGCTTCCTACTGTCATGTAAGTGACGTAAAGGAGTATTGCTGCAGTTGGATTGGTTGATTTTAACACTAAATCAAGAAAAATGCAGAGCTTCTCTGTTGCGGCTTTTGTCACCAGACTGAGCTTACATGCGAAGTAGAATTACTGTAGAGCAATAATTCGAGGTATTTACTGTCTAACCAAGTTTTCACGTTTCCAGTTGTATGGTTTTCAAAATGCTTATTTCAGCACAGCCTAGAAAAGGAGCACTGCTAGGGCACAAGGTAAACACTTCTACACATGTTAATAAATACCAGTTTACTAAGTTTGCTGACCCAGCAGGTGCCTTGCTAGGCGAGAGCCTTTCTCCAGTGATGGAGTGTGAAAACCAGGACACAGCTCATCTCTGGAATACCTCTAGAGGGCATGGCGTATCTGTGGAGTTGTGCACTTTCAGAGATTAGAGCCAGTGGTGAAACTTGGTCTCAGCTTGCAGTCAAAGTTCTGTAGATTTGCATATATTCTGCCAGACAACTACACATTATGTCTTTGTACTTCATATCTACCTGTGTGAAGGAAATATGTGTGGAATAATTTACTCTGTAGAAGCACTCATAGCTGTGGTTTATGCAGAGTGGAGTTTGGAAGATGAA
Organism: Vireo altiloquus; assembly: GCA_013396875.1. NCBI lineage: Eukaryota > Metazoa > Chordata > Aves > Passeriformes > Vireonidae > Vireo > Vireo altiloquus. The sequence continues at coordinate 7,361 of VZRF01013633.1, forward strand.
GGTACAAGGGACATAAACCTTCACGTTTGTTACAAAGTCAAAATTACAGAATTGCTGCCAGTTATCAACCAGTGTTTGGAACATCTAATTTGCATATGCAAACATGCTAATTATTTTTTCTTTAGTGGTAGTAGCCTTGAAGTGGTATAAGTATTAGCCGAGTTCCAGGCTAAAAGTGGACTTTCAAAGTAGCAAGTTTGATTGAAGGTCGTGGGCATCTGACGTTGTAGTCATGTTCATGATGTCAGACTGCCCGTGCAAGACAGGAAGAGACTGTGGTTTGCAGTAATGGAAAAATGAGACTCATCCTTGCAGTTTTGTGACTCTGGGACCTCTGTTTAAATATCTGGAAGATCTGGATGTTCTGAAAAAAATCAGGACACTGAGGTATGCACTGAAACGAAATTGCCTGTGCTTCAGTGTATAAATCAATACACACAATTTAGGACTATGTTTCTGTGGGAGAAAATGAGAATCATTTTCTCTAAGGTCAGTGCTCTTGATTTTTCAATTTTTTTTTTAGCAATACTAAGTACTGCCATTGTTAGAATCCTGCATTACCTACCAAATAACTGGCATACTTTTTCCATAATTTTCAAATCTCTTCAGAATGACTATGATGGGGAACAGAAACTACTTGCATGAGTAATATTCTTTCCAGGTGTCTCCTTCTTCTGTATGAACATTTTCAAGCCACATTTTCATTTTTGAGAGGGTCTTTCATTTCTGGTTAGGTGGAAAACATCATCTTTCATTCAGGAACTCTAAACTGCCACGGTTATTTCAGGGCAGTCTGTCGTTTAGCTCTCATTTTACTGAAATAGAAATATTTCTACCCAAAAAAATGTCTAATGCAGATCATGGTGGCATATATAAATATGAACAAGTGATTTGGAATTCAGAAGTGTGAACTGAGGTGCCTTTAAATTGTACCTTCTAGCTCCCTGACATGAAGCAGAATGCTACCAACTTAAAAAAGGAAAAAATAGAAAAAGAATTGTCCTTTCTCTGAATATTCCCAGAAAGCATATGTGAGCCAAGCAGGTCAAATACCAAAATTAAACTAAATCTCTGGACATGATTTTCATTTTACCAGACATTTACCTAATGTATCTAGAAAAAAAATGACAGCTATGTTGACTGCCTTGGTAAAAAGTTCTTAATCAAAATCCTTTTTAATCCCCTTTTAACAGCTCACTTCTTCTAGCGGAATATTAAATATACTCTTGACTAGGGAGAATCAAATCTGAAGTCCAGCAGTAAGGAAATTACTTAAATCTTGCAGCACACTCTTGAAAACGTCAGATTTCTTAAGTTTTAAATTCCTTATGCTGGAGAATTTTTCTTTTTCTTTTTTTCCATTGCATTCTTCCAGCCGGTATGGGCCTCCTGTTCGTACTGAACACAGGATCATTGTTGAAAACCTTTCATCCCGTATCAGCTGGCAGGTGAGTTAGCATCCTATCGTCTTTTTCTACACCTTTTTTTACTACTCCGTAAGTAGACTGCTTTCAGCCCAATCTTAATAAAGCCATCATAAATATTTAATGTGAACAAAAAATAAGAAAAAAACTTCAGGGATTGCTAAAAATTAGCATTCAAACACTTTCAGAAGTCTTTTGTTTCATAGTTGTGCAAATAGTTCTATAACTAGATTTTGTAGTTGGAAACTGATTCTTTCTTACTACTGTTTGCCTACTGATAAAACCTTGGAAGACTCCTAGATTGTTTCAAAAATACTGAAACATTGCATTCATTGAAACGGTGTCATCCTTTTGTTACACCTGGAAGTGCATGCCTTTGTTTTGATTAAAATTTGTAGTCTTTTCTTAGGTTTTGCAAAATATTTTTGTGACACGATGCATGACTGAGAATTCTGGTCATACATCATTAATAGAGGGAATTTTAAAAGAGCTGCTGCGTTAAGTACACTTACTGTAGGTATTTTTTTTTTAAATCCAAACTTTCATTACATGTGATTTGAAGTTTTCTTACCACCTTTCCTTTTTGTTTGTTTTTTACCTCTCGCTAATGTTTTGCTAATTTTTAGCTGACTTATAACAGAATAGCCATATAATCAGTTCTTCTAGTTGTGTTCTGTATGGTATGCAGTGTATAGAAAGGTCACTTTTTAAGGACATAACAACAGATGCTATTTACAAAAGGTGAGTGAATAGTGGAGTTTAGTCTTGTTCATTAACCTCTATATTCTTTGAATAAAGAGACTTAAATCAATGTACTGAAAGATGCAGTAGAACATGTTGAATGTCCAAAGCCTCGGTCTTGGAGGTACTTCCCCATGAGGAGGCTTCTTGCCTGGAGCTCTGCTGATGTGTTTCATAAGAGTTGAGTGCAATCCATGCAGATAAATGGTTCAACTCAGTTTGTTTATCTTCTGCATGACGGGTTCAAAGGGTTCGTAATTGTACGGTTAATTATTGAATAACTTAAAAAAAAACCAACTGAGTTGACATGATGATCAAGTTGATTTAATCTAAATATCTTCTGGGAGTGCTACACAGTTACATATATGAAGAGATTGTCACTTGGAAACAACAGTAGGGACCAGAGAAGTAAGCTTCAATGGAGTGTTAAGGAAAAGAAATCCTGTAATGCTGTTTAGTGTTCAATGCATAACTTGAAAAAAATTAACATTTTTGTAACTTTCTTTTACTTATGAATATTTATAATGGCTTTATGTGTACTTACATTTTAATCTAAAGCCCACCCAATTCAGACTTCATACTGGTGAATCTTTTCGTATTTTAAGTAAATGTTTTAATGTCTCTTAAATATATGGTAAGTTAGCATAAGAGACTTTTTGATACCTGCCTAAATAGACTTCATTTGAAGGTAACAACCATATGCAAGCTGCATTCACTTTTGAAGTTGTACTGCTCTGATACTGACTATAGTGTTTTAACTTCTAATTATGCTATATACACAACACATTAAAATGGCTAATACATTAACAGTAGTGGTACTATTCTTCCCTTCTAATCCCTGCTAGGAAGCACACTCAGTACGGAACCTTGCTTTTAAACTTACGCACGTAATTTAATCTTTGGTGTGTCCAGATCCCCATACTTTGAAAACATCTACCTCCCTTAGAAGTTACTGTTGGGATTATTAAACATAGAAAAAGGCACAAAAATTTCTATTTGGATCAGTTTCCTCAAATTGTTGACTATATTGTTAATAGATAATCTCTAAGTAGTAGGCAAACTGTCAGAACTCTCCTTTTTTTTAGCAAACATATATTTCTGCATGTTCAGTGCTTTCCAACCACCCTCATTAGTTTTTCGGCATCAAATTTTGAAGCAGTTGAGAGTAGGTCTGTGTTACATCAAGATGTATTGTTTAATATGTTTTTCCTATTTGTGGTTGTCCTACACCTTATTTCTCTTTGCTACTAAGGACAACAGGATTTTCTTGTGCTATTTAAGGTGAACCAGAACAGTAAACTTATGATAAAACTTGATTATTTCCCTGGTTAGGTAAAACCAGGTAACTTTAAAACATTCATCTGATAACAGAATGTGAAACTTTCATAGCTCATGCAGACTTCCTCTCTTTTAAGCAATAATGTTGGCATCTTAATCATGTTGACATTGCGATTACAAATGATATTTCATGTTGATGTTTCTTAGGATTCTGCATATAGTGTGGCAAGACTATGGGAGACTTATTCTTAAAGCCTAAAGTTACTGATTTAGGAAATAATTATACAGATTAACATTTTCTAACTTCCTTTTGACTTACCAGTCCTGGTCTGGTTAAATTCTCATTGACTTGAGCAGAGCCAAAATTTGGTCCATCATCTCTAAATTGAGGTAAACCGAAGTATTGTTTTTAATCATACTATAGGGACCAATTTTCATTTGCTATTAGAGTTTCTTTATATTAAGACCTGTGAAACAAGGAAAATATCTACTACTTTGCGTATGCCAGTTTTTAGCATAAAACTAATAAATTTTAATGAAAATACTAGATAAAACTAAGCTTTCTTATATTCTGTGGCAAATGTTCTAAAGTTTTTTCTTGGCTTCTTGTTTTGTAGTCTTTTGTTCCTTAAGCGTATTTCTAACCGAGTGCATTTTGAACCTCTTCTAACAACCTTGATTTGGTTAACCTTCATTTTCCTTGTGTGGAGGAAAAAGAACCACAGATTTGGGGGTTTTCTAGTGGCTGAAATTCTAGGGTTTGGCCTGTTCTGAATTTTCCTTTTGGTTCCTATGACACTCCTGTTTTTTGGCAGTCTAGATCTTGGTTTGCCTGGGTTTGATCTCGATTGGCTAGCACAGATCATCCTCGGGTTCTTTAGCCACTTCTGGAGACTGGAGACTATGTCCAGTGCTTTCAGGGCCTCTGGTACCTCCGTGAAGCATATTGCTATGAGCCATCACTGCCTTTCTCATGTAAGAGAGTTCCTCTTGGCCAGCTAGGTATTGGACAAGCAACTCTTTGCTTAAGGTACCTTCTTATATCACCTGCCACTTGTGGCGTGTTGCGGTAAGTAGTCTGGGATTATAAAATACCAGATACTGTTGGGTAAAAGTGCTGCCTTAACTTAGACAGATGTTTAGGTTTTTAGTGACATTTTGCATTATTTGTTTGTGCTTTCTCCTATTGCTAAGCAAGTAATTTTACTGTGTCCACGTTTAGCCTCTAATAAGTTTAAGACAAGGATGTCTATTGATATTACACTGTAGCGTGACGGATACTGAAATGAAACTTAAAAATTTTCTTTGTAAAATTTTTAATCCAATTGTAATTACACCTTTTTGCTTTTAATTTTGCTTTGAAGCTGGGGGAGGCGAGCATAGAAGTTAAATTTGTCTACATTTATTGGATTGTCATTTAACTGGGGTGTTAGTTATGAAAATCTGCATTTAATGCTACTGTGCTTCTCTTCTCCTATAGTTCTGATTTCAGTGGACATGTCGATACTTTAAGTATTGCATTGTGTTTTCATGACAGCTGGTTTTGGGATGCAGGATTATCTTAAAAGCAGTGTTTTATTCACTGTAGCTGTAAAATGATGGATCCTTTTTATATGCAGCTGGTATTACATAAGTTGTTTCAAAAACTTTTTTCTAAATTATATGTAAATTTTTATAAATATAAATTGAAAAGCATTAAGCAGTTTTAGCAGAGAAAGTTTTAGGGCAGTATTCTGCTACCTGACTGATTTGTGTCCTGTTCAAGACTAAAATGTTAACTTTTGCTGTAGGACTTGAAAGATGTTATGAGAAAGGCAGGGGAGGTCACCTATGTGGATGCACACAGAAACAACAGGAATGAAGGGTAAGTTCATTTTGTGTCTAAATGGATATGATAATTGAAACTATTAAAGGCATGTTTTTTCTTGTAATACAGAAGAAATTAAATATAAATCTATGGTGTGGCTTAGATGCCGAAATTTCTCCAATTCAAGAACCAAGCAATCCAAAATGCAGACTGTGTCAATAAGTGGGAGATCAATATTGAATTCAGTCTCTATTCTGTATCATGAAAACAATGTGTGAAAGCAGAAAAGGAGGGGAGATTTCCTTTCAAGTGTTAAGTCCTGCTGTCTTTAACTTATTTTTATATAGTCCTTTATGATCCAAGTCCTGAGGCTAAAACACTTCCTGTCCGTGGCTGCTTTACACTGGTTCAACAGTCAAAGTAATGGGAAATGAACATAACCAACTTCCATGGGGAATACCTACCTGCCCACTCTCCATTCTTAATTCTGCAGACAACAAAGGTCCTGCACAACAAAGCGGGAGAGAAGGAAGTATGAATAGAGTCTCTGTGCTGGCAAAACTGCTCTAGGGCTGCTGCAAACCAATGCAACTTGGACCTTTTTTTGAGTTCAAATTTTAAAAACCACAGACTAGATTTTTCTATTCACTGTTAGAATTCTTAGATAGGGCAGAAGAGTCTGCAAACTTACTTTATTTCATGGATGGCTTTGGAATGCAATTTAGTGGAGGACTGAAAGATATTTCCTCAGCTGATGCAGGTTTGGGTGGCTTCCTGCATTTTCTCCATCTCCTTGCAGATGGCAGTTCTGATAATGTTCAAGAGGATGTGAAAGGTATGGATGGCTAGGACTGTTAAGTGTTGTATTTTCCTGTTAACCATGTTAAAAACTAGCTTTCAGAAGATAAAATGAAGCTGTGAATCAACAGATTAAAAAGGGCTAGTCTTGCTCTCCTTGCTTTTTTTGTTTGAAACTTTTCCTTTTTTTCCTGATGGTGAACAGGGTTGTGGAGTTTGCATCTTACAGTGACATGAAGAGTGCACTGGAAAAATTGGATGGCACTGAGCTGAATGGACGCAGAATTAAACTGACTGAAGACCACAGAAGGCATAGGTATGTCACCTGACATAAAATTCTGCTGAGAACATAGATTTGGGTAGTTTGATGCCAAAGTTTGATTATCTAGTTTTTTGGCCCCAAGCTAAATATCACTGCACAGAACCACTTTCTAGCAATGTAAACAGATTAAGATAAGAACCAACCTTGCTGAAACAGGGTAAATAGAGCATTTTTAAAGACAAATTGTGGTATTACAAAGAAAGAACCTTTTAAAGCCACGAATTTTGGTATTAAAAATGTTTAATTTAAAGGAAAGCTGTTTCAAAGTCCTGTGAAATGTTTCTCAAATAGCTGTGAAAGCCAGCTTGTTCATGAGAATAAAAGAAAATCAGTTAGCTCATTTGCATTACTCCTAAACAGTTCTGCTGTTTAGTCATTAAAAAAACATATTGGCTGCAACTCTTTCATGGTCTCTATTAAAATAAATCAATTTTTTTCCATGAAAAAATTTATGCATTACTAGTGAAGGTGTTAAAACTCTAAGGCCTTTAAGTGTGCTCGTGATCTACACCTTTAGAGACTTTCTTAGCATCTTGAAAGAAATACTTACTAATTTGCATGGCATTTCAAGAGACAATAAATACCACAGGTATGAAGTTTCATTTCTGTGTTTTTCTTGATAAATTAAATTATATTTCAAGGCAGGGTGTATGCTGATTAAGAGTTCTTCTTCAAAAATTAAAGTTCTGCTTAAAAATTGGTTTCTCTCCTCCTGGGCAGGAGCTAGGGAGAAGCATCTTTTATTAGGCAGTTCATATTTTGCCACACTAGCTGAGAATGTCAAGGCCAGAGGTTCCTGATAGCCTTGACCTAAGAAGATACTGTCATGTTGGAGCATAACAGGCATCTAGCAGCACTGTGAAATAACTGAATGGTGTGATTAGCACTTTCAGATCTTCAGATGGATGTGCTATGCATACAAAGTAGTTGAGAATTTTACTGATTGTTTTAAATTTAGTAAGCGGTGAGACTACAGCTTTTACTTATGTTTCTCTAGAAGCAGATCTCGATCAAGGAGTTACTCAAGATCTCGCAGCAGGTCCAGGTCTACAGGATCTTCCAGATCGGACAGCCGGTCCAGGTCCAGGTCAAGGTCCAGGTCCAGATCCAGGTCTCGCTCTCGCTCCCGATCTCGCTCTCGATCCCGCTCTCGTTCCCGCAGTCGTACTCCTAAGAAGAGTTACTCCCACAAAAGCCACCGCTCCAGCTTGATAGCTTCTTCCCCCTCTCCCTCTTCTTCTAAAAGAAAATCTCGTTCTAGGTCGAGCTCTGCTCATAGCCGTAGTTAACCTGCTTTGAGAGATGTATTAATGAATTTAATTTGATTCAAGTTTCTTGAAGACTTGAGACAAATTATATATGAGAACTGGGAGGGGAAGAGTTAACATGATGAAAGGGTGACCTCCTCTTACATTGCCAAAGTGCCTGTCATCAAATAGGCCATCTCTGTGAGGAGGGGCTGGCTGTCAGCTTTCTTCTTTCAGTGAAGTCTGGAGTGGGAAGTCTTTTTTATTTTTTTCCCTGCTATTAGTAAACATTTCTATCATAGATATATTATGTACACATAATGCTGAGGTAATGGGATGAGACAATACGCTGCTTTCTCCCTCTCTTGCCCCTACTTTCCCCTCCACCTCCAAGGCCTTTGACTTCCAAAATACTATGTTAGCTTTTGTCCTTGGTATTAAGTCCGAGAACAGGAAGTAGAGATTTTATTCCTTTAAGGTTCTGTGGCTACTTTTCTGTGCGAGAATGAATGGACGAGATGAAATTAGTTTAGAGTTACCCTTTTCCCCCATTGCTTGGCTTAACAGGCTGTTTAAGTTCCAGCTTTACATGACCTTGACAATATGCTTAATTTGCAAAAGACTTTCAGGAATACACATTGGTTAGTTGAATATTGCTCACTTGGATAATGAATTAATACAATGTTAAGCAGTAATGAAAGCTGGAATTTTCTGTTAAAATGAGACATACCATCCAGATGTCGGGATTATTGGAAATCCATTATAATAATTTTACAGTAATTCACTAGTATGTGGTATTGTATGTATAGGCCTTATTTGACAGGTGACTTCATAAAACTGCACAGAAATGTCAATATGCATGTCCATGTTTTTGATGTTTATAAAAGTGACATAGCTTTCATACCCAAAAGTGTGATACTGAATAACATGTGTATGACTAGCAATAGTCTTGATGGAAAGGAAGGTTATTTTAGTAATGAGAGCAGCAAAAAAAATCCCAGGAAAAGTGTAGTCAAAATCTCTGGAATGCACAGTTGTTTTGATTAATAGAAATTTCCACTGCAAATACTGTCGTTCTTACAATTTGGAATTAGATTTTTTTTTTAACTTCTGTATCGTTAAAGAAGGGAAACATTTTTGGAAAAAATATGTAAATTAATCCCAAAGTCTTACATGTATTTAAATGTACCATTCCTAATAAAATCAAACCTTTTTCTGGCTTATTTTGCAGCTTTGTTTAATTGTTTTTGCTGTTGTTCACTTCATATTATCTTTCTGACTTGATCCAAGTTTATTTGAAGGCATACTTGTATGAAAGCAGGAAAATGTAAACTGGAAACCAATTATGATACGTAAGTGACCAGATGCTGACTAACAGGAGGACAGGATAGGATTTGGTGTTGGAATCATTCTTTAGGTAAATTCCTATGTCACTTTTGAAATATTGTACTAGAGATTCTTACATTGCCCCCACAACTTATATAAGGCTTCAGGGCTGACACCCTTTATAGAGCCAAGTTACTGGTGACCCTGCCCATGGCAGGGGTTTGGAACTAGATTTTTAGGGTCCCTTCCCACCCAAATTATTTTTTCATTCTTTGCATGTTTGGCGTGATGCAATTTGAGTATGCTAGCAGTTCAGAAGGAACACGGTAGGAATTACTTTGCAGAGGAATCTTACTAGATATGCCTGTTGGTAAAGCTGGAGTATGCTCAGCTGTGGTAAATGTCAGGGTTGCTGGCTTTGCTTATTTTGTTAGGCTACCCAAGGAAACCACAAAATGTCCACTGCCTCACCTAGTACCTTTGAGATTGGCAAGTGCAATATCAGAGACCTTGAATGCTTCTGACCACCACCAAGGCATGCTTACCTTGCAAATTATTTAAATATAGAGCTAATTTATTTTATTAGATAAGTGGATCTCATTTATTTTATTAATTCTCGATTCTTTCTTGTACAACATCATTTCCCTTCTATAAGTTTCCATTGATTCAGTCAGCAGTGACAACAGTCAAATGAATATGCCTGGTCAGTTCCTGAGCAGCAGCCCAAGCCAGCTTTCTCCATGGTTTTATATACTGAGCACGATGCCATGTGGTATGGGATATCCCTCTGGTCAGCTGTCTTGACTGTGTCCCCTCCCAGTTTCTTCATGCCTTCCAGCCTCCCCTCGGGTAGGACATAAGAAGCTGAAAAGTCCTTGATAAACACTACTTTGCAATAACTGAAAATGTCACCAACATTATTCTCATCCTACATCCAAAACACAGCACTATACCAGTTACTAGGAAGAAAATTACTCTAGCTGAAAAATAGAACAACTATTAATGTATTTCTGAAACATAATTTTAAAAATAGAATATTTTTAGATTGTCTTGGAACAAATTACCCATTTCAGGTCCTTTACTTCCAACTTTATACAGAGCACAGGAATGTAAGCCCCACTTTAGGGTAACCATAAATAGGCTTATTTAATGTATTAAAGTCCTATCTTAGTCAGCAGTGTGTTCCAACATCTGAGGCTTTCCCTGAGAAAGATGGGAATCATCCCTTCCAACTGGTAGAATGCTTCTGCTCTCAGCCCTTTCAGCACAGCTGAAAAGAACAGGGCTCTGAAGTCACGATGCATCTGCAAGTATATCTGTCATTACTCCTCCCCTTATTCTGCTAACCTGATCCTTGAGAGCCATTTTCACAAATTTCTCCTCAGCAAATGGAGGCAACATAAGACAATAGAAATGTTACATTTATATTAGAACCAAGGGTTCTGCTTGTCCTTTGGGGGTGTAACAGCAGTAGAGCTCGGGTTGTTTAGCAGGTTGCTGCTGGCAAGACAAGCCATCATCCCTGTGTCTCCCCCTTGTCCTGTGCCAGTTCTGATGGTCATCTAGTTCTTCAGAAGCCAATTCAGTGACATCACAAAAAGTGGGTTCTCTGGGTCTCCTGCAGTAATGTTTTTCCCAGCATTCTCTGGGAGAGAGGAAGTGGAGGTATGGCCTGGGCTGTAACTCTTGTCTGATCCTTCTGTTTTCTTCCCTCACAAACACAACTATCATATTTTTTTCTAAATTCATCCTTCCATCTGTTCTCAAAGTAGAACCCCCTCACTCTGCTCCTGTCCAGCATTTCTTGAGCTTCTCTTACCACAGGACGTTTTCCTTCTAGGGAGAGGAAGCCTTGTGCTACAGCATGCAACTGCTTGCAGCATGGGGCACACCTGGAAGTCGACCACTGCAATTGCACTTCAGCGAGGGGCTGCATCCCCCCCGGAAAACAGGAGCATATTTTCTGTGATGTTTATGGTACTTTATTATTAATAACATTTTTGTCAGTTTAACACACGGCTTTTCATCCAAGGATATCCCTCACAGTGGTTTGTGATGATAAACTTTATTGTACTTGGTCGCATCACATCTGCTTTATTGATAAGGAAAGGAAAGCAAGTGTTGTGTGTGCTCACCTGTGGTTGCCAAACACGGAGGTAAGGAAGGAGGAGGAGGAGGAATATTCCCTCCAGGAAGGCCAGGATTCCTCGCCGAGCAGGTTCGGCTCTGGCTCGTGCCATCTGCTGGCTGTCCCTGTGCTGCTGCTCCTGGAGCCGAGAACGGGCTGAGAAGCGTGTGGGTTGTGCTTGGGGGAGAAGATGTTTCTCTTTCAAAACCGTGGTGGAGGAGCAGCGCGATTCTGAGTAGGAAGAAGTGCCCCAGGATCTGTACCTGCAGTGCTCTGCCCCTGCGCCAGCAGAAGGTCGAGGACAGTGAGTGCCGCAGGCAGAATTTCTCTGCTCTGCCAGCTCCTCCTGCCGCGCCCCGAGCTGAGAGCTAAGTGCTGTACAGTTCCTAAGTGGAGTTAGTCTTCCTATAAGGGTTTGGAAGCATCTAATTTCCCGTCTGATCCTTCATTCCCACTCCATAGCCATTGTTTTCTGGCAGACTAAATGCTCTATGCATCCAGTACCTGAGGGCACGTTTCCCATTTTACCAGCCCTGCAATCAGTTCCCCCTCCACCTCCTCCCTTTGCAAATGTGCAGGAGAGTTGTTAGCCTTTCACCCCGAGTGATTTACTGGGATAAAAACGCTGATTAGGCCAACAGTTATACTCGGCAGAGGGCTACGGTGGAGTGCTCCATGCATACCAGCTTAAAGGAGGGGATACAGCAGAAACATAAGGGAGCCATTCAGGCCTTAGTTAGAGTCAGCACCAAGAGGAAAGTGCAAGGGTTAACAGGCTGGGGTTAGAAACAAGGCCAAATTATATGCTGTAGTGAAATACTAGCTAATGGCAACTCTGTCTGGGTAGTCTCAAGATGTTCAAAGGACATTCACTACTCTTGGTTTGCTGGCCGAAGACCACAAGGGAGTGATGAGGGAGGGAAGAATGTTATGGCAAAACTTGTTTTTCAAGATTAACGAAGGACTTAAAATAAAACAGTTTCACTGGTAATGAATGATATTTTCATGTAGTGTGACAGCTTTTTGCTGTAACCAGGGATGAATGTGGTCTTTCCCTGTTCTCTCCTTTACCATTCTAGAAATCTCTTGTGCTGTGTGGGCATTTAGCAATGGCAAGTTGAGCTGGAAAGATCCAGATCAATATGCTTAGAGCAGATGTGTTGGTTCAGAACAAGAATTTCTCTCCGTATGTATGTATGTAGGTGTGATACGTCACTGGAGACCCTGAGGTCAGGTTCAGCAGGCTCCTACTAGCACACACTGGATTTGTTTTACCCAGCTCTCTGGTGTTCTAGGGCAACTGATTTCTCATCAATCAGAGTCCCATGGATTACTTTGTGGTTCATTGAGGCAGGATGCTGCAGGACACTCTTCTAAAGGAAGTGAGCACCCATTGGTATAGCTGAAGTTAAAATCTGAAAAGGCTCTCAGTCTAGAGCCTTGAAAACAGAGGTACCCTTATTTGTTGAAATTTGAGCCAGAATTTAGTCAGGGGACAGAGTGGTAGTGGTGCAGCATATGCTGGCACAGCAATGACAAGGAGACATTAGGAAAACACACAGTAAAGGAAAAGAAACTGGATGAAGTCTTTGCATTCGCATCGACAGATGAAGGAATTAGTCCTCAAACTCTGTGAATGAGACTATGGATGTAGGCCCCACTGTGACTTCTGGTTGGGATTTTCCAAGTGCCTCAGGCTATCAGGAGTCCAGGCCAGCAGCATTCCAGCTACCAGAGCTCTCTCTCCAAAGCATACTGTACTTAGGCCATGGGCAATCTGTCCTTGTGCTGGTACTGACCGTCAGACAAGCAGTATCTGACCTCTCTAGACAGCCTATCCCTTTCTTGCCTCTGGCCAAAGGTGGAATTTACCAGAGCTGGACTTAAACACCACATCTAGTGCTTCAGTCTGGAGTGTTGGTTGCACTTGGCTTTGTCCCTTCTATGTATTTTTTTCCAGTAAAGCTTCAGGTCACAGTGGCTGTTTAACAAGAAGTATAAGCAAGCAGCTCTTCTGTCTCTTACACATACGGCCATTGCCATGATCCCTGCATCACTGCCAGTTCCTGTAAATGCCTTAACTAGAAAGTGATGTGCTCAAAAACCTCCAAGTTTTCTTACATGTTTAAAAAGTTCCCCTGTTCTTTTCCTTTAAATTGTCACAGCCTGTTTCTAGCACTGTGCAAGAACCATTACTGATCATGTAGACTGGCCTTCCAGGTTTGCCCAAAATGCTCGCTGCAAGATTTCTGCCCACACTTGCCCTCCATTTGTTTCAGTTTGCTTTATCTTTCCCCAGTTCTGGCACTTGGATGGTCTAAAATCCACATCTGCTTATTGTACACACTCTCTTGAATTTCCTTTAGTCCAGTAGCTTGTATCTCTTATCTGTGAGCATCAAAATTATCACTATGAAATACTGTGCTGTATTTCCCAGTGAGAATTGATGACAGGATATTTTGAGACCCCAAATCTCACCACAAACACATCACAACCTGTGAGTGAATTTACTTAACTCCGCTAAGATCCCACAAACCTGTGTTGCGCACTTTCCTACCCTCCTACAAGTGTCTCTGCTACCTGAACAACAGCACTAAGCGTGTGGAAAAGGAGCGTGCTGAGAGCGGGTTATGCGTGCGCTGACGGTGAAGCTGTGGTGTGACATTGGAGCCAGGGCTGCCTTGGGCTGGGCTCTGGAGCTGCCCACGCTCCTCTTCACCGTGACGGTGCTGTCTAGGTGACGTCAGCACCGCGATCCCAGCGGGAAGTGTCATCACTGCTTCCCACGGGGCGGATCACGGGAAAAGCGAGCCCGAGCCGCCCGCCCCGCCAGGTGGCGCTGTGGCACCGCCTCACGGAAACGGCTTCTCCAGAAACTCCCAAATACGCCCCGAAATCGCCTCAAAATCGCGCTGGTGCCCCAGAGCTTTGCCTTTGCGGAATCTCCCCGAGACACGCACCCCCACACCCCATCACAACACCCCTGACTTGAGCGCTGGGCACTCTGTCCTCGCCCCCTGTGCGGTTTCAGCACGTTCGCCTGCCGGGGGAGCGCAAGGAAAAGGTGGGGGTTGGGGGGCTCAAAAATCAACCACGGAGGTGAGCCATGTGCAGTCTCCGAAGGACCTGTTTGTTGGAAGCCACGTCTGTGTGTGCAGATAATCTGGGTCCCATCATTTTGACTCCCTGGCACTTCCTCGAGCCCTTGGAAGTCTCTTTGTCATGACGGCCAGCGTGAGAATTGCTCTGAAGGGCTGTGGACCTGTTTCTCCAGCCCAGCGGTGGTCCCAGGGCAGCTACCCCGATCCCCGCAACATCTTCTGAGCGACACAGACTGACAGCTTCACCAAGGGCCCGAGCTGCCCACCTTTGTGAGCTCTGGCAGGGTAAGGGAGAGAGATGGAGAGGTTGAATTAAGATCCAGATATTAAAAACTGCAGCCACCCAGGAAACCTACACAGGCTAATCTTGAGAGGAGAGTGGTTACAAAGGCTTAGAAGTAGCGAGAGCTTAGAAATGGTTCTCTTCTGCACGAGACTGAGAACCGAAACTGTCTGCTGAGGAAGCTGCCCCCCCCATCCTCTTCCTCCCCCCCAGCGTGTAACCACAGGAGCTGCCCAGAGCTGGGGCTGCACCCTTCTGCCAGGTCCTGTTTCTAGGCAGTGTTAGGCATACTCTGAATATTGCTACTCCTCCGAAGGAATCTGGTGACAAAGAGGCTTCCGGAAATAACTTCTGGCTTGGTCTGGAGAAAATTTCTTGATGTCTAGGTGTAACTTCTGAGCAGAATTGTTTTCTGCTATGTTTTACCACCCAATGCACTACAACAGGGTTATTACTCCTGTAGGCTGTCCTGCAGGCTGGCTGGGGTCTCTATCCCTGGGTGTGCCTTTCCCTCATGCACCCCAGAGACCTCTGGCCCTTACCAAGTCAACTCCTCAAGGCAGCCTCTCCACACTCCAGTCCTCTGCCAAAGTCAGGACTCCACAGAGGCTACCCCAAGACAACATCCAGTGCCCCTGGAGAAGGGGTTCAGGTCTTCTTCATCATCAGTCTTTTTATTGCAAGGGGACTCAGCTGGCTTTCTTGGTTCACCCTTGGTACCTGAAAGCTGAGTCAGGGTCTGTGAAGTTTCAAGACCTGATCTCTGCTTGAGAGCTTGAGGCTGGAACAGCCAGACTCCAAACTCATGAAGGAGTGAATCAGCTCCCAAACTTTCTGGACCCCTGCTCCGGCAGTGTGGCAGCAAGGTGGTCAGATGCTTAGTCATCTTGTGGTCCAGAAAGGAAGGCAAAGCTCTGACCTTGGATTTCCCTGATCCCACTTGTCTCTCAGGAGCCCAGCATGTGCTGCCTTGCCCTTTCTGGTACCTGCTGGATTGAAAAGCAGGGAAGACAGAAATCTGAATGATCTTTCTATTGGCCCAAATTCCCATGGGCATTACTTCCCCAGGATCTGGAAAACCTTGGGCAAATAATACAGGTAATTTTCAACACATCCCATCCTCTCTACCCTGGGTTCACTTGTTTTCCTTTTTACTCCAAGAAGCAGGTCATTTTCATCTCCAAGTCCTCCAAGAATAAGTATCACAGTCAAAAGGTAGTGTTTGGGAATATTATCCCAGGGTATTCAAACAAACACTTTCCATGATTTCATTTACTGAGAAAACACTCCACTGTGGAAAGCTTTTCTGGTCTTCAGTATCTCTGGGGCTTTCAGCATCCTCTTAGGGTGAGACCATCACTGAAACTTGCCCCACTTCTCCTTTTAGGGACAGGTAAAGGGGGCAGGGGAAGTGTTTGCTTGCAGCAGGGTGGGAGGGAGCTGCCTGCACTTCAAACCTCCTGAGGCTGTCTGCAGGCAGGAAGGGCTGTCAGTGACGCTGGGGTGTGAGGCAAGCCCGCCACAGGGAAATGGAGAGGCTGATGGGATGTGAAAGCTGTGACTGTGTCAAAGGCAGGATGGAAATGTAGGGGCAGTCCTATTTTTACCAGCTTCTTGCAGAACTTTGCTAGAGCTTGCTGGAGTCAGTGGCTGCTTCCTCTTTCCTTTATGTAGGCAGCACTGGCGAGGTTCAGATCTGTTTTTATTTAGCCACTCACACAAAGGTATTGACTGAAAGGTCTCTCCAGCTCCTTGGACACAAATCACCTATGGTCAGAGAGTCCTAGGTAAGGAGAAGAGAAAGCAAATCACACATCCCTGTCTCCATTTCAGGGCTGTAAGAGGTAGAAACTGATGCTGAGGCTGCGGAACGTGACTCTTAGTCACATCAGCGGGGGATTTTGCAATGTGGAGGGTGCAGGGCAGGCAGTGTGCAAGCAAAACTGAAGTGCTTTGTGAGGGCCTTTGGTTGAACTTCTCCAGCTGCAAGACCAGGGTATCATCGCCCTGCAACCCCCACCTTCCCACCCCAACCTCCTCGTGTGCTCAAGATGTGTGATGGTGGCAGGGTTTAACACACCTCAGATTAGCATGGGGCACTCTGGAGAGCAGAGTGGGGGCTTGTCAGTACTCAATGACTCCTATGCCTGATGTAGGGAAATGCACGGGGAAGAGGCCATTCCTAAGCCAGATAGGAGAGAAGATGAGGCAGCAAAGTAGAGGAGCAGCCATGGGAAAGAAGCAACAGCTAAAATATTACTTTTCTGAACAGGCTGTAACCACCAAAACATATTACTGACTGGCTCCAGCAGCCAGTGGTTCAGATCAGTTTGATTTGCAGTATTCAGTTTAGGAACAGGTTGGGAAGGACAGTGTCCAGGCCTAGACACCCAGAGCTTGCTGCTGGTCTCAGCAGACCTGGTCCATACCTTATTGTCAGAGAGGAATGAGATCTCTGTAAGGATGGGAGAAAAGCACATTCTGAGCCAAACAAGATATAATTCTGGGCCACGTCCAGAGCAAACTCTTCCAAAGCCTGGCAGTAGTGAGAAGTAGCAATGGGATGTGCAGATGAAAATCATGCTTACTCTGGCTATAGAGCTTGATGTGCCGAGTAGGCAACAGAAACCCTGTCCCATGCTTGGGTCTTCCTGCTAATAATCTTTCAATACCACCCATTTAACACCACTCCCAGAAACCTAAAACCTTTAAAACCAGCTCCTCAGAGCCTGTCAGGTATTTCTGCAAGACTCTGCTTTGTATCTCATATTTCATACTGTCCTTCATCTCTGTGGCAAATGCATCCATTATCTATAGAGGCTATTCTTAAGCTGGATTGATTGAGGCAGCATATGCAATTCTTGAATGAGAGATGTGGATGGAGAAATGTTTTGTAGTATGGCAATGTATTTAGAAATGAGGAATCCTTTATATGTAGGTATGAGGAGAGCAGGTCACAACCAGTGCTAGAAGGCCACTTTGGCCTCTAGATGGCAGCCCTATTGCTTCCCCCCAACATGCTGAGAAGCAGAAACGCCTTCCTTTCAAAAATGGGGCATAAACACAGGCCTCACACCCCTTACTTCAGAACCAAACCTACAGTCAAGACTGCATTGCAAACGAACTCTTTTGGGTTTTTTTTCTCTCTGTAAATCAGAGCCATAGCAGCTCCATTAGGCCGCACACTTGCACACGCTTGGTTTGTGCTCTGCCTGATGCACTGGTAGCTCTCCCGGGGGAAGAGCCAGAGTCTCCTTAGCACATTGTACTTGACCTCTGGGGATACAGGGCTGTGAACCTAACAAGAATCTAAATCCCACTTTGCCAAAGGTACTTGTACAGTAAATTGCTTTAATTGTTTAAATAAAAAACTATGGCCAAGCATTTAATGGCTCACAGCCGCTGAGACTCTCTGATTCCATTTTAAAGTTTGCATGCTTCTCTTCTTTTTGAAGCATGAGGACAAAAAGGGAGGGTTAACATCACTAACATTGACAGACATATCTTCATGTTCTCTCTATATTAGATGACATAAAAAGCAGCCTTTTGAAAGAGAAGGATCATAAATATTTCCTTATTGGAGATGTTAGCACTGCGAATCATGGGAATCTACCAAGCTGGCTATTGGCAGAAAATGTTACTAAATTGTCTTTCTGATTAAAAGTTACTTAGTTAACTTACTTGGAAATACCCCATTTCTGTATTTCCTGAAAACTCATAATCATCACTTCTTGCATCCTCACAACACTGAGAGCTAAGCGCTATATTCTAAAGGGGGACTGAGACTGTTACCCAGACTTGAAAGGTGTTCAGTACCTAGAGATGGGGACTGGGGTATACATGCCCAACCTTCACTGACATCAAAAAGCAGTAGGAGCAATGCCTTTTTGAAATCCAGTTAGATACTACGACAGCATCTTCAAGTGCCTTGATACCTGCTAGCAACATTACTCCTCAGATGATTCATGGGAAGCGTGTGCCAAAACCCTGCATGAACAAAGAGTGCAAACAAGGCAGATGACGTCCACAGGGTACAGATATGTGACTTTTTTAATTGATAGTTTGGGAAGATGATAATGAGATAGGAAGAATGTCCTCTTGATATGTAATTCTCTTGTGCTGGTGCCTGGTACGAGTGATGGGCCTGGAACTGAGCAAGGCTGAGGCATTTGTTCTCCAGGGCCAACAAAGCTGAGGGGCTCAGGAATGCATTTCTCGTGTTACAGGAAGTTCTCAGATCATGGGCTTGTCAAAGTAGATATACTTTACCCAGTGCCAAGAAGAAGCATAAAGGAGAATAAATATATAAGGAAAAGGGGAAACGACTTTTAAGATGGTGTTTTAGTTTGTTCGTCTGGGTTTTTTTCTGCTTTAATATAGCAAAAGAAAATTTTCAAGAAATTTATGGTCTGATTTAAATTCTACTAATGCTCATGGAAATCCCTTTAGTGAATACTGGACCAGGTCCAAGAAAAGCAGGTTATTATTCCCTTAACTTCTATTCATCCATAACTGTTCCCTTCTGCATGCAGTTTTGTTAAATCTTGGCAGTAGTAGATTTAATGTGAGCCTCATCAGTGGACCTGGATAAGACACTGGGATCAGCTGCCTCTTAACTCTGAGCCAGTCTTCCCAGGACAGTGGTGGTAAAGGAGGATGCCTTGACTGCATGGCAAGTAACTGTAACCTTGGATCTCTTATGGCAAGACCCAACTGACAAGTATGCGACTTCTCTCTGTCTTGCACTGAACTGCTCTGCCAGGTGGGTGATTTTAGCACAGCAAAACCAGAACAGCTCAATAAAATGGTTTGGTTGTAGTCAAAAAGTGCAAAATAAGACCCCTTTGGAATAGAGAGAGAATGGACCAGAAAATGGCCTTACATTGCCAAGACTACAGCAAGGCCAGGCACCTGGAAGCAATCTTTCTCCCAGTCTGGGAGACTGGAGATGAGAGGAAGCAGGTTCCAATCTCAGCTCTGCCAGAGACTGGGTGCTCTTTTTAATGTGTCATTACAACAAAAGAGTTCAATGAGAAAACTCAGCTCTTATTTCACTGCCCTAGGGACAAGGGAATGGTTTTTGGGGAGTTTTGCACTTGCATCACTCTACATCTGTTTGAGTTTGCACGGCCAAGAGATCTGAGCCTAGAGTACTTGTGTTGCTGGTAAAGACATAATTTCTACATGGATCATGATCTTCTCTGCTGTTTGGAGAGTAAGTCTGTGTATGGAAGAGGTGTATGAAGAGTGAGTTTGGGCTTGAAACTAAGACTGAACCCTCAGTTACCCATATAAATATCTATCAACGCTTAGGAATTGACACTGAAGGTTATACTTACAGTACCTCCACCCATATTTAAAGGTTGGAAATATAATTTGGGATAATTTGCTAGCCTTTCTTTCTTTCCCTCTCCTGTCTCTCTTCTCTGTGACTGGGATTATCATGGGGCATGTAGGGTCAGCCTAGAGTGAATATGGTTTTGGGGACGTGGTTTTGTGTTTTGAATCACAGAGTAGCTCTGACTGCTCCTGGTGAGGTGGAACAGCCCTCAGACATCCCACCAGCTATCTGTCCTTCTGTCATGCTGGGGTGCTTTATAAGGTGTAGAGTGGGAGCCTGTCATGAACACTGAGGTTCCTGTCGAGGCACAAGGCAAGGAAGCTAGTGGTGTGCCACCAAAAACAGGTGCTGCACCCTCCATCCTCTTGGGCTATAAACAAAAAAACCTCACTTCTCTGGTTCCAGGAAGCTGAAAGCTGCTCCAGATCCACTCCTGTGTGAGAAGAAAACACACCCCATGCTTTTGCCAACATGTGGCTGCAGGTTCCTTGCCACAGCCTGAGCCAACCCTCCCTGATGATGTGTGGTGGTGTCCTAGGGTGGTGTGACACCGCCTCTTGGGAGCGGGGCTGTCCAGGCTGGTGTTGGAGTAGGCTTCCCCAGCTTCCCTTTCTGCTGGGTGCTGCCCCTGTGAAACAGCCTCCAGCCATCTGAAAATTCAGTACGGTCCTGTATCTTCCACAGCGAAGCTTTTGTTAATCAGTTTTATATTTCTAAACATTACACAGCTCTGTTGCAAGCTTCCCAATACCTGCCTCAAGCAGTTCATCTTAGCTCTTCCTCCCATGCCAATCCCTGTGATCTGTGGCATGCACACAGCACTGATGAGAACAGGACCTCCCCTCTGCTGCACCATATTTGCCAGAACAGGCATAACTCAAGATAACCAGATTTGAAACAATCAGAGCAGGAAGCAGCAATAACTGGCCTGGAGGAAAGGCAGGGAGTTGCCCATAGACAGTATTTAGGGGGAGTGCCTGATTTGTGGTATCTGATCTCTTTCCACACTCTAGCTTCACCTACAAAGGCAGGATGTAAAGCTTGCAGGATCATCCCTCATCTCGCTGTCTTAAGCATTGAGTTTGGATCTGTACTATCTTCTGTTTACTGTAGTGTTTTGTGTGTGGCGACACAGGTATTGACGAAGATGTCTAGAGCTGCATGTGGTTCGGACACTGGTCTCGCTGTCCATCACTGAGGATAGACAAGGTGGCATGTTATTTTTTCTCTAGAGTACGTGGACCCGAAGGCTGGTGCTGGTGCAGCTGATGCCTCCCAGGATTTGCACCCTGCAGTCTGTACACAGCAAACACAGCCAGCCTCCCAGCCAGGACCTACACACCGTGGGGGTCAGGGCAGGCCGAGGCAGGCCTGCAAGCGCCTTTGCTGACGAGCTGACGGCTTAGTCACCGGGGCTGCCCAGAGAACCCTGTAAACACCACCCACAGTTCCCTGCAGGAGTCCTTGCCATTGGGCTCTGCCAGAGCCCTGTCCTCCTGCTCCCTGTGCCAAGGGTCACGAGCTGGGACCAGCAGCTGGGTGCCAAATGTGGGCTGTAGCTCAGTGCAGCCGGTCTGCTAGAGGTCGTCACACGCCTCCTTAAGCAAACAGGGATCCACGCCAGTTGATAAATCATTTACGAGAAGTCAGAGGCAAAGAACTAGATTAACCAGGTCACTGGGTGTCCTGGGGGAATGACGTGTCAGTGGAGCTGAAACAGCAGATCCCACAGTTGCAATCTGTTGCCTTCTTCTGTCCTGACAGCAATTCATGGAAATCCCTGGAACTAGACACCAGATATGGAAAAACCCATTAGCTCATCCCAGTCAGCTCACTAGTTAAAGCAGTCACTCCCGTTGTACGTTTTCTGGCAAAGTTAAAAATGTCTCGGGAGAGGGGATTTCCACCAGCTTCTGCTCAAGGGGAAACTATTCCACCTATCAGGAAGGCTGCCCTGTGGTGATATTTTTGTAAACCAGAAGTAACTCCAGAACCCAAGCGAGAAAAAAACAAAAAAGGATTCTGCTGCCAGAACTGGGGCAGTGATGTTTTCCCGCCTGAACAGATACGTGCCACATGGAGCAGGTCTCCAAATGGAAACTCCGTGGGTACACGTGTTTACACACAGCCACCGAGGTGTGCTCCTGTGTGTGTATATACACCTGTGTTCTCCCTCCCCTTCCCAAGGGTGGGATGACCTTCAGCACAGCCAATGTGTTGTAGTGTGGTATCACACCTAGCTCACATTTGTGCAACTCCACTGACATAAAGGTACAGCACATTGCTCTAAGGAGGGAAGATACGCATGAAAGACAGGAGGCAATAGCTGATGGTGGTGCTCCAGCACCCACTTCCTCTGTGAACAGGGAGAATTTGCTTCTCCTCAGCTGTGTTGAGAAAAGAGCAGCCCCCTGCCACTGCTGAGGGCTCTGAGGCTTGGTGCATTAAGGATTGAAACCCAACATGAATAGGAAAGATGGTGCAATGCAGAGCTGTCTTGCTGTGGTTGAAAACAAAGGCCATGGAGATTTTGGTAGCTAAGCTTTTCAGCACCTGGGAAGCACTTTGGGACAGTGGGGAAATAAATTAGCAGTGTGATGGCATTTAAAGCCTTATCATTAGTTTTGGAACTAATTCTGCATTTAGATGAATGGGTGTAGCACATATTGCTGAGCTGGAACCTGCAAGAGATAGTGAGGATGGCTCCCTGTTACCATTTAGAAAATTTTTACTAGCAAAACCGTAACTTGCTGTCTTGGTGGCTTAGGTCTGGGAGCAGAGGTCTGTGGCTGGGGTAGGCACAGCAGCAACACCAGCAGCAAACAAGCCCTGTGCTGCTCAGGGCTCTGATTACTTGTGCCACTTAGAAGAAGGTGGGGTATCACCTGGGTGTTTGCCCTGAATTTGTGACTCCTCAGCTAGTAATTTTATTTGTCTCTCACAGCTGGCACAGCTGCCTTCCCTATTGGGGACTCCTGAAATTTAGGCACTGTGTTTTGCACTGTTCTAAGGACTGTAGTTTCCTTTCTCAGCCAGAGGTGCTGAGGGTGCCCTGCTGAGCACACTGGGCACTCTGTTACTGCAGGACAGCTGATGTGCCAACCATACCTAGCTTTGGTCTGGGCTTTATTCTCTACAGGGTTCTTACTTTGTTCTGTTTAGCACAAAACACACTGAAGCGTGCACAGCGGCTATAAAAGAACTATATGAACTGTGGAAAAGGATCTAACCAAGGAGGCACAGGTCACACTCTGGGCCTTGACCAGAGTTGCTGTCAGGTACTAGCCAGCTGACCTACTGAGCCCCTTGCCCCTTGCACCGTGGAAGGATAAGAACAAGTAGAGCCCAGTAATATTTTAACTAAGAGATTAACTTTCTGCCAGTTCAACAACAATGGATTTTCTGTTTCTGTGGATGAACGCTTCTGACTTCAGGCTCCTCCACGTGCCAGCCCAAGCTCTCCTGCCACTGGCTACTCTGGCCTCAGAGGAAAACTCACATTTAATCTTCAGACAGGAAAAGGAACCTCAACTCCAGACACAACAGCCCAGAAGGGTGTTGTCCTGACTCTCTAAAACTCATGTCTCTGGCACAGTGTGGGTGGTACTTAGTTCCTGAAGGAGGGCCAGAGGAAGAACTACCCATCTTCCTTCTAGATGCTCAAGACTCACCCATTTCCCTACAAAGTCCCTGTGCACCTCAAATGCATGCATCATGGTTGAAAGAGATGTAGGGAGGCCTCTGAACAGTCCTGGCACTCAAATGCATTCCCTTCCCACTCCCAAGTACTTTTGAAACACTTCATCTCTCACACCTTGAAATTTGTGGACGTTTTGCCATTGCTCTCAACAGGTACAGTACCAGCCCCTGAAAGACAGGTCCAAAGCCCACAGAAATCAAGATACATCTTTCTGCAACCTTCATCATGGCAATGGAAACAAGTTTTGCATGTGACAAGGCAAAAAGCGACACCAGATTAATTGGAATGACCTATTGCAAAGGTTATATTCCAAAAATGAAAATACCAAGTGTTTTATTTTAAAACGGGATTAAGATCCATGCAGAGAAAGCTGACCTCCCCTTCAGTAGCATGAAGCTGGGTGCAGCAGTATCCTGTGGGGCCCAAGCCAGCCAGCCAGACCAGCCAGTCTCAGAAAGTGGAACTGACTAATCTGAGTCATCTGCAATGAGCTGGGCATGAGTGAAATCATGTGTATTTTCACACTGTGTAAACAGTGTGAAAAGCAAAGGAAGATGATAAGGCACTGGGTTTTTGTATTATTGTTGTTCTGGATTCTGTGTGGGACAAGGTAACAACACAGGTGAGGATTTTAAATAGCAAAGCAAAAGCAAACAGCAGTGGCAACATGTGGCCCTGGATGTTCAGCTGTGATGAGACACTGAAGGTTCTGTTTCCCAATGCTTTAGTGAACCAGTTTTAGGAGGCTTAGTTTCCAGTAAGTGGTCAGCACTTAAAACCTACTACCCTCACAAAGAACTGGGGCCATGATCTTTATCTCCTGACTACGTGCTTTGAGAGCCATTTCCACTTGAGGGGCAAACATTTTCCTTCCATCTCCTCACGGAGCCATCTTTCCTCCCTGAGACATTTGCATCAGGACTGTATGGGCAAAAATTAATCCAGGGCCCAAAAGAGAAGGTGGGGAGACCCTGCCCAGCACGCAGATTGTTTGCAGTGTGGTGGAATCAACCAACACCCTGGTACAGGGTGTGTGCGTGTGATGTGGTGGAGGAGCACACGGTCGCTGATTTTCAGCTGCCTACCTCTGTTCTGTGCGTGGCCTTGCGTTAGTTTCAGGCATAATAACATCATGATATCATAATGATATATCGCGCTCTGATGACAACGCTGCATGGAGTAAGCCACAGCAATCTGATCTCATTCTGCAAACGTGGAGATGAGTGTTACTGCTTCACAGGACAAGTGGGTGGCAGGTAGATGGAGCTGGCACTACCTATATTGTCAGGCCTGGGTGGGAACGTGACCTGCTGGGTTAAATTAGGTGGCTGGGAGCTTAACGCCTCAGCTCTAAATCAGCCTCAGCGGTTGCGGGTGAGTCACCAGACCTATCTGCATTCACTTCTTCCATCTGTGAAATGGTGACAATAATATTTCCTCACCTAATGGGGGAGGGAAGGCAGCGTGTGTACAAGAATGAATAAATGTTTACAAAGCACCTTGTGAGCAGTGCACAGGTTTTGGCTGTGCTTAGGAGGAACCTGCGTTTTTCCTTCTCCTCTGGGTTGCACCATACTGTGAGGTGTAAACATTCCCTTCAGAGTCAACAGTTTCAAATGAGAGCAAATGAGATAATTCCTCAGGAGAGAAACAGAGAGTGACGACTTCATGTGTTACCAGCAATTTCAATAAATTCCATTCAAGGAAAAGCAAAGTAACCTTTTAAAAGATAATAATAAAGCAGAAAAACAAATGAGCTGTGACCAGTATTTTTTTTGTGATGGTACCATGATCTTAGGTTTCACTTCCCAAATGGGAAACAGAACAGAGAAGTGAACCCTCTTGAAATAAAAGTGAAGTTAATAACGGGACGCTTTTTGCTCTTACCACATCCTGTGTATGCTGATCACTCTGCTTGTAGCTGGCAAGAGCACTTCTAGATTTTTCTTTACCATGTTAATTCTTTGCTGAGTCAAACCATGTTATATAAACAGTTGGGAAAAAGCCTTCCTGCATCCCCCCTCTGGCACTGCGGTGCCACGCATGCTGTCCTGCTCCCTTCCCGTGCGCATGGGTGCCTGTGCCCACAGCACTGCTCCTCTGCCCTGCTGTCGGTGCAGACCCACACTCCCCACAGCAGCAAAACCACTCAGCGAGCACTCAGAGTGAATGAGCACCCACACAGCCCTGCCCACCCTTGCTCCCGACTGTAGCACACACTGCTTCTGCTGCAGTTTCAAGTGCTCACACACAGATTTGTGATGGCCACTCGGTGTCCTGCTACGTGTTCACTAGCACTTGTTCTTATGCACATACACAATTCCTTAAGCCAGCACAAACACACACACACACAAATATGCACACTCTTCTTAGTCTAATACATGCACAGAAACAATTATTGTTTACTTTTTCTGGTATGAAAGAGAGGATCTGCAGAGGGATCTGGACAAGCTGGATCATTGGCTGAGGCCAATGGTATGAGGTTCATTAAGGCAGAGTGCTGGGTCCTGCACTTGGGTCCAAACAACCCCATGCAGCTGGGGGAAGAGTGGCTGGAAGGCTGCTCAGCAGAAAAGGATCTGGGGGTGCTGGTCAACAGATGGTTGAACATGAGCCAGCATGTGCCCAGGCGGCCAAGAAGGCCAGTGACATCCTGGTCTGTATCAGAAGTGGTGCGGCCAGCAGGGCAGTGATTGTCCCCCTGTGCTCAGGACTTCTGAGGCCACACCTCAAGTCCTGTGTTCTGTTCTGGGCCCCTCAGTACAAGAAAGACATTGAAGTGTTGGAGTGGATCCAACGAGGGGCAATGGAGCTGGTGAAGGATTTGGAGAGTAAGTCTGATGATGAGCAGCTGAGGGAGCTGGGGCTGTTTAACCTGGAAAAAAGGCGGCTCAGGGGAGACCTTATCACTCTACAACCACCTGAAAGGAGGCTGTAGCCAGATGGGGGTTTGTCTCTTCTCCCAGGCAACAAGTGACAGGACAAGAGGAAATGGACTCAAGCTGCACCATGAGAGGTTCAAGTTGGACATCAGGAAGAACTTCTTCACTGAAAGAGTTGTCAAGTATTGGAATGAACTGCCCAGGGAGGTTGTGGAGTCACCCTCCCTGGAAGCATTCAAGAAATAACTGGATCTAGAACTAAATGCTCTGGCTCAGTTGACATGGTGGTGTTCGGTCAAAGGTTGGACTCAATACTCTTGGAGGTCTTTTCCAACCTTAATGATTCTATGACTCTGTGAAAAGTATGCACTTCACAAATGCAAACCAGTCATACACATATACAACTCAGCTATGAGACACAGCTGCCCCTCTCCATAGCATCATCATTGCAACAACCTTCTCTCTGGGATGAGCTTTGTAGCTGAGGGTTCAACTACTTCAGGAAATGTGGATTAGATTGGCATATTAATTCACCAGCACAGCTATTTTGTTGGTCTGATTTAGGCTGGACACTTATCTTTTGGTGCATTACTGGCTTTTACTGCTGCTGCTTTTCATTCTGCTTATACTGTTGGAGGTGACTGTAGAATCCTCCCTTCATCAGCAGAATTCCTCTTATGAACAGTTTCACTAAGAAAGCCTTTACCATCCCTCACCCCCACACCTGCTTTTCAATGGGTTTTCAGCATTTTAGTGACACTTTGAAATTCTGGTTTGCATTTTGGAACAGCTCCATTTGCTACAGACACTGTCATATCTACCACAGCTTGAACTTGTAGGGGTTTTATCCATCGACAGTATTAGAGGTAACAGGCTGGTCATCTTTGAGCTGCACATCTCAAACATATCTGAACTTGGGAGGAGGAGCACCAGTTTGCCCAGCATCCTGGCATTATACTGGTGGGCCAACCAACTGCAGACTTCAGTGACAACTAATGGGCATGATTTCTCAGCTTGATGTGCACAAACTGAAAGGCACTGAACTTTGGAGTCAAGGTACTTTTTAAAAATTATTTTTAATATGTCTAACAATGCTCACGCTGTAGGCCTGGAGATAGCAATTGTCCATCCACAGATAAACGAAGCAGCACAGGCTGTGCATGCGCAGTGCAAAGCCTCAGTTGGAAGGACACTTTGATGGAGAAACTTATTTCCTGATAATTTCAGTCCCCTCTGCTGGGCAGGCAGGGAGAATGCCAGACATGGAGACCAGTTAGCACACAAATTACATGCATGGATATTTGTCCACTAAGTAGTGCCTGTACTACTGGCTGAACTCTCATTTCACAGAGGACATCAGGCAACCATTGAACAGGAAGAGTTTCCTCCTGCTACGAGTTACTGCTGGACCTATTATCCAGTTGGACCAGCCACATGCAGAAGACCTAAAGAGAAAAACAGAT
This sequence comes from Vireo altiloquus, assembly GCA_013396875.1. Lineage (NCBI taxonomy): Eukaryota > Metazoa > Chordata > Aves > Passeriformes > Vireonidae > Vireo > Vireo altiloquus. Next base: position 35,202 of record VZRF01013633.1, read on the forward strand.
CTGTTGTTCTCCTTCACCATCTGTAGTGGCCCCAAATTTCTGATTAAGCTCTCGGTACTTGCCAAGTAACATCTCTCCCCGCAGAGCTGTGGGCTGGTATCTTGGCATTTCCCAAGTGGCACTAGAGGGCCCACATCCTTGCCCTTCCAAGAGAGCTAATCCCAAATGTTTGACAGACAGGTTCCAAAATACTGCCAGTCACCTAAGGAACATAACTAAGAAAAAATAAAGCAAATAATGTTGAATTCTGTACGTTTGCTTTTGACTCTAGTCTTTGACTCACACTCACACTTTAGTTTTTCTCTGTGCTGGCTAACTTGAACAGCATGCTTTTCCTAGCTGAAAAATTAGGTTCTCTTATGATCACATGATGTATGGAAAAGAGACTTATAGAAAAAAAAGAGTAGGAAAGTAGGAGGATTTGCCTTCCTCTTTTCTCAGCCCCAGTAGCCAGCAATCAATGTCTTGTGTCTGCAACACTTTTATCCCCTTACAGAAAGCAAAGGATTGGTAAGGAGGTAAGGAGGAAGCATTCTGTTGTGGGTCTTCAAGGCTGCCTGGGCTTCACAACACTGAGGAGACTGTTCTGTGGAGCAGGGCATCACGTCATCCCCTCAACGCTCACTACCTGCACTGCATGGCAGCCCTGACACCAGGCCCAGTGTCTCTGCTCTTGTCGGGAGCATGATTAGCTCCTCTTTGATGACAGTAAGTCCAGGCTTTGCTTTTGTTTCTCAGTAGCCCCAGCAAAGCACTGGCAGTTGGGGACACCCAGAAACCCCGATGGAAATAGTGACAAACATCATCCAGCAAATTATTTCCCCTCCCTGGTCGTCCACAGAACATGTGGCAAAGCTCTCACCTTTCTGGTGCAGCCACCTGTAAGAATGTGTGGCATTTCTCCCTCTCTGGTTTCTCCACAAAGGTTTCTGTATGCAGGGAAAGTTGGAAATTCAGAAGGCATCCGTCCCCTCCCAGCCCAGGTGCCTTGTCACACAGTGGGGACAAGACGAGAACAACACAGTTTAACTCTCCTGTGGCCAAATATGCCAGTCAATCTGGGGTACTCTATGTCACTTCTTAGCCTCTGGTCCCCCAAACTTGTTTCAGAATCAGTACGGTTCTTTACTAACTTCATAAAAATAGACAAGGGCTTGGTAGCATTTAGGTCATACTAGTAAATTATTTACACACAGAACCCCCTTCCGTTTCTTATTGCTCAGGTCTTGGTGTCACCGCACCCTGCCAGGGACCACATTTGTCCCTGCATTGTAGTCCCCGCTCTGTGACAGCCAGACACTGATGTGAGCAGGCTTTCAGTGCACCGGCAGGGCTTCACCAGCTGCTGCCTGCCCAGGGCTGGAGGTTGCCCACAAGGCAGCTGCATCCAGCCTCTGCAAAAGTGGGCGTCGGCAACCTATCCTGAGCGGGTACACTGCTGCGGGTGGCTCGGCATGCAGAGGCGGCTGAGTTCAGGCCAGGTACAAGCTTATCAGCAGATCACATCCAGCTGGGAACAGCACTGAGAGGCAGCCCAGTGGCAAAGCACAAATTTCCTTGCAACTATTTTTAAAAGCACCTTTACACGTCTCTTTTCAACTTGCAGAGCACAAATAAACCAAAAGCATCAGCCAGTTGTTGCTAAAGGGAGCTATTGTTTTGTAGCCTTCCTCAAGCCTGTTGCAAATGAAATAATATTATACTCCTCAACCTCCCTTCACAGAAAAAGTCCCCCATCCAGCTCTGCATTTGATCCTGTTTCTGTTCTTCCATGCTGCCTTTGGTGGACTTTTGATCTTGATTCAGCATGGTCTGTCTTACAATGTTTCTTTAGGTCCTGCTTCACAGTGGGAAAGTGGTCATGGAGGGCGATGGCTATACAATGACAATACCCAGGCTATACAATGACATGTTTTCCATGCTGATCCACGGTGCAGGTCTCTTATGTGTAACGCTTGAACAGTCATTGTCCCTGTCCGCTGCTGACCCCCACAAGACAACTTCTAATTCAGAGTAAGAGGCTTGCCCAATTTCTTCTAAAACAGCTTGCTTTGGCATTTGTGTGCGCTGAACTTTCTCCGTCATGGTGGTTTGGTTTCCAAGTTTAGTTAGAATCTTCTGGAGTTCCTCCCAGTCCTGCCAAGACTTGCTTGCATTTATAATGCATGGTTCTCTGTTGGCAGCAAATGCTGTTGCCTTGTTTTTCTTCTTCCCCCTTCACTGATTTTTGTAATAGTATTCAGAGGGCCACTTTCATCTCTGCTTCCACTCCCCCATCCCACCCAGTAAACTTTTCTTCCCCAACGGGAACACTGGCCTTTTACTTTTAATGGATTTTTTCCCCCGTTCTGTCAGTTCTGAGTCAATTTTCAATCCATGACGGGACTTTTCACACTATGGCTGCCAAGATTGTTTCATTTTTGGAAAGGCCTTTATCAAAAAACCTTTTGAAAGCATAAATTACTAACTATGGTCCCTACTTGTTCCTGATGAACTTCTTCAGAAGCTCACAGAAGTCAACAGACTAGTGAGACTAGTGGTCTATCAGTGCTCCTTCCACTGGGTGCTGGTCCACCAGTGCAATCAGCATAGTCCCCATTTTTCTGGAAGCCTCATATTATGCCCTGTGTGACCTTTCTTTAAAAGGCAGCTGCTCCCTGGGAAAGGGCAGGAGCGAGGAAACTGAGGTTCTGCCCTCTGTACTGTGGGGAGCAGCAGCAGGGCCAGTGATGGAGATGGGGGGTGCTGACTCCAAGGCTGTGTCACAATGCCTCGTGTTTTCCTGGGTAAACAGATGTCACACAGAGCAATGCCCTGTCACTGGTACTGTGCCAGGAGTTGAGCACACTACTCTGGGCACCATCATCCATCCCTGTGTGCTGTGCAGGGTCCATACAGGGCAGAGGCCAGCAGGAAACACCTCAGACTGGTGTAGGACTGCCCAGGTCTCCCTGGGGAAAGCAGAAAATGCCAGTCCACCAAACCCCAGGGAATGGCATGTGGCAAAGCCATTCAAAAGCCACCAGAACAGCAGCCCTGGTCTTCCCTCACCTTCTGATCTCAGCTCTTGTCCTTTTACGCTGAGTGCTGGTAGCACCTGCTCACCATGCTGGGTAGCACCATGGCCCCACCACTGCCCAACCCTACCCTCATCCCAGGATGAGAACAACACAGTTTAACTCTCCTGTGGCCAAATGTGCCAGTTAAGCTGGGGTGTCCTCATCCAGGGAGCTGGTGGGCACTGCCAGGCCATCCCATGCTCTGCCTTCTGCTGTTTTCCCTTGGAGTAACACTGAGATAATGTGTGTCAAGAGACATACAGAAGTGGGCCATGGACCAGGAGGTTCAGAAGTGGAGGGGCCAGGATGTCCCACGGATCAAGGAGTGGGTGCAATTGCCTGAGGTCAGAGCCATGTCCAGCATATTTGGATCTGGGTCTTGCTCTAGCGGTAGTTTAGTTTCCCAGTTTGCCTGTAAAGTGCTACAAAGGGTGGTGAAAGAGTCTGCAAAGGGCAGCAGGAACATGAGCAACTGCTGAAGCCTGAGGGAAGGCTCCCATGCTGCCGGGGCAGGCTGCAGTGGGAATTTTATCACTGACTCCTGGATGAGCAGAACTAGACAAGCACATAAAGCTTTCCCAATCTGAGTTCAAGTATATGAATTTACCATATCTAATGCCTCCCTGAAATCCAAACAGACTCAATTACATTCTCTTTCTGTAATGAATCAGTAATTATATTGAAGAACACTACTATTTGTTTGGCATGACCTATATAAACCCGACTTGGGGAGTGCATAGTTGGTGTGGTGCCAGAGCCCTGCGTATTATTGCCTTATAAACACAACCATTGTTTGAATTTCAGATCAAAACAAACCGAGCCATGTCGCTTGTCAGTTATTAGATATCTTTTTCCCAAATGCTCACCCAGGCCGTATTACAATAACAATAATTATTATTACATACTTCCTTATTGTATGTTTGTGCCGAGGTAGCACATTTGCCTTTTTCCCACACATTAGTTGCTTCTCCCGACTCTTATGATTCACTCCTGCCTATTTCCCAATGTCCATGAGCTCTTTCTGCATTCCCAGCTGCATTTTGTCAAGACCTGCATATTGGCACAGGGACTCATGGAGCTGTATTACACCAATCTGCAAAGGGTTGCAAACGAGCACAGGGGCTTTGCTCCTCGAGGGAATATACAAACTGAAGAAAGATGTGGACCCTGCCCCCAGGTGCTTTAAAAATATCTAACTTGGTCTGATACTCTGATAAGGGCTGATAATGTGATTTGGACAGACTAAAACCCAGCCCTGCTTGGGCAGGGCTGGAAATGGACCTTCTGTGGGAAACAGGGTGGGAGGGGGGCAAGCAAGAGCAGCCAAGTGATGATGCTTTCCACAGCCACTGCCACAGATGGGAGTAGGACTCACCTTGCCCAACTTGGGACACCCTAAATGTAGTTGTCAAATCCTCAGCAAGTTGCTGATCTGCCTTTAGAGTCACAGAAGAGGAGCGGGTTCTTGGCTGTTGGGTGAGTCAGCCTTTCTCAAGATAAACTTCAAGATATGTGAAATGAATCATACACTAGAGGTGCCTATTTGTCTCAACTGACTACGCAGGAAGCCTGTCCAACTAAATTAGGTTTAGGCACCTTTTAGGCACTTGAAAACAGATGAGAGGAATCCCATCGTTGACATTCTTCGTTAATGGCCTGACAAAGGAGGCAGTGGGAGAGCCTCCCTGGAAATACCCTACCAGATTTGCACCTAAACAAATTCCTCTATCATCTGTGCATGGGAATCTGCAAAGCCTCACCTCCATGTCCTCCCCTTGGAGCTCCTACAGGCATAGGGTTCTCCAGCCATGCCCAGCTGGCAGAGATGAAAGCATGTTCCCTGCTGAGGTCTGAATAAGGCAATGGTCTTGTGGGAAAAGATATAATAATGGAGCTGAAGTCTGTATTATAATGTATTCAGAGCAGGCAGGAGGAACAAAAAAAAATGAAAAGGAGACTTGACCTTGGCTTCCTGCCTGGTGCTAAAAGTGTGTTTTGATGGAATGGGATAGGCGGGAAGGCAAACTGCCTCCCTAATGCAAATATCTCATGGAGCTGTAAGATGTGTGGAGTGCAACCCAAGTGTTTGGAAATAAGGTTATGACAAATTCCACTGTGAAAGGACAAAATGGTATTTTTCAGAGGGTTACAGCTGAGCCTGTTAGATGTAAGTGGCCACCAGCACAGCAAGCAGCAGCTTCTGACACCAGCACTGTGTGTCACATAAATGTCATGATCTGAGAGGCTCCTGAATAGTCTTAGACTTTCTTTAAAAAGTAAATAAAAAGATGAAAGCATTTAGTCCTAGCATTTTTTTTTTGAGAAAAAAAATCATGGAAACATTCCACTGGTTAATGTCTGCTGAATAATCAGCAGCCAGGGCTGCTGTGGCTGGAAACAGGCAGAAGCCAACAGAAACCACTGTGCTGTGTTATCATCTTGCAGAGTATCAGCTCGGGACCATGGATGCAGGATTTGAAAAATATTAATTTGTCCTGGTTTTTGAGATCTGTGCCTTTCCATGTTCCTGACCATTTGTTACGCACACTAACCATCTTATTGATACAAGGGCAATTGCTGTTTTGATGTGCAGCAGGTGTCACTTGCTTCTTTTTTTCTGGAAACTGCCAACAGCCTCTTTAAGGCTTCTGGCAATTCCCTTAACCTGAACAATAATTTATTGAGGTGAGATATATTTGACTTCCCTTTGCCCTGGCAGGCACAGAGCCCTGTGCAGATTAGGCCAAGTTAAGGGCACCTATTTGAAGCTGTGCCCTTGCTGTACATCATAATCAGCTCCTGATGCTGGGCCCAGCAGGGATGCTGGGGACCCCAGGACCACCATGTGCCTGGCTGCAAGACCTGGAGGAAGAGGATGTCAGCACCTGGCTGCACAAGCTATCCCACGCATGCAGTCTCTCCACAGGGAGGGGACAGGTGCTGCTCTGGGGACCTGCAGCAGGGTAGAGCACCAGTCTCCCAACAGCAGCTTCATGGCTCTGCTCCACCACTGATAAGAAACACATCTTGCTCCATACCTCACCCTGCTGGAGCCAGGCTGAGCACTTCCTTAGCTCCCATTACCACCCTGGCAGGATGGAAATCCCTCCTCTAGCTTCACACACCTGCGGCATGTTCAGGGAGGAGATCAGATGAGTCTTGCACCTTGCCCTGGAGGGTTTCTAACTTCACTGAGAAGAGGCAAACCCCTAAGAAGAGAGATTTCTCTGCAGGAGGTGGTGCATGCCAGCAGCAAGTGGGCAGCAGGGAGATCTGTGGTGCTATGGGAGGAGGCCGCTGGGCTTTCCTGCTTGTCCCAGAGTGTCCAGACAGGATGTACAGACCCCAGCTAGGGATTGTCCTGCCATGGAGCTGGGGTAAAGTAATAGTCCCACACTCAGGTCAGAGGCAGAGGGGCAGATGTTCCTTGTTGGGCACCTTCACTTTCCACAACCATGCAGCAGCCAGTCCTGGTGATGCTCTTTTCCTCCAGCCCCTCAAGCCTATTGGCACAGTGGTTTGTGTCTCAGCCCTGCTCCAACCCTCAGCACAGGCTGCATGTGTCTGGATGCAGCTGGACAGACCCCAGGATGTGGCTAGGCCAGCCTCCTGAGCAGTCATGACAAACAGCTAAGCACTTGCATGGGCTTGCTGTCCTGCTGTGTGGAAATACATTAATTGCATTAGTATTTCCACTGGAAATTATAACTTAGATCCATGAACTTCAGCCAATTTCCTTACCCTGCGTCTGCTAAAAGGACATCTCTGCTTTTTCCACTGCAGTGTCTTGTCAGTGCCACCAGTGCTAAATTCGTGGCAGGCTAGTCACATCCATGTGACACTTCAGAAGAGGCCACACATTACCTCCACCTCCTGTCTTCCCCTCACTTCCCCCAGAGGTAGCCCAGCATCTGAGCTACTGAAAAACAGAAAGCCCTTTTTATGAACAACTAAATCAGATCCCAAACCCCATTACTAATTAGTAAAGATGTGCTGTAATTTAGATCACCTTGGATGGTCTTTAGGTCATTCACAGGTGTAAAGTCAGGAGGATTAAGGGCTTATAATATTTGTCTGGTACTGTTGCTACCAATTCCAGCAAAAATAATGGAGCTAGCTTCTTGGGTTTCCTGCCACCACAAAGTACACACATGCACACACTCTCTATTTTATGAATGTTTACATACCCGAGCTGCCAGGAATCTCACTCCCGTTGCTTCCCACCACCTTAACACACTTTCCTGTATCTCTGTGAATTTGTTTTCTCACCGAGCAGCTGGTAATATCCCTTTTGCTTGGGAGCAGGCAGAGACCTGACTTCCTCGGGTGCCAGAAAAGCCTGGCAGAGGGCGCACCTACAAGCTGTGGTTTCCATCTCAAGCCATTTACACCTCCCAGTGGCTACCCAAAGATGTTCCATGGAAGAAGCGCAAGGCCAAAATAAAAGAAGTATTAAAAAGTTACAGACAGGTGGGGAAAGGCCACGCTGACATCCGCCTACTCCCCCCGAAAGGCCACAGCGTCTGAGGAGGCGCCTGGAACAGAGGAAACATCTACACCCGCTTGCAGAGACCAGCAGAAAGGCACTTCCACACCTACACCTCCAGGGTCACAGCCAACAAAAATAGCATCAGACCCAAAAGATATGTATAGAATGGTGACTGCAGAAAGCCTCAGCTCATTTTACATCCCCAGCAAAAATAAAGTCAGGTTTGTCCTTCCTCTGTTCCCAGACTCTGCACCGCTGCAGAAAAGACATGTCTTTTTACCTGAGGATTCCCATGGGAGCAGGGGAGTGAAATGCCCAACTCATCTGAAACTCACAGGGGAAAACCTTGCTTGTGACGAAAGCACTTCCCTTTCCTACCTTGAAACTTTGGGAACTGAGTGGTAGGAGGGGGAATAAACCAAAACACCCCACCCCCAACTTGTTTTCAACAATTCAGGCTTTTTTGTACACAAGTTCTTGCTCAGTAACTCTGATGCAAGCAGATTTGAAGGCTTCCTACTGCCAAATGGCTCCAGGTGAAGGGAAGTGCAGGTGTCTGAAGATACCAACCTTGCTCTTTTGCTATGGGAGCTGTACCATCATCAAATGTATTTGTGGCAAAGCTGGCACTCGGATTCAGTTTACACTCAGTGCTCAAAGTAACCTCTTATTACCCTGATGGGGAGTTAAAGTGGGCAAAAAGAGTGCAGCCGCCCCATGAGACTGTTCTCCAGCCTGTGGCAGAGGCCAGTGTGTGAACCTGTGCTCAGCAGCTCTGGGACAAGATAGTGCTGATTTGAACATCCCAGTGCCAAACTGGATCAGACCAAAGGTCTGTTGAGGCTTTCCTCTTACCTCCAAGAGCAGTCAATGCTTATGGGGGAAAATAGGAATGAGAGTGATACTTTTGCTGTGCATTGTCCATCAACATGTTGCAGAGGTTTGCCTTTGCCTTCAGTAAACCTCCAGGGACTTTTCCTCCATAAATTTGTCAAATTGTTTTTTTGACCCAGTTTATACTTTTGACCTCCACAGCATCATGTGCCAATGAGCCCACAGTTTTACATACACACATGCAACTGGAAAAAGTAATCCTTTAAACCACCTGCCTTTATCATTTCATTCACTGCCCCTTTCTTTGTCCCTGCCTTCTGGCCACTCTGACCTGTTTCAGCTCTCATGCAGGAAAGTGGTTAATTTCTCTGCTAAATGCGTGCACAGCTCTGATGCAGAATCTTACCCCTCTGTATTTTGTGACAAGTTTAGCATCTGCTTGCATTTGAACCAGGGAAAGAGAGGGCTCCAAAAGTGGTTTCTGTGCTGAGGACAAGTTTGAGAAGGGCTCGGGAGGTTCTGTACATTTATTTCTGCTTCCTGGGCCCAGCTGTAGTATCCCAGCTGGAATGTGCTGGGCCTGGATGGATTGACCCACACAAGAAGGCTAGTGAGCACAGCATCGCATTCATTCACTTTTTCAGTAATCTCCTTTAATAATTGACTTTCATTTATTCATTTACCTATCTTTATTCATTTGCATCTATCAAAGTTCTGGCACAGCTCTGGCGGGTGGTATAAGGCTCCAATTTTTTCATTCCTCTGCTCGGTGTGAATTCATGCCCACACAAACTCCCACTCTGGCCCGGAGGGCTCTGACTTTTAGCCACGAGGTGGGGTGAGCAGCTAAATTCCTGAGCTGAGCATGTGCGCAGGCATTGCAAGGCAGACCACCATGGAGTCAGGGTTTGCCAAGCTAAATCACTGGAAAAAAAAATTCCTTCTCGGCTTCAGCCTTTGCCACTTGATCTGCGGAAATGTGCAGCCTTAAACCCCAAGTTTCCAAAACAAATGCTCAACGGTGCAAGCGAATAACACAAAAGCAGCAGGAGCAGACGGCTGTGCGGGCAGAGGGGCTGCTGGCCCTGGGCTTGCTGCAATCCCACTCCGAGCTCAGCCCCATGCCGTGGCTGGACGACAGGAGGAACCGGGCAAAAGCCAGGCTGGGAGCGACTCGGTAGTGAAATAGTTATCTCGGCTGGCTTTCTCGGTAACTCTTGGAAAGTCCCCGAAATGACGTTTCTAACTAACAATTAAAATGGGTTTAATTATAGAGAGGCTGAGAGCCCTGGGAACAAGCACCATCTACAGAACGAGTAAACAACTGCAGAAAATAATAGGCTGCTCGCTCCCCTGTCTACTCCTCACTTCTGGCCAAGGCAAGGGGAAAAAACAAGAAACTATAAAGAGAAGGAAATTCGAGGAACCTGACTGCTCTCCTTAAGTAAATAATAATACTAATGATCATAAAAAAAAAAAATCTGGAATAGCCTAAGCCTGTGGGCATTTCTCTCGGTTGGTTATTTTGGTTGTTCTTGAAGACCAAAGGAGAGGAAAAAGATCAGCCGCCAGCGCAAAGTCCAGATGCCGCGACTCCAAAGCAAACAGAGGAGGAAGTGGATCATTTGTTTGAAGTTTTCGGTGCGATGGCCGCTCGGGTCAGCGCTCTGCAGCCCAAGGCAGGGGTTTCTGTTCTCCCAGCCAAGCCCGAGTGCAGGGAAGGAGGAAGAGCCTGCAGTGCCGGGGCAGGGCCCCTCTCGCCCGCCTGCGCGGCAAAGAGGGGTCAGATGCCATTGCTCAGCCTTGGATGAAACACCTCCTGAACCTACAGCTGGGGCTGAGGGGGATCACTGGGCAGAGACTGAGCCCTGAGGCGCCCTGGTACTGACAAGCCTTCAACAGTTTGGCTTATTTTTATTTTTATACAGAAACTGTCACCATCTTCCCCCCTCCTCTCTGCCATACCGATATCAGTATGAATCATTGAATCATACTTTGCTTACTAAAACCTGGAAGAGATTACTTGCTTAGAGGCCTTATTTTTTTTTTTTTTTTTTACAGTTTTACAGTGTCGAGTCCTAGGGACTGAGAGAAAACGCAGGATTTATCAAGCACCCTTTTAGAGGGCAGACACGTATTTTAACAACTTAAATTGCTGGGGATGTGAGCTATTTCCCCTTGCAGAGCCTGACAGGTTTCAGTAAAAGTTTGAAAAAAGGAGCAGGGCTCCGAGGGAGGGGAGGGGGGCGGTCAGCACAAGGCTCTCGGCCGCGCCGAACCGGGGTGCGATCAGTTGGAAGCCGGGCGGGCCAAGCCCCGCTGCTTTCCGCGGGAAGCACTCCGCCGGGGGGGG
>VZRF01013633.1:47185-180654 GCA_013396875.1 Vireo altiloquus
CCGCGCGCTCGGCTCGGAGCCGCCTGGGGACGTCGGAGGAGGTGGTGGCGGTAGCAGTGACGTGACCGGCCCTTGCTTTATCTCCGCAGAGCAACAAGATGTTGAATTACAGCTCCTCAGGTGTCAGCGGGTGCCTGCTGGACAGGAAGGCGGTGGGCACCCCGGCGGGCGGGGGTTTCCCTAGGAGGCACTCTGTCACCCTGCCCAACTCCAAGTTTCACCAGAACCAGCTCCTCAGCAGCCTGAAAGGGGAGCCGGCTCCCATGCTGGGCCCCCGGGAAAGCCGCTTCCGGGACCGCTCCTTCTCCGAGGGTGGCGAGCGCCTGCTGCAGCAAAAGCAGCCCGGGGGACAGGTCAACTCCAGCCGCTACAAGACGGAGCTGTGTCGCCCCTTCGAGGAGAACGGCGCCTGCAAGTACGGTGACAAGTGCCAGTTCGCCCACGGCATCCACGAGCTGCGGAGCCTCACCCGCCACCCCAAGTACAAGACCGAGCTGTGCCGCACTTTCCACACCATCGGCTTCTGCCCCTACGGGCCGCGCTGCCACTTCATCCACAACGCGGAGGAGCGCCGCGCCGTGGCGGGGAGCCGGGAGCCCGCCGTCACCGACAGACCCCGCCTGCAGCACAGCTTCAGCTTCGCCGGCTTCCCCAGCACTGCTGCCAGCGGGCTGCTGGACAGCCCCACTTCCATCACACCGCCGCCCATGCTGAGCGCCGACGACCTGCTGGGCTCCCCCACCTTGCCTGACTGCGCCAGCAACCCTTTCACCTTCTCCAGCCAGGAGCTGGTCAGTCTCTTTGCCCCCAGCATGGGGGTGCAGATGCCCAGCGGGAGCTCCCCCACCACCTTCTTGTTCAGGCCCATGTCCGAGTCCCCCAACATGTTTGACTCGCCACCCAGTCCTCAGGACTCCCTCTCTGACCAGGAGGGCTATCTGAGCAGCTCCAGCAGCAGCCACAGCGGCTCAGATTCCCCTGTCCTGGACACCTCAAGACGTCTTCCCATCTTCAGCAGACTCTCCATCTCCGACGACTAATCTGGGGTTTCCTCTTGCCCCTCCCCACCTCAATTACAATGTTAAGCTGAACTCCCCCCACCTTGTCCCCAGTAGTCAAAGCTGGATGTTAACATGTCCACCTGCCTGCCTAATACCCACTGGCTTAAACCTTAAGTGCCAAAATTCCGATGAGAAGCAATAACGTTTACAAAATTAGTGCCTTTTAACACTTTCACTGTGACTGTATTACCTCTCCAGCTGCAGAGGGCACCAGCAGCACTGTACACTTCCAGATGTGCAGGAAATGTCCGAATCCGGCTCCCTCCGCTGGCCATGTACTGCATAGCCCTCTCCCAGTCCCCTCCCAACTGGCCAGTTTCTGCTAGGCTGCAGGCATGTGGGCAGGTGTTAACATCCAGTCCTTTTTCTCCCCTCCCCTTAAAGACTAAATCTTGCCTGGATCTGCTCAGGTCTGCGGGAAGAAAAGCTGAGAACGGACAAAGATTGTAACATGAGTGGGACTCGACTGGGATGAAGAAAACAAAATGGAAAAAAAGCAAAAAACAGATGGACTATGAGAGACTTGATTTTGGTGCTAAAAGTTCCCCATGTATACATGTGACATCTTACAACAAATAAAGAAATGGAGGGGTGGGGCCAACAGAAGTCATTCCACACACACAAGTTTGTGTAAACAAAGTTCCAGTAGACATAGCTTTAATGGTTTTGCTCTAGAGTACTTTAGACCTATCTTAGAGCACTCACGCCAAGCTTTTTATTATTTTTTTTCTGGGTTTTTAATTTTGTATAACTTTTCAGAAATTGGAGAGCAAATTTTGCTTGTCACTGCACAACAATATAAAAAGCTTATTTAACTTATCAAAACGTATTTATTGCCGAAACCTTTGCTTTTTAATTTTGTTCATATTTATCGGGATGATGAATCCATAGAATATATTCTTTTATGTTTAAATTATGATCTTCCATATTAATCTTAAGATTGTGAAGTCTTTTTTCCTTTTTTCCCCACAGTTTAATATATTATACTACAATGACATTTTTTGTAACTTTACACTTTTTTTGGTTATTTTATTTTAAAAAATGAATAATTTAAAAAAAATGCAAAAACTGTGTTTGGATTATTTATTTTAGAATTCCCTTCCCCTTTTTTTGTGTTGGACTGCAAATGGAGTTGTTGTGCATCTTTGCCTTTTCTCTTCTCCTTCTCTTCCCCTCTCCCGGGTCTTGCCTACCTGGGCTTTAGAATGTACATACCTGAGCTCTATTGCGAGACAACGTGGAAGGAAGACCTTTTTCTTCCTAATTGTATAGATTCTTCAAGGAGAAGAACCTTGGGCTCAAAGTGCCTATCTGAAGACATTCCAAATACAGTTTGTCTTTGCATTTCTGTATTCCAAGTTTGGAGTTTTCCTTGCCAAGATGAATGGGACTGGCACAAAGAGAATAATGAATGTAATTTTTTTCCCCGTTACTGTTTGCTACACTGCTTTTTCTTCCTCTTTGTGTGAGTTTATTTAAAAGAGAATCTCTTTTGTAATGACTGTTTGCAGTTTAAATCAATAAACCCCAAGTTTTTTCAAGAAACTGACAGTGGAGCTGGTTTTACTTGCAGAAATTGAGGGGCTGGTTTTAGACAACCCCGCAAATGCAGATGCTTCCCTTCTCTAGACCTTTGAGGTGCCCACAGTGTGCTCAGGCATCCCTCCACCATTCCTAACTGATTCAGTGGGGCAGCCCTGCAAGTGTGTGGGAGCAGAGCAGTGGCAGCAAATACCTGATGTGACCTACCCTGGTGGCCTCTAACCTTCTCTGTCTCTTACGGAGTGCTTGAATCACTCAGTCTATTCCTGACAACTTCTTTCTGATCAGCATGGCTTTTAATCTGGGATTGGCTTTTGTTGCTTGTGTGCCTTGTGTGTTCCTGCATAGCTCCTTCCCCTTCAAGGAGGGCTTATGTGTATTCAGAGTGAGGCTAAAGTGGGATATCGAAGTGTTGCAGATACTCCAAATCTCAGTCCTGGAGGGACTCTTTGGTGCTTTGTGGGGGAGAGGAACATGAACCCCCAGCAAAGTCTCAAGTGTATGCACACATCACCCTGCTATCGCTTTTTAGCCCTTGTACATCTCGAAGTATCAGCAATCCCAGAAACTTGTTAGGCCATTTGTTTTATTTGGGAACACATCCTTGCCAGCACTGCTCATGCTGTTACGTTTTGTGTTTTCACCTTGGAGGTCTCCTATGGAGCAAGCTTTTGTTTCCAAATTGAGGCTGAAGTGTTGCTGCCGAACCACCAATCCTTCAGCTGTCTTAACATGCCTCAAATGTTCAGATTTCCTAATCCATGTTGGAAAAGTTCCTGCCAAACAAAAGCTGCAGGATACCTCAAGGCTTACACTGGTGAACCTTCTCTGCTGTTGCCTTTATGCACTTGTGTGGTCTGGCACTAAAGGTGAGCTGTGTGGAGGAAACATGGAGGAAGAAGAGTGTTGCTGATGGAAGCTGCTTCCCTTGAACACTGCAAAGCTGTGTGGGGAGTTTGCTTGGCACAAATAGTGATGTAAACTAGGATGTGGTGAGGTCTGGGTGCTGATCCCCGAAAGAAGAGCCTTAGGCACAGCTTCAGCACTGCTGTCCTTCAGCATCATTGACTGCAGCCTTGCTCCTGGGCATAAAGGCAGTGAGCCCCATGTCGGGGATGGATTCTGCCTGTGAGACTCGTGCCCAGCTGCAGCAAGTGCCCAGGTGTGCCTCGTCTGCTGCTGGGAGCCAAGCCATTGACCCCTGAAGAGTGAGACGTATCGGATGTGGTGAGGATCCCAAGTCTGTTGCAGGGCACATACATGGAACTTGAAACTGCTTACTTCATTTCTAGACTTTCTGTGCAGCTCTTCAAACAAATAGTCTTTGACCAGTTAATAATTGATGAAAAAAATAGCTGTATCAGTTGCACAATGCTATTGGTATGACAAACAACCAGGAAGCTGTGCTAAAAGTAGATCTTTGCTCATGGTACTTGGGTACATGGTACTTCCCTTCGTCCTTCGAGTGCACTGATTCTGGGAAGCCAGCACCATTCTTCTCCTGTGAGTTTATTAATGATTTATGCTCTGTCACTCTGTGTTTTGCTTTTTGAAACTAATCTTGAGCTGGTTCACACATGGGATAGAGAAGAGCAGAGCAGGATTCAAGAGCCTTCAGCAATGAAAGAATTTACCTGATCTGATACCATTAGGGGATTCATTGCAGCTTTGGTATATGGCAGCAGATACTCTGGAGAGGTTTCTAATTCCTTGCATTTCCCTGGGTTGTCCATGCTCTTTGTCACAGGGTTAGCAAGTTCACCTAGTGATTGTTTAGGTGAACCTACCATGGCTGGCAATAGCCTAGCCAAGGCTCAGAAAAGTATAAATAGCCTATGCTGACATGAGAGATTTGAGACACACATTCCTCTGACTCGAGGACTCTTTCACTCTGGCTTATTGATTTAGTGCATGGCACTTTCAGGGTGGCCATAAAATAGGGCTGGCCTGTGCACGGGTGCAGTTTCTCCTGGTGTGTCTGGTGTGGCAGGGCAGAGAGAACCACGTCAAAGTCTGCCTCAGTGCACTTTACAGGTTGCATTTACAGTTCTTACTGTGGGGCAGGGGGACACCTATGGTGGCTCTTGCTTCTCTTTGCATACATTTTGTTGTAGTCATGGATGCTTCCTGTGAGCTCCTTCTAAGAAAAGATGTGGTCCATGCGTCTAGGCTACAGGTATTTGCTGGTTTTGGCTTTGAAGTCAGGTGAGTCTAGTGCTATCCACCCTCAATATATCTTGGAAATTAGAACCATTGTGTATGGCTGTCTGTGCCATCTGTTGCCTCTTGGTATGGAATAATGTGATGACTTTGATCTAGGTCATCTAGAGCTCCAGAGGTCTCAGATCCCACCCTGGTACCTGCCTGCCTCCTTCCTCACTCCTACAACAGCTGTTTGTGTCCCAGAGACACTATTGACTACTCCTTTGCTATGGGCTAGCTGTGGCTTTTGTGCCAGAACACCTTCAGTTCTGCAATTAGGGCCTGTAGAAGCAGGGGCCGTCTCATTTCCCGAACGTCATAGGAGAGAGATGAAAAGTCAAATAGAATGTCTTTGTTGTTGCTGATGGTTTTGTTTTTAAAGGCATTTGGGAACTTAACTTGGCCAACCTTTGTTTAGTATCACTTGTACAGACATTGATTGCAAGTGACAAAAAATACCATCTAAAAGGAACCCACAAATTCTCCAAGTTCCTGGTCCTGACAGAGTTTGTCTCATCAGTGTAGTCATGAAACTGGGAGGCAGAGAGGGAAAGAATTTGCAGAAGAAATACACCTGGAGGACTGAAAAGCTGGCTCAAATTTTCAGTCCATATGGTTCCTATGCAGTAAGTGCAATGGTCTGTGGATGGGACTTTGGGCTGCAGCTGCAAATCACCTAGGGAAGAACAGATTCTGCCAGGCGTTTGCACAGCAGAGGGTAGATGGCAGTGGGGTTGAAAGAAAGGATGAGGTCACCATTAGAGACCAAGAGCTAGAGATTGGGTCTACAGAGCATGGGGATAGCATGTGTGAGGAAGAAGCCATGCTGTCTAGAGTCTGAAGAGTAATGGTGCTCAAGTGCGTAAAGGCATTTAATAAACTGGGCCTCTCCAGTGGGGCTCAAGAGCATCAAATTGAGGGGAAGGTCTGGGTAATGTAGCCTGCTGCATACTATCTGATGACCATGCCCAAGGATATGAATGACTATTAAGATGCAGTAATACAGGTAAAAACCACAGCATGCCCTTTACACTTGCTAATTGCTGCAATTTGTGTGGTCTGTGTTGGGGAAAGCTAGCATGTGCTCGAGCCTGGAGAAAGAGGCTTTGGGAGAAGGTGCTGTGGTCAGTAAGTGAACAAAGAGGCTCCTGACTTCAGTGCTAGGGGTGTTGTGGGGGCTGGAGGCTGAAGACATGTCCAGGGGCAGCATTGCCACAAAAACACTGCTTGTGCTTCAGGGAGACTCCTCATGGCCTACGTAACAAGAGGCAAACATGAAGATGCGAGGTCTGGTACCGTGCAGTGGGGCTGATGAGGCGGTTCTGCCACACAGGGGTGGTGTGCTGAGTGACCAGATGCTCCAGCAACAAGCAAAAGTGTGGTGAGTGAAGTGAAAATCGTCAAAAAATTTAAGAGCGAAGAATGGTGCCTTTCTTACCTGGGCCCCATAGAAGAGGGGTCAGGAGGAGCTCATAGCAGAAGCAGTTTGAGGTGTATGAACCAGCCATAAACAGGAGGAAAGCAGCAAAACCAGTGTTAGGAAAAAGGTAGCTGGGAGCAAGGGGTGAAGGAGTGGTAGAGGGTCTCTTGGGCTGGGAACACTGGGACAGATGGTGAGACTGGCTTGGTGGGAACACTTCAAGCATCTGCTGGGAACTCGCAGAACAGCTCTTGCCCTTGAGGCTGAGTTCAGTCCAAAATGTTAGAAGATGATTCTGCCTGGTGATGTAAGATGTCCTTTGTTTGGAGACTCTTTGGCCCATTCAGCAACGCCTTCTCCTCACAAAGCCGGTGCTTATTCCCTAGAATACTTCCAGAAAAAAAAAAAAAAGTTCCTCTAAGACACCCTAAACCAATACCTGCTGTGACTAAGCCCTGTGGGCAGCTCCGCAGCTGATTTATATCCTCCTCCTCCAAACCGAAGGGGTTAGAGTGGAAACAGACGCGGCGTTAAACATAGCCGAGGGCAGCGAGCAAGGCAGCTCCGCAATGGGGCGGGAGGAAGCGGGGCTGCGGGGCGGCTGCTGCCAGGCGTGACGCCGGTTCGGGTTTCCTCGTAGGCAGAACAGAGCTCCTTTTGGCTGCTGCAGCTTTATGGGCTCGCCTGGGTTTATTATACTGCAAATGTTTTGAATTCCACATGTTAATTTCCAGAGAGGCTTTGTTTCATTTCTGCTGCTTCCCCGCCCCCCCCCCCNTATTACCACTGCCTTAACCTCTTCTTTTTGACTGGGTTTTGGTAATAGCTGCCAATTTCTGAGCAAACAGAGGACTGGACTTCTCCCTGCCTGGGCTCCAGCTGCAAATTAATCTCTTTTCATAGTTTCGTTTTATGTCCGCCCACTATCCCCACCACATTAACTTAGTCAACACATGGAAGTGAAATTTTTCCATCCAGGATCCTGCGGGTTGTAAGGCTGTTGTGGAGCACGTGACCGCCAGCTCCAGAGTTTTCTTGCACCTCTTGGGGGGAAGGAAGTTTTCTCATCCCCCACGTATGTGAGCGGTTGTCGGTGGGATGTGAAAGGTTTTAACAACTGGAGTCGGTGGAAACATTTCAGGGTTGAGCATTTCTGTGTGTATCTAAGGTCCCGGCGCAGCAGCCGGGTGGAGGCACAGCCGTAGGTAGGGTGTGTTTGCAGTGCCTCCGGTGCTACCAGACCTCTGCTCAAATGAGCCTGTCGGGGGGTTCTCCATGGAGTCCTGCTCTCCCTGCAGGGGTTTTTATCTCCCTCCCAGAGAGGACAGAAAGTGCAAGCAGGGACGATGTTGACAAAGATGGATGGAGTCTCCTTGGCCTGTGTAGATGTATTTTGTAATTTCTACATGATGCCTTTCACACACGGGCCTGGGAGGACTCTACAGGTATTTGGGGCACTTGGCAAATATAACTGTACCTATTCCACAGGTTTTAAAACCCTGTTAGAGATACAACTGCCGTGTAAAGGGGATTGTCTAGCAGTGGCACAGTATCACAGAAAGAGCTGCAAAAATAATTCAGGACTCCTGATACTTTTTCTCCTGTCATAGTCTCCAGGCAACAGCAAATATTTCTCCTGAATACTCTGGATGAGCAGATGCCAACGTTGATTCACAGGAAAAGGATGTAGCCACGCAAGCCATAGAAATGTTGTTTGGGATGGTAGCCACGGCCCCTAAGGAGACATTAAGCAATATGGAACAAACGCCAATGAAGCTCTTAAAGCTCTTGCTGTGTTTGCTATAAAGAGATTCCTTGAGCAGTCTTAGGTGGGAACCTTTGTGATTTACCTTGATTACAGGTACATGGAGAGAATATACTGTGTTTCACAGCTCTGGGGATGCTGCTAGGGCTTTTGAGCACTAGCAAAGTCCTGGTTTACAAAGAAGTTACAGTCACAAGATATGAGGAAAACTAACTAAAGGCCCACAGCAGAGTGTAAAAGTTCCACTTTTGCTTGGAAAAAGGATGGCAGTGAAAATGTGCAAAGAGGCTCCCTGTTTATTTTCTCTCAGACTCAGATCTTCTGTGCTGTATTTATAAATAACCCCATTTCCCCCCATTATTATACTTACAAACTTATAATGAGGTTGAAAAGCTGAGAACAAACCTAATTTACCCTTTCTTCGCGGTGCCCAGCCAGAAGAGTTAGTGGGGCTGCAGAAAACCATTTTTCTCTTCGGTTTAGGTAACGTGGGCTTTGGATTCATGACTGAATCTGCTGACCAAGATATTTTCTTTCTTCCAGCAATTTTTCTGACCAGAAAAACACTTCCAGTGTGGATGAAAACAGAACCAGAGATGTTTTGAAAACATGTAAAAGTTTGTTTCAACAGCCAGCAGTTGGTAAGAAATTGAGGGCAGACAGCTGGGGGAGGCCAGTGGTCCACAGCCTGTGGGGTTATCAGTGTGTCACCCAGACTGGCAGGGACTTCTAGTGAGTCATTCAGACCTTCTCTTTTAACTGTGACAGGACTGAACTCATTATTCTCAAACCACCTCTCAGGCAGAGGGAGTTGACTATTGATAGCCGTGAATGTCTCCAGCACCGAGGTGTGCAAAGCATTCCCTTGCCAGGGAGTTTCAACGCTCAGGCAATTTTAACCTCTCTCTATGTAACCTAATACTGGACCTGAATGTTTCCTACAGAGGTCTGTGACCACTAGCTTTTTATCCCATTGCCTTTGATTAACAAGACTGGAGCCCAACTTCCAGACAGAGTCCCGCAACATGGTGTGTGTGGTTTTACCTTTCAGCTTTCCTGCTAGCTGTTCTCCAGCCTGTTCCCAGGGAATATGATTTTCAAAACCTTTTCATGCTTCTCTTCCCATGCCTGCTAAAAATATAGGATGTCCTAGACCCACCCTGGACTTTCATTTTCAGCCTGGTTCTGCATTTGGTGTTGCTGTCCTGCCTTTGCTTCTTGAGGTGGTAAATTTAACCTTCCCAGCCTAATGTGGGATGAGGTCAGGAGAAAAGCACGATGTCAAATTATATTGGTTCTGCTAGGAATACAATGGGAATCAGAGTTTGACCTCTTGTCACAGCATTGTGCTGCCAACCACGGCCCTGCCCCTGGGGTGTCCTGGCTCCCCTCACACAGCCTGGCAGTGGTGGGTGCCTGATTATGCAGAATTTATCCCCACTGGTTGCATGTATGAACCTATGTGCATACATAATATCTAGCTCTGATATTAGCACTGTGCTTCACAGGGTCCCTGGGCTGTCACCCCACTGTCAGGCTGGAGCAGCCCAGGGGCCCCACCACTGTGCTCAAAGGAAGCCATAGTCCTGCCCTTTGGTTTTCCTCCCTGAAGGAGAGACATTATTCTCTATCCCCAGGGAACATCAGCTTTGAAACACGAGTTGATTTGTTTCCATTTACCATTATCTTGGTTCACATAAATTACAGTGCTTAACAGCGGTCATAAAATTATCTGGCTTTTTTACCAGTGGGGATAAACTCTATGTAATCAGGCATCCACCACTCCCAGGCTGTGTAAGGGGAGCCAGGATGCCCCACAGTAATGGGGCAGGGCCCTGGTTGGCAGCACAATGCTGAGACAAAAACTCAGCTGTAGAGTTTAGCCCTGTGGCCTCCCCGATCAGCTCATTTCCAAGAGGCAAACAAGCACTGGAAAAAGAAACAGTCTCTCCTTGTTCATCACAAATGGTCCTCTCCCCATTGTATCAGCAATGCCTTGCCTAGTGTTGGTCAGCATAGAAAAGTACAGCAAGCCTTTCACCATGGGCTGCTTCACCCTTTGAATAACTCTGCCAAGTTGTTTAAATCACCATATCATCCACCATTCCTCACCAGTAGCCACCACATCACCAACATTTTGGAATCAAGGTCTGCCCTGGGAAGAAGGCTCCTTGACAAAGCAGTGATGATCCTCACTGAGGGATGTTAGTTCACCTCTGGGTGTACTGCAAGTGAAATATTGTCTCTTAACATCTGCCTCATCTGGAAACTGAATGGCAGGCTGGCTGGTTTTAGGAATCACTCTTGACCTGTGTTAGGATTTCAGCAACAAGAATCTGGTATCCAATTGTGGTATGGTAAGGAAAGAGGAGAGACTAGATGCTTAGTGTATCCAAATAAAAATCCCAAACCAATAAAATCTTATTTTAGTTGCTGAAACAGAAACTATGAATCTAAATACCCATAAAGGATAGATGAGCTGGACAACCAGCAATATCAGATAGACATTGTTCCAGCAATGGTATCTGCACTTTATTTCTGTTGGCGAGTTTAGGTAGTGGTGTGTCTCTTTCTTCATTAAAAACTGGTAAATAACGAGGTCCAAGATAATGACTTATATAATTAGAATTTCAAAAGAATATATTATGCACCTTTTTCTGGTACATAGAAATTAACTGTGAAAAGGCCAGAGCTGGCAGAAGTGTGGATTCCTTCAATTTTTGCACATCTTTCTTTGTGCTCCCACTGATAGGACTAGGACTGCCATGACTCTTTCCCACAGGTGGCAATGAAAGATGATCAGGGATCCAGCCTGTTCCTCTGCTTCATCTAAGTAAAACACAAAAAGTGGTCAGGAAACATGAATGCTTAAATAGTTAAATCCAGTCCAGCTCCAGGTAAAATCAATGTACCAACTCCTTTTCAGTGCTCTCTGACACACAGAATTGGTCCTTGAAATGCTATAATTTGGTCTTCTAGTAAAACAAATAATAATGTTCAATATGAAGTAAACCAGGAAGAGAGGAGGAAACTGCAATTCAGGAGTGAGCATCTGAGCAGTGTGGAAACAAATGCTGGGCTGGGCCTGGAGCCTTCAAATCCAGCCAAGGGCCCCTAACTCAGTCTGTGCTAGATTTCAGGTGATTCCCAAATGCAGTGGGGAATGAGAGACAGGGAAAAAAACCTGCTCTAGAAACTCACTACTTTGTCTAGATCTCAACAGCTATTTTGGGTCTTGCTTTGTAAAAGATTAAATAAAATTAAAAAAAAAAAAAAAAGGAGAAGAAAAGAAAAAAAAAGAAGAGAGCAAGTGAAATTGAGATTAGGAAAAGAAAAAAAAAAGTCCCAAACAAACATGTTTTTGATGGAGGAACTGGGTTTTTGCACCCTAGCACTGTTGGTACTTTCAGATTGTCAGCAATCTGTAGCGTGCTGAGCAGAGAGGACAGTGTGGTGGAAATACCTATGAAGCAGCAAGAGCCTTATCAAGGTACTGTACCAGGAAATACACCGCTTTCTTTCCTACCTCATGCACGATACTGTGATTAAACCCAACAGCGTGCCTCATCATAACATGCTCCTTATCAGCCCCACTATCTGATGGCAACAGCAGCCCTCAGGAGACCGGACTGACATCATCCAAAACCTCAGTAGTTCGAGACTGAAGTATGCAGCTCGGCTGCAAGCTGTGCTTGACTGTGTTGATCTGTTTGTACTAAACTTGCAGTACTTTGCTAGAGGAAAAGGAATATAAAAATCAAGCCCAAAAAATGTTTCAGAAGATTCCTGACAGGCTGTCATGCTATTTAGCAAATGAATGCAGCAAGCAAAGGAGGTTTTTGTCCTCAGCAAGTACCAGAAGTCTGCTCCACAGCTTTCTGTAGCTTTGAGAGAGAGGGGAAAAAAAGGCCAAACCAAGACAATGTCACTGCCTTGAGGGCGGTGCCACTGGTGATTTGGTACGGAGTCCCACTCCCAGCTGACCCGAATCCAGCTGCGTGTGGTTGTGAGGTTTGGGTTCATTCCGTATCTCCAGCTGGAGCTCTGAATCTCTAGATCCTAAACTTCACCATGGCTGTTTCATTGCCAGTCTTTTTGTTTGGTTGCTTCTGGTTCACTGAGGCAAAGCATACCAGCTCTGGCCTCCTGGCCTCCTTTCTGTAATTTAAAATGAGGGTAATTTCTACAGTCACAAAAATAAGAAACAGAAAATAGAGTAGGCTTTTCTTGTGTAACATTCAGCAAACATCTCTGGTTTTCATTTGTTCTCCCTTTCCTGGGTTCTTCAAAACACCTTCTCTCATTTACGTCAGTGTAGATTTACCACACCCCAGTTATTTCAGACCTGGATAGCACCATGGAAAAAGATTACCAGTCTTCTGGAGCAGCTTCCTTATGCCTTGGACAAGACAATATAATACGGGACCATATTCATTCAAGAACTGCCTTTGTACAGCACCTAGGACAAGAGAGCCTACTCCTTGAAGTGTGCTGTAGTACAAAACTGTTCTTAAAACACCCCCTGCTTTCAATGGTTGGGTTTTGGGTGGTTTGTTTTTAGTTGCAATGCAAGCTTTCAAGAGGGAAATCAAGCCGGATTTAAATGCTGAGTGCACGCCTAGCAACAAAGGTCGGGGCCATGCAGCACACGGGTGCTAAGTGTCCATTTACAGCCCCATGGGGCCCAGCAGCCGCCCCCGGCCATGCACGGCCTGCTGGGCCTCAACGCCCGCTGAGAGCCCGCGGGAGTCAGGGACAGTCGCACTGTGCCCTGGAGGATTTCGAGATGTCCCCGCATCTGACACATGGATTTGGGGAGCTGCTTTGCAAAGCAGACCTTGTCTTCCCGGGCAGTGGTTGCACCCTCACCGTGTACTCGCTGCTGTCTCTCCTGCAGTGCTGGTTTCTTACCCTGCCATCACGCCTGCCTCCCCCGCAGCGCCGCACGGGATGAGTAACCAGGCGGGTATGAGTGTGAGCTCCTTCGGCAACCTGGAAAGGACTGAAAACTGCCCAGCTAAAGAAAAATACAGAGGACTTTTATTTTACTGTCTCAGTGAAGGCTTGGCCCAAGGGACGGGCTGGAAAGAGGTCTGGTGGAAATAAGACTTGCCTTTTAAGATAGAGCATTAGATAAATCCAGCTGTGTTGTGGGACTGCTGGAAGCCTCCCGGAACAAGTGTGGAGAACTTATAGTGGGTTTTGAGGCATATTTCTATTGTCCATTTTGTTGAACATATTTCTTTGTCTTTATGAACTTCAGCGAGCACTGAGAACACAATGTGCCATAGGGGGAAGACTTGCATAAAGACTTGATTAGAAAATGGAATAATTTTAAAATGTCTTCTCCTTACAATACTTTTTAAAAGATTCCTACTCTGAAACACACTTGCTTTTTTCTGCCTGGTGTATACACCCCTGGCTCTTACCCGGCTCTGCTATATTATTCAGTTAGCGCTTTGATTGATTTACTCTCATCATTGCTAAAAATAAAAGTTTATTTTTAACTTTGGGTAAGAACCCACTTTTAAATAAACGACACAGTGGAAGGTTGTTGAGGTAGGGATTTGGTAAGAAGGACAGGTGGAATTTTTCAGGTTTAGAGGCAGCTTCTGGTCTCACTTTCCTGAAGAGGAAACATTTTTGAAGGGCTCTTGTGAAATATGCTGATGGTCTGAGCATCCAAAGCACCAACTCCCCATGACAATTGCCACTGATTGACCACTTGCTGGCTGTCTCCGCTGCAGCCCCAGGAATGGATGAGTCATGGAAACAGAATTCCCCTTCACCCTGGCTGCCTCCCAGGCCCTCTGGGAAACTGCATTTTCAACAGAGGAGGAAAGTCAGCACTGTTTTTTTTGACACTGAGTCATTGATCAAACAAAACTCTTCTGCTTCCATGGACTTGATATCAAGGCAACGATTTTCATGAGTGTTACCTGAACAGTGTCATACTAAGAGAACCATCTCACACAGCGCTGGGCACATTTTTTTGTGTAGAAAATAGATTCTGTGCTACTTCAGACCAGAAAAAATGTATCACGTTTCCTAGAAGCTTTTAGAAGATGCTGAAAACCGTTGCCATGCTTCGGTGTAGCAGTACTTAAATACAGGTTTTCATTTTTTAATGATTTTCTGATATCGGACTTGGTTGCATTTTAATAATTTCTAAATGGAACAACCCTCTCGGGAAAAAAAAAAAAAAGACAATAAAAGAGAACGAAATGAACAGGTTAAGCCCTGGGTGCTTCCCTGAATCGAGAATTACTGTTTAAGTGAGAAAGCAGGTTCTGTTCGATGAGGAAACTCAATTATTTTTATTTGAGTTCTGCCTGGAACATTACTCAATATTCACACAACTCTGCTACTGCAGCTCAGATATAAATACCAATGAACCCATACAGCGAGGTATTCAGAATTTCCCTCGAGGTATTCTCAAGTGAAAAAAAAAAGTCCATTAAAACGTGTAAGGGAATTTTTGTCTTGACACCAAAGGTATGCTGGGAGAAAGAAGTGCAAGTCCTGCCTTAATGCAAGCCCTTTGCCTTGAAAGAAGCTTTTTGGGTTTTGTCAGCCCTGCCCATAGAGCACACACAGCCCCAGCACAGCCATCCCGAGGCAGGGCTGGTGACTGTGTGGGATCCACGCAGGTGGGTCAGGCCAGCACCTGTCTCCTTCACTCCTTCCCTCCAGCCATCCCTCCTTCCCTGTCCTTCCCTGCCACTGCCATCCATGCACACCAGTACTAGTCGTGTCCTCCCCTCCAAGGTGCTTGCCAGGATATTTCCTGCAAAATTTCCATGTCGCAGAGAGTGGCAGTGCAATGGGTGGATGTGGTTGCAAGGACTGTGTGTAATCCCTGCAGTGCTGGAGTTTGTCCTGGCTTTTGTGCTGTGTCATGATCCAGTGGTGCTAGGATCCAAAGTTACCACTGAGGTGCTGTCTGTGACTCAACACCAACTGGAGGTTTTCAGCTCACATGCCTGTGATTTGAGGTTGCATTGACGCACTTGGATTAAACAACGGGGCATGGAAATGAGAGCTGTAATAGGAATTGTACCTTGTGTCTGGCATCAAAGCCGTAAACAGAGCTTGCTATAAAGCCCTCAGTGCAGACAACCCCACCTCATCACTCTTGCTTTTCAAATGGGGGGTTGGAGATGTCATGGCCCCTGCTAGTTTTCCCTTGTGGGAAATGCATCCTTACCTAAGGACAACTTTAGCCGCAGGCACTGGGAGAAGTGTCACCACAGTGGTGCGTGCTTATGCCTGTCAACAGTAATGGGAAGGTCTGGTGGCACCTTAGCCATTGCCCCACTTCTTCCCGAATTGGGGTTTTGGGAACTGTGCCAGTCCATGCCCTAGGGCACAAAGAGGCATCCTTGCATCCTCCCCAGTCTTCTGCTGGGAGGATGGCCCAGGAACTGGCTGTGTCTGTCAGGGGTGCTGCTCCCTGTGCCAGTGCCAGGTGGGGCCTGGTGGCAGGGTGCAGGATGCTGCTGGCAACAGCACACCTCTGCCTGCTCTCATCATCCTCCCCTCAGCCAGGGGGAGGCCAGGATGTTGGGAATGGGATGTCCTGGGTGTTGGTAACCACACTGCCTCTTACCGCTTGTGATTCTGTGCTGCTGCAGAGGCTGTGGCTGCTGGGACAGGGAGGCATCATGGCACAGCTGGGGACACCCTGGCTTTCATCAGGGTGAGCAGTCTGGTCTCCCTCAGCAGCCATGCACACTCTGCCTTGCTTTTCCATTCCAAAACAATCATATCTGGAAAGAAAGTGGAGCTTCTGCCCCAGACACAGACAAGGATGTTCTGGATTAGACCAACAGGCCATTTAATCTGTGAATCTTCATCCAGCAGCCAAACTGGGTGCTTCTCAAGGAGACCCTAAGTGTCCCTGGAGCTGTTATAACTCTCCTATGTTATCCCATGGAGAGTGCTGGGAAAACAGTGACTGAACCTGGAGGAGTTCAAGAAAAGGCAATAGAGAAGTAATGATGCACTGGGAACCTTTCTGGTGGAAAGGGCCACAGTTTTGCAACGCTGCCCTTTGACGGGATGTTACTCACACTTCCCAGATTGGCAGATTTAGACTGCTGCACTGGTCCTTCCCAAGGTCACATCTTAAACCCTCTCAGGGGTGGCAGCCACTGCAGAAGCCCTGTGCATTTGTTCAAGTGGTCATCTCCTTTGGGGCACACAATGCCCATGTCCCTCCAGGAAATAGTCCTATGGCTCATAGGTTTCTGGGTGCAGTTTTGGGTGTTGGTTGCTTCCCATAAAAAGCTGAATGGCCCACAATTGGCTGTAATGAGCGTCTGACTGTCCCTGCTGCACTGTCACAGCAGTTGGCAGCAGGAGTTTGTGCTGGAGCATCCTTGCTGGAATACGGTATGTCTGTCTAGGGGCACCAGGACACACTGGGATGCTTGAAACCTCTGCCAGGACTGATCCGAATTTGCTGGTTTTCTAGTGCTACTTCTAAAGTCAAATTTTGGAGACATTCAAATTTTGTGGGGGAAACGAGTCTGGTCCCCAGGATGAGGGAAACACTGAAAAGGATTTCTGGTAGTGCCACCTGACTGGTGTTCACCTGACTGGTGAACCCGATATTTTCTTATTGCAGAAATTGAATGGATTTGTTAATTGCTTTTTGTGTTATCCAGAGCCTTGGACAGGTTTTTCTTTACCCAAGAAAAAAGTAAATCCATACAGTTCCTCTACAGCACTGACTAGCTAAGCTGAGCTGGGAGAAGTTCCTGTGAATGATGCTATGAACTGGTGGTTACTATAAGGGAGACAGGGCTAGGGTCAGGCTTTGCTCTCCACAGCGGTGGGGACCAGTCTGAAAAATGGATCAAATAATACCCAACTCCACAAGGCACTTTGGAATCATGTCATGATTTTGATTTGGTTTGTAACTCCTCATGTAAGCCAAACTTGCAGATAAACTTTAGAAAGTGAGGGAAGATCTACATGTGTTAAAAGAAAACATCTTAATACAAAAGGGTACTCAAGTTTGAATTGGATCAAATTCTTGTTTCATTCTGGGAATCATTGAAATTAAGGAAGAAAAAAAAAAACAACAAAGAAGAAACCACTGTGACAGTACTTTGCAAAATCCCAGAAGTAACAGAAAATACCTGGTAATATGTTGTGAAAAAAGCTCGGTTTTATTAATAAGACCTGAACACAGCTGGTAACTTGTGGGTAGGTCTGTAACTTTCTGCTAATAGTAACCACATTAACTGCACTTAGAGTAACTGCAGAGCCCCAGACGAGAGGTGAGGTACCACTTATACCCTATCTATACTTTATTTCAAGTGCAAGTGGTGCTTGGCCGGAGTTTGGCCTTGGCAGCTCCACAACAGAGGTGCAAATCTGCTTGTGCACACTGCTTTGCATTTAGCAGTTTGGAAGGCACTGAAACTGATTACAGCTGTCTGGCCTGCGTGTGTGTAAGCTGCACGTAAGCTGTGTTTGTGATGAGAGTACACGTCTTGTTAAGGTAGGCTTAAACTGAAAGTGTGTAGAGAAAATGAACTCAAGAGGGTTCCTGGTAGCGTTTCTGCAACTTGGCTGTTTGAATCAGCAGCTTGTGATGCTTAACACAGACAAATTGCAAAATGAAATATCCTTGATTTAAGGATTGAACTGGATACCTAAGACTGGAAGAAATGCCCAAGAGCCTCTGATGTTGCATCATTTTTCAGGGTCATGCCTGTCATAGACTGGTTGAAATGTCTGGCACCAAACAAGATGAAGTTGTTGACATAGGTGGTCTATGTGGAGCATGTGGCACCTGCCACGACCATGTGGCTGCTCACCCCTCACCCAGACCCACAGTATCTCCTATAATGTGGATCTTTGTTCCACTTGTCTTCAAACCAGGAGACATCTCCTTTCCCTGCAGTGCCCTTCTCTGCTTGCAGCTGGGACCCCAAACAGGTGGAGCTGGTGGTGGGAATCAACCAGACCTTCCCGGACCCTATGTGATCCTGTCCTGCCTCATGCACCTTCAGAAACTGTTAATCATTCTGAACTACTTACTGGTTTTGTGATCTTAAACAGGGTTTGAACTCAGCTTTCTAGAGGTGAAAGCACAATGTCTTACTGTAACTCATTTTGCCAGCCAATCCTATCCTGAACCCAACAATATTTTAATCTCAAAATCCAACCTCAAAACCCACAGCATTTTCAGTTACTGTATTTCATCACCACACAGCTGAAAACAACTCTTTTTTTTTAACCACCCATGTTTTTCTAAAGTGAATCACAAACCCTGGAGCTTAACAGACAGAAAAGACCTAGAGACAAATTCTCTCTCACTATCCTGGTGTTTATGAGGAAAAATGTAATTAGAGTAAGGAAGCATTATGTACAGTCACATGGGTATAACAGAGTAAAAAGATTCAGCCACCCCATCACTTAGCCAGATAGTTCATCTTAAAGAAGCCAAAAAGCATTGTTGCCTACAAAACATTTGTGGTGGTATACCTCTCAGTTTTTTAATTTGCCCAAGGAAGCCCTTACTCTTTCCCTGGAAGGCAACTTGACACTCTTCTAGATTTGGTCCTGCTAAGTGGTCTGCTGCTTGCTTGCTTTACTGCAGTTCTTGGCTGTGCCTTCTTGAATCACACCAAGGAATAATTAACAACAACGTAACTCTGGCTCTCAGTGGGGTTCCCCATCAGAGAAATGTTAACCATCAGAGTGCTCAGTGCAGCACCCATGAATAGTGTTTAGCCCTTCCAGGGAAATCTGGTCTGTTTTAGTCACTCCAGTTAATGGGTGAAAAAACTGGGACATATTAATTTATTCTTTCATAGAAAGGCTACAGGATAGCCAAGGGAGAAAGCCAGATCTTCAGGCTGTCATTCCCAAGCAATAGCCACCTTTCTTCCCATGGTGTTTACACTTTGGGAGAATCAATGGGCATTTCACAGCCTGAGGTGTTTACAGCTCCCAGCCTCTGCTTACAGATGTGCTGGGATAATGGCTCCTGGTACCTGTTTGATCCTTGTGCTGGAAAGAAACCCTCAGTCTTGGCAGCCTGGTCTCATTGACCAGGTCTTATTGGTCTCACTAAAGAAAATCTGATCTACTCCAGATTTAAAAACATTTGTCCAGCAGCAGAAGTCTGGCCCTCAAATAATGCTTAGGTAAAACATGAGCATAAGTGCAGATGTGTCAGAACTGTATGAAAATTTGGTCAGAGGATAGTTCTGGTGATTCCAGAATGATCAGCAGTGTCCAAGGTGAGGCCCGTTTGTCCTTGCATCAGGCATTGTCCAAAGCTGGGATCAGCAGTGTCTTGTGCCTGGGGCTACCTCGGTGAGGCCAACCCTGAGCTTTCCCATTGCCCCTCTCTGGGGTCTCTCGAGGGTGGGACACATCCAGCACAAGGCAAGTGTTGCAATCAAGCCCTCAATGGGAGCTGATTACCCTCAATCATGTCTGGGAGGGAGGGAGGGATGCACTTTGTGTCTTGATAAACGTCATGCAACTTTCTATATGGGGGTTTGCAAAATTAGACTTCATAAGCCTCCTCCAGCCCCTTCCCTGAAAGCTACACCCACATTTTTCTCATGGATGACTCATTGTTAAAACAAAATGTTTCTTCAGCTAGAGGTTTTCTAATGTATTAGAAACAGCTGAACATCTGCCCTGACATCAGGCTTCTCGGGTGACGGGGAGAGCATGCCTCAGGATGCCAGTGTGCGTGAACTTGCACACATGTGTACATGTGCTTTGTATATTTTTGAGTTTCTCTTTTGCCCTTTCCTTTCAGTTTCTTTTATTTATTGTGTTTGGTTTTGATTTTTTTTTTAAATTTATGCCTCTCCACCTCTGTTCTATGTGTGTAGACTTCAGAGCCACAAACACTTGCATTCTTCATTCAAAACAATGCTATGAAGAGAAATATAAAATTACTTCATCCATTCCTTCATGGATAAACAGAAAAAAAATGATGGAGTTCCTTCATATGGTACAAGAAAAGAGAGTTAAAACAGATCAGTTTAAATTAAACAAAGGAAAACATTAGATGAAATAACAGGAAAAACATCCTCAGTCTGTCAGATTGAGGAATAATTTGTTTCTCAAGGGCAGTGGCTGAACTGGACAGTTTGCACGTAATTTTTTTGGGAGTGATAGTGCTCCTCTGTCCCTAGAGTGAGGTGTGTCTTCATCACTTTGATGTGTGCAACTCTGAAATCAGCAACATGGGAAACCACAGGGGCAGAGATGTCAGAAATGGTAAGAGGTTTCCTGAGGTGATAAAAAGGCCACCTGGGAGGTTGTTGTGAAGGAAAATTCCAATGACTGTGTGCAATATTTTGAAGAAACAAATGAAGACGCTCAAGGTTAAGAGGCATTCACATGTGAAGGTTGCTTGCCTTTAGGTTATCCACCACTGGAGGATTCTCTGTAGATGTGAGACATTCAGACCCTTTCCAAAAATTACACTTTGGAGTTAAAATGAAGGATATGGAAGTGGAAAATGACAACACCACCTCATATTTAGGCACGTGTCCTGCAAGGAAATCCAGAGAGGTTGGTGAAGAGGTCAGGAGATCTGCTCTGAGGAGCGATCCCACAGCGCAGCAGCTGTTTGGCCCAAAGGAGCACAGTCCTTGTGACACGGCGCTGCCACGGAGCACAGACCCGTTCGGCCCCTGCCACTGCTGTCCCATGGCTGCTGGCTGCCCTCGGGAGTCAAGGCTTGCTGGGCACAGGGAAGGGACCTTCCGCCACATCCCAACCCCAACTGCTCAGCCACCCTTGTCCTGCTCTCGTGCATGCACCATGGTGGAGAAACAGCGTTCATAAGATGGCTGTGGCTGGGAGTGCTTTGGCTGTGGGCTGTGCAGGGCAGGAGCAGCCCTTCTTCACCTCCTGATCAACTGCAAGCAACTGCTGAGGGAAATTAACAACTCAACAGGCTGAACTGGTAGGGCAAGCACGGTGGCAGAGCAAGTTCCCCTCACACTCCACTTTCCACAGTATCTCAGCTGAAGTCCCTACTCAAATCAAAGTATGTTAGCTGTGGAATATGAGTTATGCTTGAAAAGTTTAATGAATTCAAGGGTACAGCCTCAACTAGCAGCTAGCAGCAATAAATGAGCCTTGGGGCGAGCCAAGCCAGCTTTCACTCAAGTCGATAGAGGTATGGTCTTTTGGCTTCAGTGGGAAGAGGATGAGGTCCCTTATAGCCAGCCAAGGAGAGATTAATCTAATGATGTAATGGTGCTTGTAAGTGCCCACTCAGCCATAATTCTGCTCTTGCATTGTGAGAATGTATCACAGCACAGTCTGTAATTATGTGATCCCATCCTTCTTGCTCTGTGAGAAGCCTGCCCCATTTGAGGCACAGGCTGGGAGGTGAGGGCAGAAAGGTTCTCTCCAGCCCCTATGATGTTGTCCCATATCCCAGAGCACTGCTTTGCAACAGGCTTCCAGAAGGGTCTTGGGCAAGAAAAGGCTGTAGTGTGCATGTGGCAGGGACTGAGTTATGGTTTCACCCGTATCATAAGCCTGGTTTTTTCTAAACAGAGGAACTTGGATTCTCATTCTTTTTGAGCTCTGAGCATAGCTTTATGCAATGGGTAGTCAACAGCAATGATGGCTTTATGTCTAAACTGCCTGTACAGCCTATACAGATCCTTGCTGAAGGAGCTTTGAAAATCCCTTGGCTGAGGCATGGAGGCACACCTATCTTCTGGCAGGAGTAGACAGCATTGCTGTTGGCAGCAGTACTACTTAAAACCAAAGGTTTTATCTTCCTGATCTGACACCACAAGCTCACTCTGCTTCTGGACATCTTTCCAATCTCACCATATACTTCTTTTAACATGTTCCAGAGGCTCTGCTGGCCTGGCTTCCAGCAACCCCATAACTGATAGCTAAAGGGCTGGCTGAAGATCGTTGTGCCCACTGACAAATGGGAGTGAATGCAATGAATGGAGAAGGGGTATGGAAGGAAATCCTGAAGCAGTGAAAAATGGAAGATGAGAACAGAGTGATCTTAGAAGGAAAAAGACATGTGTGACCTTGGTAGTGTCAGGAAGCACAGGGAGAGGTGCAGGGGAGAAAGGAGCTGCAAAGAATCTAAAGGGTCATAAGACAAGAGAATATCCAGAGCAGAAAGAAAGGTCAGGGCATGAGAATAAACAAGAAGAAAAAACAGATGAAAGAAAACAAAACATAAAATAGCTCAATCCGAAGGTGAAAACAGGAAAGACCATACAATACAGCACTAACAAGCAAGCCTGTGGATGAGTTTCCCCTACCCTGCTTCATGTCTGGACCCCAGAGGCTCACCCTTGTGGGACCTTGGCATTGTCCTGTGGGGACTGATCAAGAAGGGACAAGGTGTGATGGCCACATGGTGCTACAGACAAGCCACTGTCCCTGCTCCTGGTGGGGCTCCCTGGCCTTTCTGACATCCCCTTCTCACCCCAGCAGCCCTTAATTCAGTGCACTTTTTACTAGTGTTCGTGTCACTTAGGTACATCAGGCATTGCAACTCAGTCTCTTGAGGACTGGGATGTCTCCGTAGGAGACACAGTAAACACACACACTGAGGGGCAACAGGCTGGCTTGGTGCTGAGACCTCCTGAAAGACAAATGCTTTGAGTTATAAAAGGAACAAATGTAATCCTCCTGAATTTCGTCTCCTGCAAGGGTGTGTGGGCTAAGAACTATGTCACAAGAGCATCTTCCTCCTCAGTGAATCTTCTTTACGCCTGAGTTTTATCTAATGCAGGGATGGAGTAATCCAGCTGATGTCACTGGGCTGACGCTGGTGTAGAACTGGCACGTGTGCCTGGTGAAATAGGTCAGAGCTGTGTACTTGGAGGCACAGCTGCTGAGTTCACTGATAAGAGGGAGCTTCTGCAACTATTTCTTCCCATGAGCCCTTCAGAGCTCCCCAGCTCCTAAAGGGTGAGCCGCATTCCTCTCCAGGCCAGGCTTGGGGCCGGGGGCAGGCCTGGTTTCCTCTAGCACCCCGCTCCATCCAGGCAAGCAGTTTCCAAAAGTCTTTGGCAAAAAAATACCAGTTTTGTTGACGTTCCACATTTCCTATGGGTAAAAGCAAGACGAAGAACTATGTTCTTAGTGTTGTAAGGACTGCCTCAAAATTTTTTAGTTTGTTGAATGGAATAAAGCAGCTGAAGACTTGGTGTGGTAAAAGTTGTGACCACTGATCAGCTGCTTGATTTCACACCCTATTTTTTGTACTGAAGTGCAAGAGATTATTATTATTCTAATCCCATGTGGGTACTTGACTTCTTAGAAAAGCTTTCCATCGGACATGTGAAATGAAGTGTTGTCCTTGGAGCCATGTTAATGCCCAATCTGGGCCTGCTCTGCCATTACAGAGGGTAATTCTGTGTAGTCATTGTGCTGCTGGTGTCGAGCATATTGCTTTGGGATTTCTGGGTCATGTAAGCTGCTAATAAACAACACATGTCTTTCCTACGGATGGATCCCTTCACTTCACACAGCAGTGCCGGTGCAATCCACCCCACACCCATCACACCTAATATTTTCTTGGAAGAAAATATTGAAAGAGAAAAACCCCCAAAACACAAACCATGAAATAAGGAAGAAAGAAAAGTGACGCCCAAGGAACTTGGCAGAGCCCTGCATCCCCCATGTCAGGAACTGGGCAGCTGACTTCCAGCATCTCAGGTGACGTAATGTTGGTTTAACGACGTACACACCTCTGTGTGCTAATGCACAGAGCAGGCTGAGGCAAGCAACTGCACAGACAGCTCTGGAAGCCGCTAGCAAGAAATGCACCTTGGTATGTGTGTGTGAAGCAGCCACCACATGCTCCCCGTGCCCCTTTGATGCTGGGAAGGAATGCTCTACTTTCAGAACCAAAGGCACTCTGTTTTGCCTGTCGGCTATGTGGAAATTGGAGAAGGTGGAAGCAAGAAGCAACTTGTTCTGTCGGGGAGGAAAAGCAATCTGCAACTATTTACACTGCACACTACAGGTTTTAAACAAGGTGGCCAGAGTGCCTGTAATGGTTAAACCCCAACTTTCTTTCTGCAGGGCTGTTCCTTGCCCTGCTGTGCTGCCCGCTTGCAGTTGGCTTTTTCCCCTGTCCGTTGCAACAGGTTGATCTGAGGTGGTTTGGATTTGGTGATTTTTATCTGAGATCCCGCTGTGTTTTCTTCAGCCTTGCAAGGCACTGTGTTTTGTTCCAGCGGTCTCTCTGAGGCATGACGAGGGAAACTGTTTCCTGTTTGTGTGTCTGTGATGGACGTAACAGCCACTTTTACTGCACGTGAAGGATTGGGGGTTTTTGTTCCTTCTTTCTCCAACTCTTTCTGGGTAATGTTTTCCGTATTTGGTCTCAACCCACAGTCCTTTTCTCAGAAAACTTAAGAGAGTCACCCCAGCTATATTTCCATGAGTGGGTGTGTGTGTTTATATACACACACACGTGTGTTAAAAATATCCTGCTTATTTCAGATAATATTAGAATATTCCATTATCTGGCATTAATCTGGTTGAGCCAAGCAGCAGTTTAAGCAGTGTAAAATGGGTCTAATCCATCTCTTTGTATTCTGTCGGGAAGGAATTTATCACTTTCATCCAGCTCTGGCTGGCAGGTTCTGGGGGTCTAAGGGGAACCAGCGTAAGGAGTTCCCTCAAGAGAGACGAGATGAGAGGGTGCTGCTCCCAGTCTGGTCCCTCTGTGCTCTGGGCTGGGTGCCCCTTCAGCTGCAGGGCTGCTGCTGCCCGCAACTGGGGCAGATGCTGGCCCGCAGTGCCCAGCCCCGAGTCTAAGAGAACATTGGCTATCGATTACTGCTCCTGCAGAAAAATTTACATATAAAAGCCGAACGTGAGAGATAACCAACAGATAAGCCTGCCATTTTCCAGGTGCTGGAAAACCTGACTGCCTTCTTTATACAAACACAGCTTTAAGTACTATTCACCTCGGGGTGTGGATGAGTTTATCTTGGTTAGGAATCCAAGGAAATGACTTTTAACCCCTAGCATTGTAATAGGTTGCCCAATGCATTTATATAAACACGATGCACACTTCTAGTGTAATGATCCCTAGGGTTTATTAAATACCATAACAAGGACTTTCGGAAGGCAGCCAGATAGCCTGTTCCTCCAAGCTATATTATTAAGAAAGGCCAAACTGTTACAACAAAATGTTTTAAAGGTGTGTTGTTTTTATGTTGTTGTTTTTGGTTTCTTTGGGTTTTGTTTTTAACTAGCCTTGAATTATTTAGCATGTTCTCTAAGGGATTATTGCTCCATGTCCCTTTTCAGCATTTGAAATCTGAAGAGTCCCATGAAACAGTCTCTGCAGGCAACAGCCAGTTAACCCTTCTGTCCATTGGTGACCTGCAGCTCTGGAGTACTTCCTCCCTTCTCAAGCACCGAAACATTGCAGGCAGTAGCAGATTTCAAGTACAGGACTGAGCTGAAAAATTATGTACAAATACATATGGCAAGGTCCTGCAAAATTTGAGAAGATGAAATCAACAGCAGGTCAGGCAAATTTAATTAAAGTCCATAGAGATTAATTCTAGAAAGAGTACACCTGAATTAAAAAGAATTGCAAGTTTTATGAAGCTACAAAATATTATATATGACTTATGGTGTGTTAGCAAAGCTAGGGTTGAACCAGTATACAGTAAAAAAAAAAAATTCTGGTTCTCAATAAAGAAAAGATTCTGCAGTTTATTACATGGCTTGTCTGTGTTGGTGCTGCAGGGCTAGAAGAAATAAAAAGTAATAAAATCCGACTTTGTTTCTAATACCAGCAGATCCAAAGCTAAATATGCAAAGGCACACTTCTGTTTTGTAAGATTGTACCATTTTTCCACAGCCTTTTCTCAGAGAAGATAACAAACTCAGAATGAGGTGCAGAACTTTTACTGAAAAAAGTTCCCTTTTCAGAATATTTGGGGAGATTCGTATGTTGCTAAGCAGAAGTGGGAAAAAGTATAATTAGTCATCTAAGCCTTTCCAAGGCCATGAACATACTGTACCCAGCTCTGTGTCTCCTGGTGTTCTACATGGGACGTGGCATGTCCCAGGGGAGTGGTGGGGACTAGGAACCCACATGCCTGCCCTGTCCTCCCACAGGTTGACAGCTGCCATGGCCATGCTGCCTGCTTCAGGCACTGCATGCCAGGGAAAACTATGGGCACCTCCAGATGCAGGGGCTTGGCAGGCATTGCTGACCGGGATCCTTGTGGACTGGCGTTCCTTGTGTTTGATCACGAAATAAAGCTCCCGGGCTTCAGATTCACCCCACCCACCTGGGGAGGTTTTGCTGGCTTCTGGGAGGTGCTCTCTAGAGGAGAGGGTACAGGATTTGCTAAGCTCTGGGGCAGGGAGCAGTGCTGGAGGCCGACTCAGCCGCCGTGGCACAGCAAGGCATTCTCCATGGCCTGGCTCTCCCTTTTCTGCCTGCCTGGCAGGGCCCTGGGGCCCCATCCCAGCAGCCCTACTCGAGCGCATGTGAGGAGATGCCTGTGCAGTTTGAACAAATCACCAAGCTGCAAAAATTTTAAAAAATTTACGCAGTTTGACTAAGCCTTTGTGGATTAGCAAAACGGGCTGGAGAATTACCAGAAGTTGCTGCCTGTCATCGTGTCTGGTGCTTCCTGCTGGGGCCAGGAACACCAGCTGCCCTGCCCTGCTCACGGGAATTTCAGCAGTTTCACTTCCACACCCAGTCCAGGGCAAAACACCAGAAAGCAGCAACAAAAAGTAACAGTTAAAAAAAAAAAAAAGATACATAAGTGTTTCATAATTCAGAAGATATTTACCAGCAGAGTCTACAAGTGACAGAAAATGGACAGGCTCTGACGGAGATCCGGTGTGAAAGGAGGTTCCTGGGTATGTTTGGTAAAGGTGGGGACCAGAAACATGCTAAGGTTTGGAGGGGACAGGAGATGGCTCATGTTTCCTTACAAACCCCTGGAGTGTCCAGCCCCATTCCTTGTGTGGGAGCTCTGCCTCTGTGGTAGATTTGCAGACCTGTGTGACCTCCCTTGCTGAGCCACTGCCCTGCCTTGCACACTCCTGGGGGTCACAGCTTTGAGCCTGCTGCTGCCACCTTCCCACGAGCCCCATGGAGCTCGGGGACAGCAGTGTGGCATGGTGGACAGCAGTGTTGCACACCAGCTGGTGCCTGAGGGGTGGGTGTAGCTTGAGGCATGCACATCCCACACATGTGGATCTGCCTCTCAAGAGTGACCAACAGCTGACGCGTGAGTCCCAGCAATGAGAGGAAGCTGGGTGTGAGGCAGGGGCAGCCGTGGTTTGATTTCACTCTCATCTGTGTATTTCTGTGTCAGGCTTCACTGCTGTCAGCCTTTCCCCATCCATACAATATACAAAGTCTTATTAAGAAAGGATTGGTCTGAATGTTGACACATGTTTTGGGGGAGGGAAACCTTCATTTAGCTGAACTCCTTCATCTACCTCTAGTGCCTTCTCTGCCTGAAAGAAAAGGCTGTTCTCATTCACTTTCACTGCAGTTAATTAGTAAGTCTGAGCTGGCTCGTCCTCTAGAGCTGGTAGTTCCTTTAATCTCTTGGTTGCTAGGGCATGCTGACATGCACCACTGGTACCAGTTCCAGCGTGATGTGGGGGATTGTGGAAAGAAAGGGGAAAGGGCTGATCAAACAGAGTCTGATTAAAAAAAAAAAAAAAGGAATAAAAAAAAAAAAGAGGCTCTTTTTGATGAGGCTGAGAAGTTTACAATGAGGGAAAGCACATGGTGAATGATAAGGCCTAAAGGAGCTCATTAAATTGAGGCAAGCTGAGCAGAGTTATCTTATTTCACTCTCTTTCTCCTGACACCCCCATGATGGAGAATTCTTTTATTGAAGCGGGGGCAGGAAGGATAATTTCCTTGCAAAATGTTTGATAGAAATAAATGTGTAATTGTTTTCCTCGGAGTTTTTTAAATCAACCCTTTAAACATCTGTAAAGCAAACTGGAGCCTCAGCAAAGGGTGCTGCTTGAGAGAAGTGTAGGCTCCAAGTGAAACGGGCCCCCATAGCCCATTACTGTTTCGTCCTCTCAGCTCACCCAACCTTCTGAGAAGCAGCAAGATAGAAGTTAAGTAGGATACATGGACCTCAGGGATATCAGACGTCAAGTATGAACGCATATGTGAAATGTTTGCCTTGGAAGTGGTTTTGCTTACTGGATTTGATCTGCACCAACCTTTAGAAAACCAGAGCGAGCATGTGAGTTGAGAAGATTCATGTATAGAAACAAAATGCTGCCTGGTTAAACCTCACAGTTATTTCCTTGGGATCTCTGGAAAGTGCCTTTCCTCTGACTGACCAGCAGTGCTGGCTGCCTCAGGAGCAAAGAATCCCACCACAGCATGTCTCAGTGAGTGCAGATATATTGAAGAACTAGAGAATGCAGGAGGCTGCAGGCTCATAGGGAAGCTTCCTAGGTCTGTGCTCAGCAGAGGAAACCAGGGTAGGGCTTAATCCCTTGCTGGCAACACAGTGGGACAGTGCAGTGATGGGCGGTGCATTCTTTTCTTCTCTCTGAAAATTAGTCAGATTGCTTATCAGTGCATTCTTTTCTTCAATCTGAAAAGTAACCAGATTTCTTACCAGAGCTCCATTTGGGAGTCTGCATAAATGATGGACCACAAAACAGAAGTGAGCACCTGCTCCATGCAGCCTCTTACTCACAGAGTCATGAGATGAGCACTCACTTTCTTGTGGGGACAGAAAGGGGTGGTGTGACTGCAGCCGTGCCAGACAGAACAGCTCTGGGCACTGGGGTGGGGCAGCAGTGGCAAATGGCGTGTTATCTCTGCAAAACTCCACCAGACCTAGCATAACTTTTTTAAGGGTTTTTTGATGGTTTCACTTGATCCTTTCTTTCATGGACCCCAAATGAAGCTTTGGAAAGCCATTGCATAGTTCTTATTAAAAAGCAATCCATTATTGCAAATAAATATTTTAGTCTCCCTTGCCTGGAGGTATTTCTCCCTGCCTTAATACTTCCCTCTGGCCAAGAATTCCACTCTTGCTATGCAGGTGATGACATGGACTGCTCACTTGTACTGCAAGGGATAAAGTTAGCTATTTCCAAAGATAAGAGCGGCCTTTAAATGTGCAAATATGTTTTTATTAATCTCTCCTCCTGCTCTGAGTAGTTTCTCTTTCCCTCTGGCCAGAGGAGTGCACAGGGACCCTTGCTGCATTGGGGAGTGCTGGATTTTACACACGGCAGCTCAGCCTTAATACAGCTTTACTGGTTTGATCTCCTTCAGGTATCATCCAGGTATCATCATCATCAGCCCATCCTTCTGCTGGCTGTTTTAATACAATCCTTTTTTTTTTTTTTTTTTTTTTTGTGCTGAGGGATTTTTTCTTAAGAGGGATCAGGTGTTTGCCATCTAGCACATCCCCCACTCTCATTTCCCCATCCTCCAGTCTTTCAATCTCAAATTTTATCAGCAGGACTGTACCCAAAGGTACAATGAGACATGGTGGGGTGAGATGTCATCCGTTTGTTATGCCTTCCTTTGCCATGTTAGCAAACAGTCTGGCTTTGCTAATATAATCTGAATCAGTAAATGCATTCCTCACATAAACACAGGTTTAGCTAATAGGACATACTGGTAAGGAGAAACTTGTTAAGGACCTTTCATCAACCTTGGTGTCATACATTCATGTGTGTATGGGCACACAAATGGTAGCATGCTGCTCCTTCATTCACCCCACACATCTCACTCATTTGGGGGTCTCGTGCAGAGTAGGCAAATGCAAGTTCAGTGAGGCTGTATTTGCTTAATGGATTTGTAAAGCAGAGATGGAAGGATAGGCCATTGTATTCTTCTGTCAGTCTCATCCATTACCCTATAGCACTGTCTGGTTTAATTCATTTTATACTAATTCCGTATCTGGTGTTAACAGTGGTAATGTGCAGGACAGTGGAAAACTTCTCGGTTGTTTGGGTTATTTAATGGCTACCTTTGTCAGCTTGGCAACACCCTTCTCTCCCTTCTTTCCAAGCATGGTGGTTTTTTCCTTGTTTCTTGACAAGTAGTCTCCAACAATTCTTTATAAAAACTAGTATCATTGCTGTCATGCTTTCTTGCATTTTATATGTGATACATTAAGTACCTCTGTGTATCAGGGTCTTTTACACAAGAGTCACACATGATTTATGCATATTGACACGGGGAAGAAGTAAGAAAAAACAAGATCCAGTGGCTGAAAGCACAAAAAATTCACACCAGAAAGCACATTAAGGGTGGCTGAACGGGGGATATTGTCCTAATGGTGCAATTTGCCCAGGCTGAGAAGGAGAGGGAATTTTTCTATCAAGGAAAATTGTCATGATAAGATTGGATAAGAAGTCTGTTAGAAGAGGGCAACACAGCCCTTATGGTTTGCTACTTCTAGTGTTAACCTGTAACAAACCATAAATATTGTGTAAGTTTCCGTATACTGCAGTTTATCAGCAGGGTGTTCTGTTACTTGATTTATGATCTAGGTTGCTTTGGTTTAACAGCAGTTGGTAGTAGTGAACATGTCCTGCAGTAGGGTCTGAGTGGTGCCTGGGGTCTGAGGCATAACTAAAACCCATGCAAGGCTGTCTTCTCCTCTCTGGCAACTGGCTGACACTGCAAAACACACAGGAACCCTAAAAACAAAAGCAGCATAATGGGAAGGAAGGCGACTCAGCTGGGCAAGGGGCCAGCTTTCTCTGCTTTTTCCTCCGAGTCTCCACTTTTGGAAGTCCCTGCTTGCATGGCCTTACCATCAACTGATGTTTTAGCTGTTCCCTCGTGGTGAATCATAACCAAAGGGAACCGAAGCACTATCTGAAAATTCGCTTCCTCTTGGGTAAGAAAGACCAGCTGAACTCCTTCCCCTTTTGGCTGCTCACGCTGCTCTTTTGACAGAGCACCATTATAGTAGTGCAACACTGCTGTATTTACAGTGATGGTCGTACTGCTTTGGCTTCCTTCAACAGGGAGCTTTTGAGTATCTTTACTGGTGAGAAGAATATGTGAGAGTGGAAGGTAAGTTAGAGCTTCTGTGGAGGCATGACTTCAGCGGCATTACATTACTAGTGAACTTTAAGTTTTTCATATGTATGAAAATAAAAACATATTCCCCACTGCATCAACCTAGTCTATTCTGCCTTCAAGCTTGGCAGGCCAGCTGAGGGAAGCCAGCAGAAAAAAGCACCCTAATGAGAAAAGATGATTTTCTAATGAGCAGCTGAGATGAACCTGAAGAATACTTCTGGCTGTAAACACTTCCAGCTTTTGGGACTACATAAAATTCTGATCTGGATTAGAATATATCATTATTTACACTCATCACTTATGGTAAGGACAGGAGGTTAAACAAAATTTGACCAGCAGAGACTGAATGTTCCCAGGTAGATCTTAACAGTTGGTAAGAAAGAAGCAAAGATCAGGCTTCTGGTCTTTCCTAGACCAAGAAAACCAGTAGTGATTCCATTAAAACCACTTGCTAAGTAACTAAAGGCATGTAGTTTTGGACCCTGGGAAAGAGAGAAGCTCTAGTTATGTTAAAAACACCTTGGAAAGAACAGTAACAAGCATCAGCTATCTAAAAACTGGAGGGTTCATAGGAGATACAACAGCAGATCCACTTTGAGAAATCATCAGCTCTGCTTTGATCTCAGCCTCGGGGAAATGAGCATGCAGAAGCTGGGCTGGATATATGACAACAAAATCACAAGGGTCACGCAGCAAAATAGGAGCCAATTAGCAAGATACTTTAAATGACAATTACTTTTCCCATCACTACTTCAGCAGCAAGAGGGAGAGCAGGCAACCAAAAACATGCTGCCCATTGGGGAAGAAAGGCTCCAGACAGTTTATGGCTAGAGTGCCAGGGTGCTTCATACTCTTTTGCATTTGTTATCACTTCAGACAAATATTGCAATCAATTTCAATGACAGGGGGAGGTGAGATCACAAAACTAGAACAAAGATTAAATCAGAAGATCCTTCAGATAGTGTTGAAGTCTGCTGGGCCAGATGAATTTTGTCCTGGGTAATTGCTACAGCCACTTATTTAACCACAAAAGCTCTAGGCGTAACCTCGCCCAGCTCCTGGGATGTTTTGTGGAGACCAGAGACCACACTTGGAAGCCTGGAAAAGTGCAGACGTAGTTCCGGTCTTTAAAAGGGAAAAAAGGAGGAGCCAGGGATTACAGATTGTTCAGTTTGACTTCAATTCCCGGAAAAATACTGGAACAAACAATCAAACTTTGGTAAGCATCTAAAACAAAACAAAGGGATGAATAATGGCCAGCATAGATTCGTCAAAAACAAATTGTGTAAAACAGGTCAAATTTCCTTTCATCACAGAATAAAAACCCCTCATTGATAAGGGACAAGCAATAGTATTCCTATGTTTTGACGGTGGTGAGGCTTTTGTCACAGCGTAACATGATACTCCAAAGGAAATTTAACTAAGGGAATCTGTGATAGATGGAGCTGGTTTGGAATGATGGAGTGCTGATTGGAGAACTGCACAGAGAAAACAATTAGCTATACTAAAAAGGGAAAGATGGATCAAGGAGAGTTGGTGGGAATCTATACTGGGTCAGTCTGATTTAAGGGGATTATGAACAGCTTGGACAATGGAATAGAAAATACTACATTCTTGGCTGCCACAAATCTGGAAGGGTACTATGGGTAATCTGAAATATAAAGCTACAATTAAAAAATAGTTAGACAAATGGCCTTAAAAACAGAATTCATTTCAGTAAGGACAGTTCTCAGTTTCTATTCTTGGGCATCACCAGGAATGATTAATTCTATTTATATAGGCTAGTGAATTTTTGTGTAAGTAGCAACACTGCACAAAAAGATCTGAGAGATGTTCCAGGTCACAGTCCAAACAGAAGTTAATTGCTAATGCAAAAGACAAGTGCTTTACTAGGATGTGTGCTTAGAGATGTACTCTACAAATAAATATTCTGCTCAGTTCTCTATGAATCTGCAGTTGGATTGTGATGTCCAGCTTTGGGTGCTGTGCTCAAGACAAGGTCCAGAGGACCTTTAGAGGTCTTGAAAAACAGAGCTAGGAGGGAAGAATGAACAAATTGTCTTTCTTGGTGGGGTTACTGCAGTCAAATATGTGAAAGGTGGCTAGGAAGAAAAGGGGAATAAATTGCTCTCATATAGATGATGGATAGGACAAGTAATGAGCTTAAACTACAGAAAAGGAGATTTGGGTTGATGTTTGGGGACGGCAAACAGTAAGGATAATTACACACAGAAGCATCTGAGGAGGGTGTGGAATTGCCATCCTGCTTTTAGGAAGCAGTTAGACAAGCCTTTGCCAAGTGTGACATAAGTATAGTTATCCTGCCTTGGGACATGAGTCTGGACTAAGTGATCTTCTGAGATTTCTCCCAGCCATATAAATCTCTGATTCTCTTCTGGCTGCTGGAGGAAGCAAGGCTGATGCTGGGGAGCATTACAAGTGCTCCACGTTTGTGGTTTGCAGTGCTCTCATTTGTGAGTGAGAACCAAGAGCCGGAGCTATGTGTGCTGCTTTCTGGTTCAGAGAAAAGAGGCTGCAGTGACAGGTGAAGTCATCAAAGACTGAGATGTCCTTGGGTTGTGAGATTATGGTGCTGTATGTTTGATCTCTCATGTAAACGTCTCTGGTTCCTACATGGTGATGATATGTGTCACTAACCTTGATCAATCAAGTGTGTTAAGCTGAAACTTGGTCACTCTATTCTTAGGATTGCAGGCTATTGCAGCCTCCTGTAGAGCCAACCAGAA
This sequence comes from Vireo altiloquus, assembly GCA_013396875.1. NCBI lineage: Eukaryota > Metazoa > Chordata > Aves > Passeriformes > Vireonidae > Vireo > Vireo altiloquus. The sequence continues at coordinate 80,994 of VZRF01013633.1, forward strand.
CAGCCTGTCCTTTATACAGTTCAAGACTCTTGCTTCCATTTTGGTTGGAACCAGAGGCTGTTTCAGCCTGCAGCCCTGGCAGCAGTGACACAGGCTGGCACTCGAAAGCCCTAAAGCTGCCACAGTGTCAGAACCCGGGGAACAGAAATGTGAGAAACTGGTTTTTTATCTGAAGTCCCTGCGGGCCATTAGGGACAGAGCTTGCTAAAGATTATTTTATGCAAGCACTTACAGAAGTTTGTGTTTCTCTAGGAACTCAATGGAAGATAAATGGAAAAGGATACAAGCAGGAAGGACAGAAATATTCCTTTTTTTTTTTAGTTTCCAAAGACAGCTTTTACAAACACTAGTATATAAATAGCAAAAAAAAGAAGAAGGCTTATTTTAAAGAGGTGGCTAACCCAAAGTCCCCTGAAAAAAGTAGCAGAGAGCAAACACTGAAGTACTTTAACTCTGTGTCATAATTTATAGCAGGTTTCCAATTGTGAAATCTCTCAGTGATGTGGGACAGATGTTATGGTGAGGAAAATAAAACAAACAGACAACGGGATGGGAAATGCAGAGAAGATGAAATGACACCGTGTTGTAATCCTTATGGGAAATCTCTATATGGCTTTCCAAAATACTGTGCGGGTGAGCAATTAAGAAATAGATGAGCTATATAAACAGAACCACTAGAGGTCTGTAACTGTTCCCATGCAGTTTCCACAGAAACTGCCAGTCTCAAGGGCAGCTTTGGGAGGGGACTATTCTGCCCACCATCTTCTAAATGATCCTTTTAATAATCTGTCCAGACCTATTTGTGTAAGAAATGGACAAAAATTGAGGTTTTCCAGTGCTCATTCTGGTTCCTATGGCAGTAGATCAAAGGCAATAACAATACAGATTTAATTAATTCATGAGAAGGAATTCCCACTTGCAGCAGTCTTAACCGAGCAGTAAAGGAAAGCTGTCAATCATGAGGGCAAAGGTGCTGAAACTGGCATGGGTTTGTGGTTTGTTTTTTTTCTTTTCCTTCACACTCAGCAGTTCAGGAGGAGAGTGAAACAGTAAATGTCACCTGAGCTTCAGAAAAAGTAGGGGTTCACATATAATCAGTTTATATATAACATATATATATATAAACATATGACAATTTATAACTGTGTGTGAACCATCCAGCTATAGGGCATCTGCACAATAAATGGGCCTGTAGTCTTGTCAAAAGAAACCTCTCTGAGAGAATTTTATTTCCCTGTGCAGGTCAAGTTTGGAGAACATCCCTCTCAGCCTTACTCCAAATGCCCATCCTCATAGCAAAGACCAGCAGCATACTTGCAGGCAGAAAAACCTGACAAATGAAAAGTTAGGGAGGAACTCCAGCTTGGTGTAAATCACAGGAGCAGAAGGGATGAAATGATTAGGAAGAACCAAGAATTACTGACTTAGCCAAAGAGGAGTGCAGGCAAAAATCCCTGCACAGAACTAACATCAAAAAAATGAAGAAAGGCCTTTTGGGAGACTGAGCAAGGAGCTGGCCACCAGGGCATTTGGGCTTTCTAGAATGGTTTCAAGACCAAAAGGAAAGAAGAGAGAGGAAGTTTGTTGTTTTTACTTGAGCTAGAGATTACCATGATAGTAATCTGATGCAAATCTACAATGGGAGCTCTTAAGGAGGCCAGCAGAGAATGGAAAAGAAGAAAGAATGACAACTTTCCTATCAAAAATATATTGTCTGAGTGGGAATAGTATAGGAGAAAGGACCACACAGGATGGAAAATATTGTAGAATTCTGCTGGTGTTAAATAAATTAATTTCTTCAAATAATGTCTTCAGAAAGACATTTTTTCCTCAAACAAAGGTTCTAAAATAAAGTCTCACTCGTACCTGTGACAAAGCTCCCATTGCTTTCTCCTTTAAACAACTGCAGAATATCAAAGGTGAAGTCAGTTTAGGAATCTGTTAGCCCTTTGCCCTGTATGCCCTCAGTTTCTTTTCCATATGCAGCTCGTCTAACCTGGCCTGAGTTTTTTTCTCCACATGAGGGGAAGTGACCCACATGATCCTTTGTGTGATTTCTGAAGCACTGAGCAACAGACAGCACTGAGACAACACCAGAGCCCTGCAGCAACTGATTGTAGAGAAAACGTGCTGAACCCTGTGGCCAGCATGTAGTTTGGAGCAAGGTGCCAAATACTTTCAGGGTTGAATCTGCCTACCTAAAATTGCAATGAGGACATTTTTGCCTTGGGCAAAACAGGAATAGGAGCTCATACCCAACTCGGGCAATCTGGTGATTTGTCTACTACTCTGTCAAACAGGCATTAATTAGAAAAATCAGATAAATAAGGACTCACTTAGATCCAATGGCTTTGTCTGCTGAAGATACCTTTATACTATTTACAGAAGTCCCCTGCACAAAATGATTTAGAAATTGTTTCCTACCTGCAGCCTGTTTCATCTTTGAACTCCAGCTGACATCATCCCAACGGCACAAAACTTTAAGGCTCTGACATACAACAAAGGATCTTTACATCTTTACATCTTTACTCTTACAGTCAACCTTGTGAGTTTATCTGGAATCATGCATATGATTTCCAGCACTACACACGTTAAACATTCTTACCACACAGACACCTCTGCGTATCCCTTCATTCAGACATCTGTGCCCACACTGGGCTCTCGCCAGCCCTTGTGTGTGTATGTGTGGCTTCTCATCATGTGTGTTTTCACCGAGAGTAAAGTGAGGAAGAATGGGCCTTTTCATTTCTAGGAAGGCCCTGAACCATCATGTTGTATATGGATCTGGAAAAAGGAAGTGCTCCCGTTTGGAGGAGAATTTAGGCACTCTGAAAAGAATGACCTCTTCATGCTGGCACAATTTAATTTATCAGTTCAGTAGATATTGCCCCAGTAAACCACTTGCAGCATGGCCAAGGTTAGGCTACATAAGGCCTAATTGCACTCTGTTATGAAGCTCAGTAGAAAACCCCTTCACACCTTTAGACTTTCTTTTTTCCAGGTTTATCAGGTATCATATGTCCTTAAATCACCTTGGGAGTTACATTTTTCAAGGTCTTTTTCAGAGTTCAGTCCCTTCGGCAAAACATTACAAGAGCTTTCTCATACCCTACCGGGTTAGACCCCACGAATGATCAGTCTGGTCTTCCATTAAGCACTCCCTGGGGCTGCAGGGGTTGGCAGAAGACTTGTCAAAGATCGTAATAGAGTTAGTGGGTCACACAGAGCCAGTATGCATGAGAGGACAGCAGAAAAGCTGCCATCAGGTAGGACCCATATGCTGTAACAAAGGGAAATGAGGCAAGTCTCAACCTCAAGGCATTTCCAGAAGGAGGTGAGGTGATGCCTGCTAGTGACATTGCTTTCGATAGAGGAGATTTTAAAATTAGTTATTTTAAAAGTGTCATTTTTGATATTTTATAGCCAGCAGGTTCTTTTGGCACGGAGGAGCCTCACCATTCCACTTTAGATGTTATTGAAATTTGCCACTACCTTTCTAGGGAGAGTCCTTGGGCTATTTGCTTCATAGCTGGAGTTTGGAGCCAAAATACTTACTGTAATCTGAGATTTAAAGGTTTTGCATGTTATTAAGAAAGCAAGCTGCAGCCTGCCCTCTTCCCCTGTCCTTTCTTCAGGGTGGCTAAAGTACTGCAAACACTACACATGCACAGTGCCTTTCAGCTGACTTCACAAAAACATATCTACGATAGTGTAATTTTTATGTAGGTAACACACGTGCAAAGAATGTGTGAAGCCCATGAAAGTATGTAAAGACTCATGCTAGTTCTGTGTTTAATGATAGCGAGATATGAGGCTGCCATATCACACTGAGGTGCACAAAGTTCTGGTTCTCTGAGCCAGCCTTTAAGAAGAAGGCTGAAAAGCATTTGCCTCCTCTGTGCCATTTGTGTTGTCAGGAATGTGCTAAAACTAAATCTCTGTATACTGGTAGTGACGACTGGAATAGGCCCAGTCTCCACGTGAGTGAGATGAAGGCATTCTGATTTTTGTGGTCCCTGATAATGTGGAAGTTTGTTATGGATGGCTTGGATTTTTGTCAAGGACATAATTGGGAAGAGCCAGCTGATACCTACACTGTGACTTCCATATACGTTAAAACATCAGGAATTCTTTTGATTTACCTTAATTCTGAATTTTCTGGGGAGGAAAATAATAAAGGGTCCTGATATAATTTTATTTTTAATGCATAAGTGCAGTGTTCCAAGAAGTATTTTTCCCTGTAAGCTAGTGATTAATTCTCAGGTAGCTCTTCAGCTTAGAGTATCTTTTCTTGAAATCAGTGCTTTTCCTCTGCCCTTACCATCCTCCTCTGCAAGCCCAGAAAATGAAGGCTGGTACATTCCTGAAGGCTGCTCCAAAATAAACATCCTGCAATTGCCAGCTTCTGCCTCAGCTGCATTAATGAACCCCTTTAAACCACCAGTGCAATGCGGTAGATGCTTACGAGAATGATATATGGCCACAGCCTGTGCTCCAGATACTGGGTTAGTTAGTTAGTGAAGAAGGCAAGTTTCCAAAGCTGAGATAGCATTCCTATTACCACTTTCCATGCCAGCTGTCTCAAGGAGTTGTTACAAGAGGTGCTAATCAGGTTCTTGAGAACAGCATTCGGTCCCTCGTTCTCCTTGTCATGCTCTGGACATCGCCCCCAATGAGGAAAACACTATTAGAGTATTAGATCATCTTGCTGCTTTTTGTTTTCTTGACCGATTCTCCGGCAGTTTGCTCTGCTGATTCCCAGGTCCCAGTGCACTGGGGTTATGGCTGTGTACAGAATAAGGGCGGAGAAATGAGTGGCTGCATCACAAAAGCGTATGACTGGACATTTTGTTTTGAAAGGCTGGTGAGACAATATGAATCATACTGTTCCTTCCACACAGAAATCCCCTTCTGCTATAGTTATGCCTTGCATACCTAATAGCTTAGTAACTGGCATAAAGAAACTTCTCTGCAAAACTGGGGAAAACCGTATTTCCCAAGTGGCCAAATGCCACCCTCTTCAGATTTGGTCTAATACTGACATCTCAGATTCTGACACTGTGATAATGATTATGAGAAGTGCCAGTGGAAAATGATAGGATGCAAAAAGTGCAATTACCTCTCCCTTAGACAGCCAAGAATAACTGGACTGTCCTTTAATATTTTGGTTACTCCACATGCGTACTTGCAAACCTTGCTGGGAGAGTCACAGCAGCATAACAAAAGCGGAAGAGCTCTTGGGATTATTCAAACCCCCCTGCTGCTCCTTATGGGCTTATGTGATCAGAGGTGCTCAGCACAACTCCACTGTGGCTCATGCCTGACATTCACATCTGTCTTTGCAGGTGAGTGAAGGCTTTCTGAAGCAGTCCAGGTGCTGAGAGGCTCAGAGTCCTCATGTCCACAGAGTGGATTCAAGGCATGCAAAATGAGCACCATTTTGTTTATTGCCTGGTGGAGGCTTTCCAGAGTCCTCATGCCATTGGTCACATGTGAAACCCTGGCACGGGTCGTCACTTTGGGCAAATGCCTGGCAGGGAATGGGACAGTGGGAACTGAGAAGAAGTCAGTGGTATTGGATGGGGGGGCAGCCAGGAGCTGCTAGCCACTTTGTTCATGACTCACATGCATGTGTCACATATGCAGCAGAAGTTTCAGGTGCTGGTCAGCAGTGCATTATGGGATAAAAAAGGAAATTTTGGCAACATATGGGAGAGATTCAGGCTGTGAGGAGGTGGGAAGATCTGTCTCAGGAAGATTTCTTGTATGCAAGCTACTACAGTGGGAAACTGCCACCCTTTCTCTTGTGTATCTGGGAATACAGGGGCTGTGAGTCCTGTAGTTCAAGTTTACAAGTTTAAAACACTGAATTCAATGCATTTTCATAGGGCAAGTCTAGCCCAGCAACTTCCAGGATGGTTTAACTGGGCCCAAAGCACTCACGAACATCAGGAGGAGTATTTCCAACAGCTCCTTGAAGGTAGGTAAAGCAGTGAGGTTGGTGTGGCCATAGCCTCAAGTACTGAACATGCTGGGGCTGCATGGGGACTGCTGGGAAGGGTGACTGGACATGTCTGTCCAGACTCTGTGAATTTTCTTTCCCTCAACCCTGGCACCGGCTCCGTTCTGCCATTGCCATCCTGGCCCAGTGTCCCTGAACCGCAGGCCCTGCTGCCAGCCCACCCCCAGCCCGCCCTGAGAGCACCCATCCAGCGCCCACCTCCCTGGAGCCCACCGCTCCCAGCAGCGCCCGTCAGCTGCATCGTTTATTGTGGAGGCCCACAGCAATTCCCTCGGCCCTCATGCCCCTCCGTTTACAGTATCGCAGCCGCTTCCAGCTTGCGATAGTGCAGTGGCCGCCAGGTGACCCTGGCTTAGTGTAAATATTTTGCTTTCACTGGAAGGAAATGTGACATACATTTGGGGTGGAAGTTATCCAGAGGCTGTGGCCTCGGGAGCCAAACCGCTCGGAAGCCCCTGCCACAGTGTTCTCAACGTACCAGCACTGTCAAACACATTAGACATGGGGATTGTGCACCAGCAAGGGGCCAAACAGATTTGCTTCTCAGTGACACAGCAGGGGAAGCTGGGGGTCAGTGAGGAGTGAGGGTGCCCCCTGCACACCCCAGCAATGAGGAGTGAGGAGTGCTGTGCCCAGGAACAGCACAGTAAGGCACAGCACAGCCTGTCTGCCCTGGCACACCTCCTCATGGGCAGCTGAGCACTGGTATGAAAGAAGGTCACGGCAGAGAGAGATGAGCATAGGTGCTTTCCAAACATCCATGTGAGTTTGGAGCAAAGACACCATAAAAAAAAATCACTACATGATGATTTGTGTTTCTTAAACCATATGGTTGTGTAAGCAGCCATGGGTAATGTGGCAGGTCCCAATCTCCTGCTGATGGGCTTTGTCCTGCACTGAGGACAGTCCAGTTTAAGGCCTGGATGGGTTTTAAAAGCTGCCTCCAGCTGGGGGGAGTTTGCTGTTGGTGACACTTGTGATCATCCGCCTCAGTCTGACTGTCTGTAGATATGCTTAAAAAGGAATAGTAATACAATGCTTAAAGGCATATTGTACCAAGTAGTTAGTGTCACATTTTATGTCTGATAAATATTAATTAATGGTATTTCAAAGTACAAAAGGTGCTGGGAACTCATGCATTGGCTGGAGAGAAATAGATCTCCCATGTTTAACCATAATCTTGCTGAATTATGCATTTGACTTGGCATAGCTGGTTACCCTGGAGTGGTGTCTGCTTTTTTGGCATCCCTCCCTGTCATACTGAGGTGCCGACTTCCCACAGGACAGCCCAGCAGCCTCCCTGGGGAATCAAAGAGGCAGATTATTCAGAATGAGCAAGCTGCACCCAATCAAGGGTTTGGTTTTGGTAAGTATCCAGAAATTAAGGCTCTAACTTGTTGAAGCTTTCGGCTTTGCCTAGGCCCTGTCCTTATCAACTGCTGTGAGCTTAATTACCAACCTTTGTTCCTCCAGACAGTCAAATTTGTTATGGAGAAAATGCATGTGTGTTCGATTCACTTGTAATAGGCTTGGCAGTAGATAATTTAAAATCAAATTACAGTCTGCCATTAAAACAAACCCAGAAAGTTCCATTTCACAGGACAATGCTCCTCATGCACTAAAATAAAAGCTGAAACAACTGCATGGTAATGCTCAGCCAGTTCACAAAACTGTAGGGAGGTACATTGACTTTTTAGGAAGATCCCCAGTGAACATTAAACAAACCCCGACGTTCCTAGCACTGCTGCCTGAGATCAGCGCTTCACTGCCCACTACGTGCAGAGACATTCAAACAGCTCCTGCTGCAGCCGCTGACACCCTCATACTGAATCCTGCCTGGGAGACCTTAGAAAGGAGTCACAGAGGGGAATTATCCTGTTCCTTAGAACACGCTGCCAGTGTGTTTAGCTGAAAAGCAGTGGAGAAGGAAGGAAATGAAATAAAAATTTTCAGAATTGGAAATTTTCATTGTGTCATTTCGTAATTAGAAATGAACACATACATACGCACATGTGTATGCAGGCGTACAACAACATATACATGCAGGCCAAAGAAAGCAATAGGAAGCTGTTGTAACCAAAGCATGTGCCACACAATCCTAAGTAGGACGTTCTGTTCATAGTAGAACATAATGTTGCTCATGGAAGCTCAAGGATGAAGCAATAAAAGTTGTGTACTAGCCAGTTCAAGGTTACACAAAAACATTAAGCTCCCTCTTGTTTAGAAGACATTGAAATGTGATACATGAAGAAAAAAGAAGTAATGTATTTAAATCTTAAAAAGAATAGCTGTTTTACTCTGTAGGGATCTATGGGATCCTCCACTCTGAGGAATATAAATGACCTCCTTTTTCCCAGCTGGAAGGAGGGATTCATTTTAGGTGGAAGCAGTATGCATGTGATATTCCTCATTTGGTAAATTAAGTGTAGGCTGGCAAGCCTGTGGGCTGCTCACTATCTCTCTTTAACATTCAGAGCTGCGCTGTGGCACTGAGCACTGAGGCTGTGGGACATCATGGGGGCTACACCTTAGCGTGAGTCAGGTTGCTCTTACATCTCTATATGCAGACTTATAACTGAAAGTCACGCCCAAGATTGTGCCTCAGGGCTTAAGTTGACCTCCTAGCTCTTTGAAATCACCACCAGCAGCAGGTTAGCCACTGCCAGTGCCCAGCAAGGCACTTCCATGCTCGTGTGAAGCCGGAGAGATTGAGAGGGATTTTCGGCTGCCGCAGCCTTTGGGTGCATGTAGTGCACGTGCTGTGAGGTGCTGCTTCTCATGAGAGCAGCCAGAAGGAAGGGGTCCTGGCATCACACGGCTGAGACAGTCCGTGCCAGCCACCAAGGTGCCAGTCCATGAACTCACTGCCACTATAGATAGGAAATGCTGGGAAAGGGCAAAGGAGCTCCCAGCCATTAGAGACAGGCTCAGTTCCCTCCCTGGAAGATGACAGACCAGTCTCCCATCACAGACCCTGTCTAACAACAGATTAACCGAATTCTTTTGAGCTTTTCTTATGCTGAAAGGACCGTTGCCCAAAGCAGCTGAAAAGACAGCCCCCCAGTATCCAATACTAGCAGCTCTTTTTGATCTGCTTTTTCTTTGACATTGCCTGGGGTACCCTCCCCCCACAGCCCTGCAATGTAAATTCACTTTTTAATGCAGTTGGCTTGGATTTGTGAGGAGTGTAAAGTGCCAGCCACCTAAAAGGCCAGTCAGAAGAGTTGCCATCTAAAAGACCAGCTGGCAGAGAAGTGATTTAACCTGACAAAAAAAGGTGTTGAGACTAGTTTGATTATTTTGGGGGTTGGGGGATGAGGGGAGGTGGTAGCGTTGGCATAAAAGAGCTCTGGACTCAGTAGAAATAGCTAATTCAGCCAAGCAGCAAAACTGGTGCCAGCTCTAGATAAACTTTGGTACTTCTCTTGCAATTTTTATCCAGACTTGTCCCAGTCAGCACCAGGAACTGCCGACGGGTGCATCTCATCAATAAAAACAGGCTAGAAGAGACTTGTGATATGTTTCCTGTGTGTTTGCCTTGAACAAGGATGTATCTCACACCCAGAGCCCCACTTAGCTGTGCCAGTTCCAAGAACTGGCTTAGTATTTACACCATCCTAAATGGAAGCTGGGGCAGCCATCAGCCTGAGCAGCAGGAGGAAACCTCTTCCTTGTTCACAAGTGTTCACGTCTGGGATTTTGCCTCATTACGGACGGTGCAGTGGGGTGTGTGGAGTGCGTGGGGCATGTGGTGTCCTGCGAATTGCAGCTCTGGATCCAGCTTTCAGTGGTCATTGCCATCTCTATGCAAATATTTGTGATGAAGCACATGGTTCACTTTCTAAGCACAAAGCTGTCCCATAGAGAGATGCATATTTCAAGGAGAGGAGAAAAAGACGTATGTGGCATGTGTTTCTGAGCTAGAAAACATGGAAAGTTCTGCTCAACAAGAAAACACAGCTGAGAGGTGGCTGGGAGGGCTCTGTCCTTTCAATCTCTGTGTCTATCAACAGAAGAGGTGCTTGAAAGTTGCACCCATCATTTTCTTTTGCAGAGTAATAAGCAAATAGGTTTTAGCCTGTTGCCTGAAGGGAAATGGCTTTGTAATGGAAGGAGCACTCTGAACTAAATCAACAAACAAGAGAATGGCTGTGTTTGTTTTTCCATGTACTGGAGGTGAAGGCTCAATCACGCTGGGGTTTCTTTCACATCCTCTCCACTTGACACAGGGCAGGGGACAGGCACAGACACATGCAGAGCTGCACATCTACATGGTGGGAGCACTGGAACAACAAAATTTTCATCTCTGCCTTCCCCCCCCACATGTGCCCTTCCTGTCAGTGGGGTGGGAGATGTGGGACTCTTGACATGCCTGATGCTCTCCCTCAGGCTGTACTTTCATGGTTTAAGCCAGCACTTACCACTGACATGGGAGCTGCCTGAGTGTCTCACTGACTCTGACTACTTGCTTCCTCCCCTCAGCTCTTGTGCAATCATACCAAACTGCATCGGTGAGTGCAGCTGGACCACAACCAACCAAGGACTACAGAAAGGATACATTTTTTGTTAATCCAGCTGTTCCCCACTCCAGTTCACTCTCTTGCACTGGGAGTGAACCTCATGTGCCTCTTCTGGCAGTGTCACTGACTTATGTTCATGGTCCTCTGGCCTGGGGCAAGGGATGACCTGGGTGGGGAGGGCCTTGCTGGCCCCAGGGCATCGCTGCCTACCCGTGTGGGTGGCAAGAGGAGAGACGAGCAAGTAAGCTGAATTAATCAACCAGAAGCTGTGATAACTGGTGGAAGTATCTAGCTCACATGCATACATATACTCATAGAAATGCACTTTACTACAGCCAATTTCACATGGGGCAGGTATTTTTGCTTACTGATTATGAATCCAGAACCACCAGTGTAGTCTTTGTCCATGCTACACATGCTTCGTTGGTATGTCTGAAGGATGTGCGCCCAGCACAGGCACAGGATTAAGGTGGGAAAAGAGAGTTACCTAGCCAGACAGAGACATATTTTCCTCCTTTCAGTGGCATTCCAAAGACAGACAACTATTTGGAAGGATCTTGTGTGTTTAGCCAGTGCACAGGAAGCATTTGCAAAGGCAAGTGCAGCAGTGAGTGTATGTTTTAATCCTGTCTCAGACAGAGCATTCCCCTTATTCATCTATTCCCAGCATTTGAACTGTTAGCTCAAAGGCAGGCCTACAGCAGGAATGAATAGCTTAAGATAGCCCTTTCCATGTCTGGGCCACTGGATGCCCACATGGGATATGTTTTTAAGGCCTATTCCCAATTGTCTCTCTTTTCTCCTAGCAGAGGGACAGAGAGGTATTTCTGTGTGCTTCAGTGTGTCTTGTATGTGCTAGGCTAGGCAGTCCTGTACCTCTACAAGTGCCTGTAAGCACATGCAGATATAGATGTGCCCATACAGACTCCGATGTGCCCAGACAGACCCACAGCACTAGTCACGTTTACATCTGTCTATATACATGCCTATTCTGCCATGCAATCAACATATACACAAGTTTGTTGAAACAAGTCAATTTTTTTTTCTCTCCTGAATTGCCAAATGCTGGAAGCTGCAGGCTAGCTATTGTGGTTACCCTGATTCCCAGGTTTCTCCTGCAGTTGGCAAGTAAGCGGCACTGCAAGTTTCCTAACAACTGGGATGAAGTTTTGTGTAAATCACCTTCTAGGCGTTAGACTTTTCCCAGCAAAAGAGGGGGGTGGGTGTTTGGAGGAGGGAGAATTGCTCTCTTTGATGTGGGGATTAGTTCACATGTCAGCATTATCCCCTTTTTTTAATATGCTGTGATTTATAGAAGGGCTGCTATGAGAGATAGCCAAGGGGATAACCCACGTGGGACTGACAGACACCACCTCCCAGTAAATACCTACAACTAAAGCAGCTGGCATCAACAGAAAGACTTCAACTGCAAAAATTGAAAGCATCATAAAAAAGCCCTGTTTTGCCTAACAAATGCTTTTTAAAAATTAGGATGTGCTTTACTGCTTATTGTGCAGAAACTGGTTTTCCCAGCAGCAGAGGGGGAGTCTTTCTCCACATCCACAATAAAGAAATTATAAATGCTTTTTTCCTTTAAAAAAAAAGTTTGTTTTGTATTTTCCCCTCAGAGCACACATTGCTAGTGAGAATGAATGTGGTTTCAAAAATGATTATGCTCGCTTTAAACATATTTAGCAATGTGACTGCTCCAGTCAGAGTTTCCATATTTTCCTGCATGAATATTTTATCAGTGCTTTAGAAAAACTTCACTTTTTGGTCAAAAGTTATGTGGTTGTTCTGTAATTCAATCTTATGTCTATTAGCATTGAAGGAAACTTTCCTGATATTTTTCATGGGAACTGGATAAGGCTCCGAGTTATTAGGCTAGAAGCCATATTCAGAGTAGCTTTGCTTAGCATATCCGAATTATTTAGGCTTACTGCTTTGTGCAGTGTATGGCTGAGGGGCTGGCAAAGGAGAAAGTGATAGATACGGTAAGAGATTTAAGTAACTTTTATAGTCCGTAGCAGATTTTTTCAAATTTCTGTCTGGTTTGGCCCTTTTCGCTTCCTAGTCTTTTTATTTTTCCAGGTCTCTTTGAATGAAACTTTGTGACATTCTAGTAAAGCAAATTCTTTTTTTTGTAATTCAAAAACGCAGTTTAATTTCGAGACAGATCAGCTCTTTGAGCTGATTCCCTGTGTGGCTGCTCTTGTGTTGAAGGCAGTGGGGGCAAAAAGGCTGTGGCAGCCCAGACTTCAGAGTGAGCTGCAGCAAAACTCTACCCTAAATAAGCAGTTTTATCATGTTTTTATCACAGATATATCATGGGGTCTTCCTTGGGTGTTTCTTTAAGTCCTCTCCCATCCAGATACCCAAAGTCCCGCATTAACCCTCGATGCTGCTTTGCTTGCGCTCCTTCCAGCACAGTAGAGGCAGCTCAGTGACAGCCTGGGCACCTTACCTTGAGAGACAGACAAAAGCCAAACCACTTCTTTGCTGCTCTGTTTCCAATGGTGTCCCGCAATTCCCCCTGCTATTCTTTTAAGCATAAAGAGGTTATTGTGTCACCCCCCAGCAACCCATGACTGCCACTGACAACCAAAGCGTGACGCACGACGGGACGTGCCCCACACAAGAAGGCTTTGTACCCAGGGCGGTGCAGTAAAGTGGCCACGTTCAAGTGTGGCCTCACTGTGTGACTTCTCCCACCCCAGCCGGGGCTGCTCCGTGTGCTCTGACCCAAATGCTAATCGAACTACTTAAACCCACAGTGAAAGCACAGACAAAAGCTCCTCTGGCATCTCCCCAAGCGCAGTGCCCTGGCCCAGGGCTCCTGTGAAGGTATGCTGTGGCAGCACACTTGCATAGATGAGCCTGGCTCTGCAGAGCAGCATGGAGAAAGCTGCAGGTTTGGCTCTCAGGTGCCTTTGCATGCATCACCTCGGCTTGCTACTCCTCTTTTGTGCCACTGTGAAGTGATTGCATACACAGCCCTTCTCAGAAACATGCACAGAATTATGTGTTATGTGCACATGCACCCTCTCCTCATGAATAGGTAATGGCAGAGTAATTCAGAGTGATGTTTCCTTTCACCCCAGCCCGATGCAGGGTTGGGGATGGTGTGTGGAGAGAGAAGGGTGACTTGGTGGACTGGAAATGATAACCATTTCCACAGCCTGGGAAACATGCTGCATATGTTTCTGGCAAACAAGGGTGTTTAAGAGACATGGCACATGCTGCACTACTTATTCTTCTTCACAAATGGCCCACTGGGACCAAAAATCAAAACCATTTCCTGCTTATTTGTCCAAATTGTCAAAATATTTGACTGAATGAATGTTAAGCAGTATCCTGAAGACAATACTTCATAGAAGGGAAGACAATTTGGAGACTGCTGTGTTCCCCCATTTCATTGTACTTTCCAGAAATGGAAAATCCTCCTTGCTGGTCTCCTGGCTGCCATGTGGCAGGGTGGACAATGCCAGCTGATTATGGCCACAGACATCACTGACTTATACTTTTTTCTACACATGTTACCATTTGGGTGCTCAGACCTGTCTCCATTGTCACTGGTAGCTTGAATCTCTCCTGAAGGGTTAAATAAGTGTTTTTTTTAAAAAAGAGACAACACCAGGTGATTAAACTCCAGTATGTATGCAAGTATTTTGCTAATGCTTCTGAGTGAGAAAAGTAATTCCTATATTATTCAGGCATGCTGTCATCTGGGAGAAGCAGGATTTCTCAACTCCTGTTTGAATTGAGTTGGGAATATACAATTTAAGCAAAGTTTGTTAAATGCCATATATACTACGAAGTTAGATGAACCACTTTTCAGTAGTTATGTTTGAATGTAACTGAGACTAGAACTCAGATTTCATGATTTTGATGGCTTACAGTTAAGAATGAAACAATGTAATATAATGTAAAGCAATAATCAAACATCTAGTCAGCCAAGCAGAACACGCTTACACTTTTGAATACAAGAGAAAAAAAAAGAATTTGAAAAACACTGTCAATTCAGGGCCTTTTTTTTGTTTGTTTTTGAAAGTTATGTTGATAATGATAGAGCTTAAATCAGAACAATATAAACAGACTGCAACTTAAAACTTTGCTAGTTCTTTTCACTTAAACCCACAAAAATGTAAGTATAGGCTGGAGCTCATAACAAGCTGGACCCTTCCCCCTCAATAAAAGAGAACCAAAACTGAAATCAAATGCTCGGTTTGATTATCCAACTGTTTGGCTCAAAGGTACAACTGGCTCATCTTTCTGTGGTCTGTATGAAATCCAGAGGATCACTGGGCCCTGACCACGAAACATGCTTCCCATGCTTTCAAAAGCTGAGCATGAATCATACACCACCATGTGTGAAATCCTACAGGAAAACATCAGGTGGAGAACAAGAACTCTTCTGCAGGAGATACCTACTGTCCCTCATGTAACACTAGCAGGAAATGACTGTAACTGCTAATATATCAGAAACAGCCCTTGAATATTTCTGTTTTTCATCCACATTTAAAAAAAGATTACTTCCATTTGATATTCTCCAAAAGCACGTGTTTTTTCTGATGTGTCAAAAGTAGGGGCAACATAAAAGTAAATATGTTACCACTTTCACAAGTTGTGTGATGAACTAAACACTTGCATCCTCTAGAATTCGGTAATGGAAGGACTGTATTTTCTTTCTGACTTCCTGGTAACAGACATATTGTCAATGTCCAGCGAAGGTTAAAATTCCACTGGACCATAGCTGTGTACCTTGTATACAGGCTTTGAGAAGTGATTTCCATACCTGCTGGAGCAATTAGCCATCAGTGCAGCAGTTGGGATAGAGCAAGTGAGGCAACCACAATGTGCTTTTGGTTGGAAAGCAGTTTCAGGTCTAAATGGCAGCCTTGTCAGACATTCATCTGGTTCCACTGCTTGTACTTACAGCTCAGGAGAGAGCTCAGAGACTCTGGAAATGCTGCAGCTAAATAGCCACCTTCTTAGCACCCTGCTCAGTGAAAAGCTTCCCTGGCACCCGATTAGGAAAACACTGCAGGGGATTCACAGGAACAGGGGCTGGGGTCAGGAGAAAGCATTAAACCTTTATGTGTAATTTTTCATGTGACCGGGCTGGCGGGTCAGTGACTGTGGGCTCCATTGGCAGGCAGTGGCTTGTGGAGACCTGGGAATTATTATATAGGATTGAGAGAGAATGCCAGCAATGCACACAGAGCCCAGGGGGAGGATGAAAGGCAAATGCCACTCAATGAATGAATTCAGAAATATGCATGCAATTTCTGAATGACTTCTTTTCCTTTGCTGTACCTGCACACCACTGAAAGCCTTGTGTCCCATGGTTGAGAAGATCCATGCCAACCCCCTCGACTGTGCCAGCCCACATGCTGCTCCCCAGTACCTGCCACTGCATGGGCGCAGGCCACCTATGCTGTCAGCAGCAAGAAGAGCATGGTGTTGGTGTGCCATGAAGGAAGATCCTTGCCAAGACACCAGTGAGCCCCCTAAATGCAACTTCCCTCAGTAGGAAAGTGGGGTGTGGCTCTTGTGAAGGCAGCAGATCCCACTGGTGGTGGCAATGCTGTGGGGCCGGGGTGCAATCCATGGCTGAGGGCAAGGCAGGGAAAAATCAGTGTCGCTGCTTCAGCAGTCTGAACCAACCAGTGCCAGAACAGCCCACTGGCTGGGGGCAGAGCTCCGCTGGTGCCACCTCCATCGTCACCCTGGTGGCTGGGGGCCCACCTGTCTTGCGGCTGGTCTTCCCAGGTGGCTGCAGTCAGATGGCGTGTGCAGGCATGGGCTTCGAAAGCACACTTAGGAACAGTAACTTGCTGCTTCCCCACAGTGTATAATTTTGGAAAGATGGGAGTAGGGCCATCTAGAAACGGTGTCCCTGCAGCTCCTCACTTGGCTTGGTAGAACCATCTTTTATTATCCTTTGGGGCTGCGGCTGAAAACAAAAAATGCTTTCATTTCAGTTTGGCAGCAGCTCTGGTTGTGTGTGCTCTGGCTGCTTCCTTAATTACAGTGGTTGTTGACAACTTCTGATAGAGACCCTCTCTTTGAGCAGTCCCCCACTCCCTCACTTTTTTTGCAGTCTGAACACATAACAAACCGGGACAACGTTCTGTAAAAATAAGCTCACTGTAACTCAGTGATTCCCATGCCACAGTTATGCTGTGTTCCTCTCTTCTGTCCTCTCAGTTTGTGCTGCTGATGTTTATTTCCTCTTTCTGGCTATAAGACGTTTTATTTATTAGTGCTGGATTTCCTGTTGCCTGCAGCTGCCCGTTCTTTACTCTCCCCAGCGCATTTTGCCACTGGAGGCTGTCTGTAGGTTTGTTGTCCCACTAACTGGGGTGCTCTCGTCAAATTTGGTTCGTGGTTGTATTAAACAACGCTTGACAAAGAGGGGGCTTGCATGGCAATACAAACAACACCCCCCTTCGCACCCCCCAAAATAAACCAAAGGCTGGTAAGCTCTCAGAGGCAGAGAGGTTCCTTTTTTATGACTTACTGATGCAGAGATTATGCTTTTTCAGTCGGCAGGAACACTTATTGTTTTGCTGGCACACACTGCAGCACAGAGTAAGTCAGCTCTTCGACTGCACACGACTGCAGGTCTGACTGACAAGGGGTTAGAGGTTTGCAATTATTTATATTTCAGACTGTGGGCCACATCATGGTAGAAACATCATGCAGACTTTACACATATGAGGTCCATGAATGACTCTCCTGACCTTTTGTGGATGTTCAACATCCTCATAGTAAACAGAAAAATTTCTTATACAGAAAGTGAGATCATGAAGTGGAAAAAAATGTTTTGCTGCTTTGAACATGATTTCCCTCCTGGAAGGAAGGAGGCAGCAAAAGCTCTTCACGCTCTGTGTGTTACCAGCAAGGCCAGTTGGAAAAGCTCACTCATCTACACTGGGGGGAACTGCTTCATCTACATTCTCTGGTGTCCAATAGCTATCTGGTATTATTTCAAATGGCAGAGAATAAGACTGAAGCAGCGCCTAATGGTAATATTCTCTCTCTTGTGTTTTATGTGTAAGATGCTGCCCTAATTTTATCATCATCCCTTTCCGTTTGGAAGGGATTTGGGGCCTGAAAACTGAGTAATGAGGGTTAGGGGTGAAGTGAACCCCAAGGCATGGAGGTGTGCTTTATGGTAGTCCTGTCAGGATGTGATCCTTTCAGTTGTTGTTCATGGTGGGCAGTTGCTGGCAGAGAAGCTCTGCAGGTGCAGCACCATTTAGACACTTCTTCCTTTGTGTTAGATGTTCGAGAGCTGCCCATGACCATTAAATAGGGAACGGTCCTCTGACATCTTCCAGGTAAAATGGAAACAGGAGATCCTGAGCATTTGAATTATGAAAGATCCCAGTGTGTTACCTGCAAGCCAATGTTTTAACCCCAGTGTCCTGGCCAAATTCCAGCTCTGCTAATTACATCCTGCCTATGTGAAAATTCCCCTGCATTTGTACACTGCTTTTTTCCTTGCTTGTTTTCAGCAGCTGTGTGGAGTTGCCAGGTGCAGTGAAGCGCTTGCCATGTTCCACCTCAGGCCTGGCTGCCTTTCAGCAGGGAATGAAATGAGCACTGTGCACAGCATTTGCAGTGAGTCTGGATCCCCTGCAGGAAGAGTGCTAGAGAAGCTTACCCAAGGACCAATGCTGGGGCCTTGTCACAAAAGGAAACAGCATTAGGATGCCAAAGGTTCTAGTGCTGGGGTACGTCATAAGGTCACAGGAGAGACAGGAGGACTGATTTTCCTCCTAGTGTCTCTCACCTACATGGGCTGAAGTAGCTGTTACTTGCTGATCTGGTTTTGGTAGTTGACTGACTTCAGGTTTGCACGTGGGTCCCAGAAGCTCTCAGTCCTGCTTACACTGGTCACTGTCAATATACATCCAGCTTTGCATGTTTGGTTATCTATCAGGGAGAACAAGGGAAGCTAAGGGAAAAATAATTTAAAAACTTTAAATCTATAGATTTGTTTCCTTGTCTTCCACTTAACGACTCACATGCACATTGCTTTTTTTGCTTGGCCCTCTTGGGAACAACCGTCTTCAACTGACCATTAATCCCCCTAATAAAAATCTCACTCATACCACTGGAGAAGAACTGGCTGATGGATTATCCCTCTCTTCTGAAGAGGTGAAAGAGATGGCTGCAGCTGTAGTTACAGGATGCTAATAGTAAGAAGCAGTAAGAAATGCAGGTCACATACAGAAGGATAATGAAATTACATATATTCAATACAGGAGTGACTTACTGGCTCATTTGTCCAATTTTCTTGTCATCCAAGCTCTCTTGTTGATTGTGGCATTTTTACCACAGTTCTGCCTGAATATTATATGGAAGTACATACAAAAACGTTTGAGGTTGCTCCCAATAGAACACCAACTCCACTGGCAGCAGTGGGGGCAGAACATGCCCAAGGCAGACAGAGCAGTGACTTGATTTTTTTTTTCCCCACCTCACATTCCTCTTTGATCTTTTCAACATTTTAATTCCGTGGGACAGCTGTTGTGAGCAAGGGGGAAAACCCAAGGTTCTCTCAAGGTGTGATGCCAGCATGTTTTCACTATATCCTAGGAAGGGAAATAGAGCAAGTCTTGGAAAGGGAGAGAATGTGTGTTGTCTGTGGTGTAAGATAGAAAGCTGGGACTCAAAGACCCAAGTCCTCTTACCATGCTGCCCATGTGATTTCAGCAAAGCACAACTATTTTAGTCTCATTAGCCCTGTCCTTAAACTGTACTCGCTTCATGGGGATGAGAAGAAGGGAATGTTTGTAAAACATTTTAGAACTTGATGGAAATTTCCCAGGTAGTGCAGAGAGCATTGAAAAGCTTATCTCCCTCTCCAATTGCAAATGGCTCAGCAATATGAGAGAAATGAGTGAAAACAGTGTTTGCATTCTGGTGTTTATAGTAATGAAATGCTCCAGCTTCCCCTCTCCATCCTTCCATGTTTTTAAAACAGGGAGAGACAGCAATGAGAAATTTTAGTCTAAACAGAGTACGGTTGTTCCCTGGAGACTTGAATGCATCTCAGTGGAATTTTCCCTGCTTTCAGTCTTTTGTACTTCTTAAAGGTCCTGTTACCAAGCATGTGACTGTAAGAGCAAAAAACACTTCTCTGTCTGAGTGCTCTACCAAATATTTACAAGATACCTAGATAAAATGGCTGCAAGCAAGTTCAGCAGGGTTTGAGTGGCCAGTAGTGCAGCACTGTCAAGAGGAAAATCTAAATCTTAGCTAAAACAAAATTAGAATTACGTGGTACAGAGGTCTCTTCAAAGCACAAAACTGGTAACACTGAAGCTGGAAAATTGCTCTTCCCCAGGGTGAAATGAATTACTTTTAGAAGTAGCTTATTGAAATGCAGTAGCTTTCTTGTTGTGATGGAAACTTCCTTGTTAAAGGAGAGCCCAAAGCTGTGTGAGCAGGCATGTAAGCAGATAGCTGCAGAGATGCCCTCTCCATGCCATCCTGTCTGGTGGCTGGGAGTGATGCAACATCAGCTTCCACGTCTCTTGCACTGCCAGGGTTAAGGGTGTGCAGTACTTTTTAGTAGGGGACATGTGCTCCCAGGACCTCTCTCTTCAGCCCCAGGCTGCCTAGCAAACAGCAGATGGCAACCTGCCTGCCTGTCAGCCCGAGGTGGCCTCACTGCAGCTGATTTCCTTGCTGGGTTAACTACAGCCACTTCAGCAGTACACCAGATCACTCATATTTCTGTACAGGTTTCTCTGCTTTTCAAGAGGGTGCTCAGGGAGATTTCCCTGTGATGGCAGAGGTCAGAACAGGCCCCTCAGGCCAACGGTGGCCGTGCAGCGGCAGCTGGCACTAACTGAACCCATGGCTTTCCTGTAGGCTTGAGAGCCAGGAACAACCAGATCCTGATCACAGCACAGCCAGTGATGCTTTTAGTGGCCTTGAGCAAGTCATACATTCTCTAAGTCTGTAAGGTGAGTAAATAGTTCTGTGGTTTGCAGTCATGTTGTGAATACTTCAAAAGTGCTTTGAAGACAGAGAAAGTTGAGCAGCTGTAATACACATTGATCTTCCCACCGTTTGGATTGCTACCTGTTCTCCTAACATTCTGAATAGTCAGAGCCCAGCTATTTGCAACTCTTACATCATCTCTGATGATTTCCAAGGGCGTTACAGGAATAAGTGCTTACTGTACTATTGCTTCTTAATCAAGCCAATGAGTGGGCTTATCATTCTCTTAGAAAAAGGAAGTGAACATTTCACTGCGTTATGGGCTGTGGATGCTCCTGGTCTTGGCTGTTGGTTCCTCCAAATTGATGAGGTGGTGAGGTGAATTAGGAAGGCACAAATGACCTATGCTTCTCCAGTAGCACATATGTTGTTCAGAGGTTTTTATTATTAAATCACTTCAATTAACCTGAACAAAATACAGATTTTTTCCTAAGTTCAGAGTTAAATATGGCCCCACACATACAGAAAACAGCACTTGGTTTTAAAGTTAGTCTTTAGAAAGACTAAAGAAGAAGAATGCTCACTCTCTGCTTCACCAGATTTTTGAAAACCAGTGTCATCATTCATTCAAGTGTTTGGGGAGGTTTCATTTGTCCTTTTTATAGATGTGATGTATTGCTTGAAGTCTCACCAGTAATGCTGGGTAAAGCAGCATCATGGAAAGTATCTTTCAAGGCAGTGTTCCTCACTCGTATGGGCTGCAGGGCAGGATTGGTTCCTTCCCAAATTAAATTTGTTTGATCCTTTTGGTCTGAAACACACAATAAAGATAGACATCTCAATCACAATATTTCTAAATGAGATTGCAAAATTGCCATTTTCTCCAGCAAACAATCACTTGGAAACCCATTTAATAACACAAAACAAATCAAGGTAATAAGTTCACTACGAACTAATTTCACAGATTTGCTGAAATTGGATTGAAGTGCATGTAATGATCCTCTTTTTTCTGCCTGTCTGGTTGTCCTTTAGTTACCAGTATCCAGTCTCATTCTGGCTGGCAGATTTTCTGATGTGCTCTAGAGCCAAACTTTAGACTAGTCCAGGCCCCTCTACCATTCTTTGCCAGAGCTCTTTAGAGGCCACCATATACTTGCTGAGGATACTATACTTGCTAGGGTACTTTGCACCACCATAACTTTCCAATAAAACTGATTTTTGGAAGCCAGTACCTATGAACAGAGAATGGGATGTGCAAGGAGATGGACATTCTCTACTACAGTTCACATTCTACAGTTCAAATACACTTTCTAGAGTTAAACAGTGCACACTTACAGCAACATATTTTCTAACTAATAGCAAATTATCTTGGATTCAGAGAAAATATGGCTCCACTCTATATGCTTTATTAATACCTATGCTGAGATCAGAGCCTGTTTCCCAACCTGTATAAGCTGGTCCTCTTCTAATCTTAGTCCTATGTGAATATCAGGCTGGAAAGTGCTTTGGGATGAAGCTCTATGTAAATAAAGGATATTATATGACGGTGATTAGACATTTTATGTAGAAAACAGACTGTTGTTTGTGAGAGGAAATACTTCAAACTAAAATGAAAGCCTTCCTGAGCAACCTGCAAGCTGATGAACACAAGTTGAAGAAACACACACAGTTACCACGACCAAAATATCCAAGGTACTAATCATGAGTCAGATCACGTCATGTCCTCAGGTTTGCTGCTATTAACTGTGTTGCAAGGCATGCCAGGCCTATTCAAATACGTATTTCTTTTCCAGTTTCTCCAGCTGACCCAATAAGACAAACTCCATCATAGCACTGAGAGCCCTCAGGTGCCTGAAGGACTCTGCAGAACAGCCAGCTCATACCTGGGCTGATTCCTACTGTGCTGTACCAAAGTTTTGAAGAAAGTCAATAAAGCTGAAAGGAGGAAGGTAAAAGGCAGGATATTTCACAGTAACAAGCCATGATTAATATTAACAGAGGTGATATTGTAGAAGAAACACAAGGCTTATTACACAGGTTGTCAAAGTAAGCTGTCTCAGTTTTCTTCTTGCTCTTTAGTCCTGTTTGTTAACTATATGAAAAGCAATTTCACTAGAAAAGAGTTGCTCCTGTAGCTGTCCTGGTATAACCATAATGACAATGACGATAATGCTAATTCCCATATTCCTCAAGGGAAATATACTACACTGACAAAAGCACCTCTAAGACTGTTTTAAACAGCTTTGGTATTTACTGCAAGGCATCTACAGCATTGCCCAACTGTACTTAATACAGAGCTGGCTTGACAACCCAAAAAAGGTACAGGAAGTCCTGTGAACTTACTAGGAGAGAATAAGTGAAGTTGTCTATACTCCATCAAGCTTTGGGAGATGGCTGACAGGATGTATCTGAGAACTTATTTCAATAAAAACATAGGAAAGATTAAGTGAGAAAATTCTTTCCAAAGAAACAGCTCATAGTGAGCCTCTTAGAAGTCTATAGTCTTATCCTATTAAAAAACCAAAGAAACAAACAAAGAAGCAAATCCCTAAGCCCCACCCTCTAAGCAAAGAAACAGAAAATACCATCTGTCTCCAAGAGGAATCTAGGCATTCCATAGTCATGATGTAATAGGCTTACGAACATTGTCATTCTTAGTGCATAAAAGATAATGAAAAATAATTTTGTGGTGTCATATTAGCCAACTACATTTTTAATCTTGAGATAACCTAGTAAATGTGCATTTTCAATATGCCATCTCTTTTTGCTTACTTATTAGTTTCTGTTAAACCATGATGTTTAAAACAAATCACAGGAATCTCGGAAGTCTGTTTAACACCACTGCATTTTGAATTACTCAGGAATTCCAGGCCAAATGAGTCTCAGGTTTTGTAAAGTGGATGGCCGTAGTTTTTAACTACAAGTATACCATAGTTTTTTTCCAGTTTTCAGTAAGGTCAATTTTCTACCGAAGAGGGTTTGTATAGGAAGCTATGTATGATACCACCCATCCATAATCACAAATGATAAAACATAACATAGGGGTTTTTTCCACACTGTTTTTCTAGAATAACTGCTAGTTACTAATAGGTATTGAACAGTTCTCATTGATTTTGTGTGGAATAGCAATACCCAGTTGCATCCGCACTTGAAGCAGGCTGACACACTACATAAAACTGCTTAGATTTCTACACAGGCTCTAATTTGATCTTTTGTTATCTCTTCTGAGTGCTTCAACACAGAGAACTGGCCTGATTATATGATTATAAGTAAGGACATGTAACCCTTTCATGGGGCTAGAAGCCATTGCAAAGTTATTTGTACTGTATGTATGCAAATCAGCTTCAGTTTGAGGTAGTCTGGGAGAAGTTTGAGGGGGATTTCCCTGCTTTATGTAATCTTTGTTGGTTCTTAGCTTCCTCTATTCACATAGCCAGGAGACACAGGCTTGACACTGCTGGTACTTTCTCAAACTCAGTTTGAAAGCAAAGGTAATGTGCTCAGTGACCTACAGCAGTCCTGTAGCTTTCGGTAAATCCTCAGATGCTGGTGCAATGATATCTGGAATGAAGCAGGCCTGAAGGAGCAGTAGGGGAATAATGCTACAGACTTCACTTGCTGGCATAGTTTGACAATGGTCAGCAGCTAGGAGGATCTGTGTCCTACCCCTCAGCTATAACTCTGGCCTACCCAGAGCCCTGATTTTTCAGTTCTCAATCCACACAGGGATGCATCTCATATGTGATGAGCACTGGCAGTCCAGTCTCCAGAGCGTGGGGCAGTTATGAGGCCACTGCACAGCAGACTGCAAGCACACAGATTTGGCTGCCCTTACCTCCCCATGTGGAGGTGAGGAACAACACTCACCATGTGCTCAGGTGTATCCAGTCCCACTAAAGATACTCACTGAAACGACAGGCTGGACGGGTAGAAGCTTCAAGGCAAGTAGGAGAAACCCTCTATCTCTTAGCAGCCTACAGAGAGAGCTCTGTGCTGCTCAGGCCATATTGCTTCTGACAGCCAGGTAAGCCTACCCAGTCTGTCATGCTATACACATTGTGGTTTTATTATTCCAAACTGGAAGATTTATAATTCAGCAACTACCTAGATTCTGCGAAAAAACACTTACTGAAAACCACTAAGCTAAGGGAAATACAACAGGTGAAGTAAGCACGGTGGCACTGAGGAGGAAGGAAATCTCCCTGCAGTGTGCTGATAAGAGTGTGCTTGATATATGCTGTGTTCAATCTGCATAATCCACAACTGGGAAAACACAGGCTAGCTGAAGGAAATTCAGCTCGGAGGCCCTAGGGACTGAATTAGTCTGTTAAAATGCTTTGTTGGTTTTATTTATCACTAGTTAATTAGGATGCTTGACCAACACACTGGAAAGATAGTAACTGTTAAATATTCAACAAGCTGACCTTTCAGTTACAATATTACAATTCTGAATAAAGTTCATGGAAAGTTTGTCCTTCCTAGGTACTCCAACAAAGCCAAAGGGAACTAGACTGGGCCAAAAAACCAAAAGAGTACGAAAAAAGTAGGGCAGTACTGTGGAGACCTGCTTAAAAACCCAAGTCTTGCCACGGGCTCATTGAATGATCTCGGGCAAGTTGTTTCCTGCCCTGTGCTTCATTTTTTCCCATCTGTAAAAACAGTACAACAGTGTTGACCTTCCCTGTAAATTGCTGAGATGAATGGCTAAAAAAGCAGTAATACATTATTAATTATTTATTATTATTTCTGAGGAAGAAAAAGCAAAACCAAGAAGTAATCAATCTTTCAGGGTTTTCTTGATCCTCATAAAAAATAAAAAAGCACAACATAATGTGAATTTCACACAACAGAAACTTTTGACAAGTTACCTTTAAGAAGAAATAGTGGGTACACAATTAAAAGAAAGTTTAAAATGAGCAGATACTCAGGAAAATGCTCCAGATGGTGAAACGAGTTAGGCAGCAGAGCAGGCTCCCACAGGAAGCGGTGAAACCCCCATTGTTTGAGACATGTGAAACTGAATTCCTCAAAGCGCTGGTATATACAATACAACGAATCATTCTACACTGTCTCAAAGTATAGTGGCACTGGGATGACCTGAGAGAACTACACCTTCCATTTCTTCAATTTTAAGAGGATTCTTGATGCTCTGACTATGGAGAGCTGCAGACTCTCTTATCAATATAGCACCCAAGGAACATCTGCTGGGGAGTCACTAAACCGTGTTTTTGCAGCAGATGGATTCATCAGCCCTTAACAGATCTTTCACATTCCTAATTCTGATGTCTGAACTTTGTATGTCGAACAGGGGAAAGAAAGCCTCTGCATTCTCTGAGAATTACAGTGTGTATCCTACTATTTATTTCCTTTATTACAATCTAAAGAGAAAATGGGTGGCTTGATTTTTACAAGCAGTGGTTTGCAAAAGAAATACCATGATTTTAATGGGAACCAAATGAGCGATCATTACATAAATGGCAGTATGAGACACAGAACTAATGCTGAAATGTTAAATGCTTGGGTCAAACTCATCAAAATGGGAACTGGCAGCAGCATGCTGGAACATTGGAGTTTCTCCACACTCAAGATGATACTGCAAACATTTCCCAGTGCTGCTAATGCTGGTTCAGCTCCTCTGGAGGTAGCTGTAGAGGGCATCTGACTACTTCTGTTTTTACTGGCTTAAAAATCTTAAGATCAGCTCTGAAATCCAAATTTGGAGCTTTGGGTCAGTTTTATTGATAGAACTTAGTTAACTGGTTGGAGCGGGTAGAGCAAGAAAATCTTCTAAAAGAAGCTGGAATTAGAGTTTTAATACCTTCTTTTCCTCTTGGTCTCATACCTGCTGGTACACAAAAACATCACGTGAATTGATTCAGTTGGCATATGAGCACTAGTGATCCTGTTTTACTCTATTCACTTGGGCAGGACAGCCATGGAGTGCTTCTGATCCGCTCTCAGCTCCCTGGCTAGGAGAGCTGGTGCCAGGAGCAGTGGGATGTGCACCCCAGTATGCCTTGCCTGCTGCCTCCGCCGAGGAGGGCTGGCACTGCCTGCACGCTGCCCCCGTTCCTGGCCAGAGATGTAGCAATTTCCTCAGGAATGAATCACGAACAAAAAAACAAACAACAGCTATTTAAGAAGGTTTTCTCTCCCTCCGCAACTGTCCTGACCAGTATCATATTCCTGACAGTTTATTCTTCAAGAATTTAGTCATCTAAGGTTTCAGTGACTCATGTGATGAATTTTCTGCCCATTTCCTGGAAAGAGTCTTGCATGGTCCTCTACACCTCCTGCCATTTTCCTTGAGCGTCTCACTTTGTTTTCATATAGTTTTCCTTCAATTTTGGGGTGGAGGAGGAAGGCAAAAATATTTTGAGTGCACCTAAATTTACAGTGTAACCGGGAAGCAGTGTGGTGAAAGAAACATTTGGAAAACAAAGATGGACACAGAACTAGAGAATCTCTTTAGGAAGTAGTTGCCTCTTGGGCTGAAATCTGGCTAGAAGAAAAGGACCTGCTCTATAAAGTGCTGGGTGGTCCAATATGGTAATGAATTTACCATGGCTGTACCCTGTAAAATGAAAATAAGAAAGATTTGTGGGTTCTCTCAGATTATTGCTTGGGTAGGTGTGACTCACCCTGGGCAAATGCCACCGATGACAAGCACCCTGACACAAAATATTCAATGAATTGTGCTGGATGGGAACCAAAGTAACCATTTTACATACTTGGGCCAATCTGAAAGAGACTTCTGTGCAGAAAACAACTCCTTCCTTTTCCTGATGAAAGTTGAAAAGCAGCTCAAGAACAGCTTGAAGGATACTTCAGCAAACTCTGATCTAAGTGAGGTTGTGCTATGCCTACAGCAGACAGCTGCCCGGACATCAGCGATGCCCAGACCATCTCTCCTAACCCATAGAGAAGTGATACTGCTGCATGTTTATATTACAGTTAAAACAGGGAGTGGGGGTTTAGTGTTCTTCTTAAAATATTCCGGAGCATGTGAGAGTGTGAGGCCATCAACTTCATTTCCAAAGTGTGAAACACCTCAGCAGCAGTGCTGGTGTATTCTACAGATCAACTCCTTCTATGCCAGAGTAAGCATCCTGACTTACACTAACTTGCAGCAGAGATAGTTGAGGAATTTGCAGATCTGTCTGACAGGACCAACATGTCCAGCGTTCTTACAGGATTATTTCAGTGCTCAGTTATACTAGTATAACTGGCACATATACCAGTGTGTGTGTGTGTATATATATATATATATATATATATATATATGTGTCAGTACCTACATGCTGACATGCATCAGAAGTCTGTTCCCTCCAAACGGATATAGTGCCAGGCCAAAGTTCGCCTGACATTCTTCTTTTTTAAAAAAAGTAAACTTCTACAAGTCCTGATTCCAACAGAAATGTTTCCATGATTTATTTTAAGACAAGAACATTCCCCTGCAGTGCTCACCGCAACCCAAACATTGCAGCACTGTGCAAGAGCATGAGAATCAGAGAGGAACTTAAGAATCTATTTTCACTGCTTCAGAAGAGAAATAAAAAGAGTAAACAAACAGAAAAAACATTGGCAAATTTTATTTTAGTGGTGGCTGTAGCGTTATCTGTAGTATAGCCAAGGAGAGTAGACTCGAAGTGTGCAGGCATTTCTAGTGATTTCTACAACACATAACTCAGTGTGCAATGGGAACTTGTGAGAGCCATCTACACTGTAAGAAAGAGATTTATGTTTCTTTTGTTCACCCTTCCTGCTCCTCACACCTTATCTTTCACCTCTGAGAAACTGAACAGCAGACTAGAAGAAATTGCCTCACTGTTTTCAAATCTAGAAATTAATCTGAAGCTTGGGCAAGCTATGCACAGAGTAAATTCCTCATTGGTGGGAGAGCACTTAGATGCTTGGAAGTGATGAGAAAAGTCCTTCCTCAAAATATCTGGAGCCTACTGTTCTATAGAAAGAGGCACCAGCCCTCAGTGCTACTGTTTGCTTCTTTGCTCACATTTGCAAAAAACAGCAGGCATAAGAAGGAAAAGAGGGGGCATATGTTAAGAGAAAGAACTAATGGGCAAGCACATAGTTCCCTGAAATAACTACTGACTGCATGCACATGCATGCAGACATGCACACACAGCACAGTGTCTGTCTGAAAGATCTGTTTACCGAACACTGAGACAAAAAGTGAGTGAAGCCTGCTCAAAAGGGACCATAAAGACTAATCTTGTGGCAGGTTAGTGATTTCACCAGAAAGTTTTTGGAAGCCGTAAACAGGAAATGGTTAAGTAAAAGCAGGTGGAGCATGCTGATTGCAGGAACAATGCAGGAAATTGCTGAGCCTCTGAATGGATGCAAAAAAACTGCTCTTCTGCTCAGGCCTTGGCAGTCACCATACTCCCACTCTGCCTTCTCCTGGTCTTCCCTCTCTACCTTCATCTCCTCAAGCTACAAAGTCTCAAAGTCTGCAAACACCTTTTGCTTGAGTAATCTGCTCTCCTTGAAGTTTGGAACCAGTTCTGGAGAATTGGGAGATTCTGCTTGGAAGGCAAGAAACAAGAGGGACTCACCTACTTTGACAAGAACGAGTCAGAAGTACCCAGCAGTACCTACTGTCTGCCAGGATTTTCAAGTCTGAGGAGCCAGAACAGCATCTCGAGTTATTGCCCCAAGTACTGAATTCCCAAGTGTATTTAGTAGAACAGTCAATCAGAGAAAAAATATTCCTATGGCCCTTCCCTTCAAGGGGGCTCCCAAAGTGCTAAGGTGTAGGGATCATTCTCCATCTCCACTGGAACACAGTCCCTTCTGGGACAGAGCACTGCAGTTGTTTAATAGCTCACAGCAACAGCACACAAGAAGATGGAAAAGAAAGTGAAATGTGCAAGAGGCATTTTTTCCACTTTCCTTCTAACCTTTCCTCTCTCCTCCTTGTCCACCACCATTTGTGCCAATTCCAGACTACTCTAGATGTGTCACCAGTCTGCAGAGACTTGGCTCTGGAGATAGGGATCTGCTTGCCAATGTGCAGCCTTCCCAGTGCTTTCAAACCCAAGGGTCAAGTTCCTGCTGCCACACTCTCAGCTCTGCCTGTGCTGCCAGGTGTGCTGTGGGATGGAGGGCAGACATGCTGGTAAGGAACAATTCTGCTTTCTTCTAGATGAGTATGGTGTTGATATAAAATTGTTTAACATAAACAAGACACTCTTGCCTTCAAAGTATACTAAAAGTCACATTAGTGCTCCAGGAAAAGTTAAGAAAGAAGTACATAGATTAGTTTGAATAATTTTGACCTTGTCTGGTTCTTAAGTATTGGGTGGTAAAGCTCTGTTGGCAAACTCTCTTAGATATTTCTCCTCTTCTCCTACATATACATGAAAAAAAGTCTGTTTCTTCCTTTATTCTGAGCAAAGAAAGCACAAATGGCAAATGGGCTTCTATGGAGTTACAACTGCACAAACAAAAAGTTTTTTCTGGCAGAGAAATCTTGCAAGGAAATCCTGCTCTTTTTTGATATTGTTATTTTGGCAAAACTTACCAGGTGTTACCGGGAGTTCAAACTTTTACTGCTTTTTCTGTGTCTTTTAGAACAGAGAGTTACTATATACAACCTAACACTTTTTAAGTTCAAACTCTTAAATCCTAGTCTAGACAGGGCCTTTGGGAGTAAGGTTTAAACTTACCCTGAGCAGTCTCCCACATGCCACAGTTCTGCCCAGGCCACACTTTCCTGGGAATGTCCTGAGAACAGCTGTGATCGGAGACCAACACTCCATACTGCTGCCCCCATGGGAGGAAGGAGGTGGCACTGCCAAGGAAAGGTTGGTATGACACCTTCTGCAAGTGCCACCACACTTGTTTAAGGTGCCATGGGACATAAGTGGACAGGGAGGATATGTGCTACCAGCTTCAGGTGGATGGCAGGCCAGCTTCAGGTAGTTAAACCTTGGCACTGACTTTCAGATAAAAATAGTCTGTGATTCATACAAATCTAAGAAACGGAGAGAAAATAATTGGGATGAGCTGAACAAAAATAAACAGGTGCCTCTTTCCTGCTCCTTTCACAGTTTCAGCTTCCCTGCACCCTTACTCACTTTTTTTTTTTCACTTAAGTTGTTGAGAAAAACAGCAGGAATGAGGTTCCTGGTATAATTACAGTTTGCTGAGAAAATCGCAGCCTGCAGCAGTGATTCCTTTAGCGCTAGAGACAGATGTTGCTGAAGTCTAATCACAGTCTTCCCACTAACCAGGCCCTGAGTCTAATCTGTCATCAGCTGAGAGGCTGCTGGCTCCTGCTATGTGTGTGAACCCAAGCTGCTCGGTTTGTTCCTCTCCCCTCATCCAGAGCCAGGCAGTGCCAGAAGGAGGGTATGTTTCCATTCACTCCTTGCCCTCAGCTACAGTGATACCACAACTTCAATGTGCTGCTTATCTCTCCTCCATGCCTAGTATCAAAGCCTTGCTGGAAAGGGCTCAAGTGGTTGTTTTCAACTTACAGTGTGTAGTGACTGCAGTTCAAAAATACAACTTGAGATAAGTTGAAGGAGAGGCTTAATAAGAATGGCCTGTAGCTAATTCGTCCTTCCAAAATGTATGGTATTTTCTGCCTCCTAAGAGGACAAGGCTTTGATACTTGAACCTCCATATGTTCGTAATAGCAAGACCCAAAAGTGTATGAGTGCTGATGAGCACAGAAGTAGGAGGAAGAGAGCATAGCAGAACTGGGTATATTGAAAACAGTTAGGGAAAAGCATACAAGAGGGGATTGAACAAATCTCTCCTACGCGTTACATGCAGATGACATTGCCACTAAATGTTTTGCATCTGGCATTCGAAGAGCATTGGGCCACAGAGAGCATCAGGCCATGTCTTTGTACTTCTCTGTCTTGGTGAAAGAATCTCAAAAACCAACAGACTCCATCAGTTCAGAAGTGTCCCTGTGCAGGCAAAAGTCACTGTGGTACTGGATTAACATCTTTAGATTGGATTCTGGTCATGGAAGGAAACTGGCTGAAGAGTCTATTTCAAAGGCACACTACTGCAGCATAAAGAACCAGTGAGAACTGGGAAAGTCCTTAAGCTGGTGCCCACCTTTCAGCATCTGTACAGGTAACAAGTGCCCTGAAGTAGCAGAGGAGATGCTAGGTGGGGATGCTAAGTGGGGAGGCAGCTGTGTTTTGCATAAGAAGCTCTTAAGCAAGGCATAAGGGAACTGAGTAGGTCATCATTTCTGGTCAGAAGCAAAAGCATATTAAATGAGCTTTCTGAAGCAGTCCGTGGCCAACTCAATTTCTTTGTGTTTAGCTTTTTCTCAATCTGCACATGGTAGCTGGGCACACACTATAATACCACATGTCTGCAGTAAAGGTGTGCAGGGCAGCATCTCAGCCATTGGCAGATGGAGGGAAACAAAGTGTAGCATGATATGACAGAGGGGGGAAGAAGTGACTCATACAGGAAGGAAAACAAAGCAAAGATGAACATAGAGCATAAGAGAAGTGGCAGACTGTTGGCCGTAAATCAGTTTTCTTGCACTCTGAAGGATGGGTATTATGGTGAGAGAAGCTGTACTTGACAGTAATGGAAGTCCAAGGAAGTTTGATTAAGATTAAATGGCAGTCACACGCCAACACAAAAAAGAGGCTTTAAGACTAAAATCAAAGACAGGAAGTGACTAAGTAGGTCAGAAGCTGTGGGTAGTGAGCTGCATAGATTAAGTGGAACTTGGAGCAACTGAGTTAGCTCTGCTAAGTGATAACACAATGTCACCAAGTTTAACAAATCTGACTCTGAAATCACCTTCAAGGCCTTGATAGCAAATCAGTGATTGTTGTACAAACTGTACTAACTGTATCTACATCAGAGTAGATACTGTATGTGTTTTAACAAGAGATCGGTTTTACAGTCACTTTTTGACCCTGCCTAGCTTCCTGTAAATAGAGTGCTGTTTTGTCTGAACAGGATTTCTTCTTGAGGAGCTGGGAAAAATGAACTGACTAATAGAAACCGTGAGACCGAGAAGGGCTGCTACTGCAGGTTGAAAAGACAGATGCAATGGAGAAACTTCTTTCCACTCCTCAATTCAATAAGTCTTTGATTTGAGAGCTTTGTTCACATCCAGGGCAGCCGGAAGAGAACAGTCACCTTGTATTTTTGTACCTGATGAGAAAACTTCAGATTGTATGTGTGCATTGGGACAGTTCAATGTGTCTATTGCGACTTCAAAGAGGCTTTCAGAGCTCTTTGAGATGTAGGATGTGAGGAAGGGTGAGAACTGCTAAAGCTAGCCCCATTCTCATTAAATCTTTGCCCTCTCCAGAGCAAGCATGCAAGTAGAGAGAATAGATGATATGCATGAGCAACTGAGCATCTGTGATCTCATGACCTTTGACTGTTGTATTATGGGAAATGTATTCTCTGGTTGCCATGCTTTTCTAATTCATTTGTATTTTCCTTCAGTGACTCCCTTGTATTTTCTTTGGTGCTCCTGTGTAACGGTTTCAAGGAACCACAGATATCTCCAAGTTAAGCATGCATACAATAGCTTTAATTAAATGTTTGTGGGTATCCCACAGTAAAGCAAGGGAAAGGGAAAGCAAACAGTTTTGTACTCACTTGTACCTATCCCTTCTGAGCCCTGCCTTGGGTGGAGGCATCTGCACCATTGCCATTCAAGCCTATTTCTAAGCTACTGTGAAATGAAGGGCATCAAGTCCTGCTGCTCTGCATGCAAGCACTTCAGGCATTTCA
This sequence comes from Vireo altiloquus, assembly GCA_013396875.1. Taxonomy (NCBI): domain Eukaryota; kingdom Metazoa; phylum Chordata; class Aves; order Passeriformes; family Vireonidae; genus Vireo; species Vireo altiloquus. The sequence continues at coordinate 114,255 of VZRF01013633.1, forward strand.
CTCTCATTGAAAAGCTACAGGTCACGTGTGAAAGGTACAATGCTAAGAGGTTTTAGAATAGGCTAGAATAAATAAAAAATAAACTAGGGGAGACATTTCTTTGCTCCATTTATGAAAACTGAAGATTAAGAATAAAAACATCCTTAACCATTTCTCAAAATATACTAAGATGCTATCAGAAGAGTAGCATAGAAGCAAAGATTTTGGTCTTCTTCAGTATTCTGAAATTAATATTTTCTGTTCTCTGTGCCATTGGGACAATCTCACTCTTGATGCCGCCCTCCAGAATAAATTATTATTATTATCATAATTATTATTATTATTTTAGATGGGAATCTTTGCTTCTTTTACAAGTAGTTAATTACATTTATTTTATGTATAGAAGAAAGCTGCAAAGAAATTTGTTTCCATTTCAGGCATTTAAAATAAATATACATGAAGCAAATGAAATTTGGAAGGGGAACTTTCATCATGCAAAGATGGAGGAATAAGAGACAGGACAAAAAGGTTATTGGTTAGTTCTTTGAGTCCAATACAACACAATTTTACAGCACATAAAGTGTTTAGAGGAAGAATCTTCCTTTTTCTTGTATGATAAGGAACAGTTAGCAGTGTCTGCAAAGGTAACTCAGAGGCCTAACACTAATGATTATTGCTAATATTTAGTACTACTATAAAGTACTTGTCCTGAGTTTTTCAATGACTGACATCACTATTATTTCAGAGTTGATAGAAACTGATTTAAGACCACTTTGGCAGAGCTGTACATATTTTATTGCAAATCCATCCACTACTTTTTAGTGGCTCCCGGAGACAACATACATCAGAAAATACAAGAATAATTGTAAGGCTAGAAAGAAAAAATAAAGGCCAATTTGATGGAGAATAAAGAACCCATATTTCTAACACTGACCTTGGCTACTCCCCCACACTGAGACCGGAGGCATTGCCAGTTTTTGCAGTCTGACATGCTGGATTTGGGCAGAAGTTGAGTAGAGCAGAGGCTGGCTTAGGTTTGCTGGAGCTTGAGCAGCAGTGACTTTTTAGGAGGGAACAGAAAGCATGGGTTGTTTCCCTCACGTAGCAAGGCACAAACAACAACAGGGTTATCTGAGAAGATTGAGAACTGCTGACATTAGAAACAGGAACTGGCATCTGCAAAGAAGAGCAGGAGCGGGATGAAAGCAGTCTTACAAAGCAAAGGAGGAAATGAGAAGGCCAGGAATGATACAAAATTGTGAGGAGCTAACAAATGCTGTCAGAAACTTCTTTCCTCAAGGGTATGATCCTGAGTACGTTCAGGCCAACTTGAAGATTCCTACTAGGATTTTTGAGATATTCTTAGTGAAGATTTCTACTCTTTGTCCCTCTCTCAATCCATAGTCTGTTTCCACTGCATCTTCAGATAATGCCTCTCAAAAATACACCTAGTTTTGATAATGGCTGAGAGTAAAGAAGGTTTATTCTGAGAGTTGTGTGAAGAAAGATCTATATTTCACTCTCCTTCATCTCTGCCATGTCTGTCTGATGCCTGTATTCCAGGCAGTTTGGATGGCCAAGTGACTGTAGCAAGGATGCAGGGCAGTGGTGCACAGAAGGCACAAAGCTTGGCCTTTTTTTGGTTTCCTTACTCTGATATTGTAGGGGTTTGATTTTTGTTGTTTGGTATTCTGAATTATTTATGCAAGCTGCTCTGAGCCCTCTACTCCATGTAAAACACGACCTGGCAGGTTTTCAGGTTTATAAGCTCCACAGCTCCATCAGCTTAATTTTTATTCATTGCCTTAGACTTTTCTTTATGACATTTATATTTTTTGCTTAGTACAGTTTATATCTCACCTGTCAGTCTTTGCTGTTGCAGCTGCAAAACTCTTGCATCAAAACTCAAGTTATGCTTTTGTTTTCTATCCTACCAGGTAATCAATGGACTACTTCTGTCCTTCTCCTCTAGTAGTAACAGCTTAGTTACATCACCAAGTCTAAGGCCAGGAAAACTGATGCCTGATTTTCTCCCAGGGCTGAGTTTTCATGGACAGTAATTAGTTACTGTTTTCACCACACAGTGACGTGGTGGTTCTCACCACCAAATATACCCACACTTATTAAGGCCCATAGGGATGTTGGTGCAGTAATCTTAGGCCTTGGGCGACAAAAAGTACATTTTGTCTTTGGTTCTTCAGGTTCCATTTCCCTTTAGAAAGTAGTATCTATGTTAGTTCACCAAATACGTGAAGACCTTGAAGTTAAAGATCAAAGTTCAGTGCAATCCCTCTACTCTATGACCTAAACAGTGCAGTTTACTGAGAAATGCTCCCTCAAATTTTCTACTTTTGTGTGACAAGGAGGGGGAATTGAAAGAGAAGAAAATAGTGGTTAGTGACTTCTTTACAACTTCTTTTTATTAGCTTGTTCTAAAAGTAGTTTGGTTCCCCCCAACAAAAAAAAATAATCCTATCCCTGACATAAAAGCAGTTGCAAATGATGTAGCAGAGCTATCTGTACACTGTGAATACAGTGTTCATGCTACCTGTCACCCCATCAACACCCCAAACAGACTGGGAAAGAAGACAGGTTGAAAAATGAGTATAAATACGCTGCATGGAGCCAGTAAGACAGCAAAGTCACAATGGTGGGAAGGAGAATGTCAAAAGTTAATCCCAGGTGTAATACCTCAGAGGTCAGATGCATGTTGTGAGAAGTGTTGTTCACTTAATATTTATGTTTTGTTTTCCTTCTGTGAACTTTAAGGTGAGCCTTAGCCAGTGAAAGCTGAATTCTCTGTAGATGCCTTGCACTACCTGTTGTTGTCTTTCCAAGTTTCTTATTCAATAGCACATTTTTTCCCTTGTTTTCAAATGCTTGCTGGAGTCTTAAGATTTTTTAAATCTAACAATAAACCACTTGCATTTTATTAAGACTTGAGACTTAAGTTCCACCTCCCTCAATTTTACTGAAGTGTTGCCATTAGTCAGGTTAACCCTTTCATAGTCAGTTTTGCTGTCAAAATGAAGTTACATGTCTGCTACATATAGCCAAATTCCACACTCCTATACTGTACTTGGAGGAAAACAAAATCAGCCTTGAGAGAGACCCAGAGAGCTCCATCCTGTGCTGACTGGCAAAGGGTGCAGAATCCTTAAACCACAGCTGCAGGGGCTATACCCTCTGTAGAAGCACAACAGTCCTGGAATAACATGTCTGCTGGCAAAACTTAAATGTTCTTACCGACCACTTCTGTTTCAAGACATAATTGAGTTGTATCATAGAAACTTAATTCAACTAAATGGGAAAACTTATTATTCTCCCTGTTCCTTCCCTTCTCTCATTCCAATGCCTTAAATGAGAAACAGAGCAGCACTATACAGTGATTTTTGTGCCTCTATGTCCAAGAATTATGTTGTTATTCATATATTAAATTAGAAAATGGCAGCATGTGAAATAATTGCCCAAATTCATGCAGCAGTTTAGAAGGGCTGATAAATTCAATTGTCAATGTACTAAGCAACTGTGTTGTTACCCAATAGATTTAACTTTTTGATAAGCAATATTTCTAAGTCCACAAACATCACAGAAACACTGCACTGCAAAGAGCAACAACTGCTGGCTATTTTATCAAATATGATCAGTTCATTGAAGACAGGAGAAAGAGTAACTTAATGCAGCTAGACAGGGACTGAGGACCTGTGTATCAAGAGTTCTGATTCCATTTCTGTTGCTATCTATGTGTTTATGGGAATGTAACTTTAGTTCTTTATGACTCAGCTTCCCATCTATGCAAGAGGGAGAGTAATTCTTCATAGCCAGCAGGTGAACCAAGAAGTCATAGACTTCTGAGATGATTCTGAGTCAGTCATTCACGTTAGGACTTCAGTGGCACACCTATAAAGAGCTAATTGTACTAATATGCATCAGACCTGCATGGAGATAACAGGTACATCACAGATTCAGAGGTTTGGAGATACTCAAATACCATGGCCACAGAGCCATACAAATTCCTAGGATAAACAGGTAAATAGATACAAAAGTATTAGTTGCTACCCTGTATATTTATCAGTATAATTAATTCAATTGGTGGTTATTATTTACTCTATCTGATGTATTAGATACTGTTGTGACTGATACCAGTACATCTCTAGAACACTGGTACAGGAAATATTATCGCATACCTTGGGTCTCATAAAGGGAAAAGTACAAAATTTATGCTGACCTTGTAAACAAATAATTTCCATTCATTCATACCTACCAGTATACGATTTCAAATCTGTGCAGGTATCAGTAATCATTGGAAATGGCCTTTATTATCATGGCAGAGATAGTTTTAGGACATAAGTCTACTGCTATTGAATAGAATGTCATATGATGTGGGAATCCAGTAGACTGGCACATGTAGCAGTGAAAGTCATGTGGTGTGAGAGTAGCAGACAGCCCCTATGCCCTCATGCTAGCTCTGACCACAAACCAGGAGTATACACTTGTATTCCCATTGAGGAGCATATCTGGCCTCACCTGCTATTTGGGAAGACAAAGGCTGAGCATAATTTATAAAGGTAATCTAGACTGGAATTTTTCACATTTGAGTCATGACTCAGAAGGTTCTTACTTTTCAATTCAGTGTAAACATGCATAAACAATCATTCTGAATTGCTTTTAAACGTAGAGGTAAACAGCCTTTCAAAGCCTCTCTTAAACCAAATTGGTGTAAATCTCACATTTGTTTGAGTTTATGCCCTTTAACTAGCATTAGGAAGCTGTGATTTATATTGCTGTGTAAATCACATCTGCTCATAAGCTGTGGTTTGAAAACATTGCACATCTGTGGTATCAAATGTGTGCAAATTAGAGAATTATATGACATTACCAGACACTTACATGCAAATGTAAGCAATGCAAGCTTCATTTTTTTGTGTAGTATTTGAAGTCATGTTATTATGTAGCATAAACTACAATCATCTACTCTCTACTTAGACAGCAATCCAAACAGAAATTTGCAATCCCTTTGCAATCCCTTTGCAATCATTTTCACAGAGCCATATACCCAGGTACCCCGTCAAGAATGTAAGCTACAAAGTGTTATGTGCCCTTAAGCATGCTTACAGCCCTTCTTTATAGGTGGTCTGGTTCACCATACTCATTACTTTTGAGTAAATTAAGGGCAGGATTTCATATTTTGGAATTGTTCTTGTTGATAAAGGAATCAGTAATCTGGGAAAACAGAGGATTTTCAGATTTACTTCCATCTTATATCTGTGACTTCTTTTAGATGTTAGTACCAGATTGACCACAGCCAACACCTTCTAATCCATGATCTAGAGGCAGGGGTAGGGAGCTGGTATAATCAATCTCTTTCAACATGATGAAAGGGGTTGTCCCCTGTGCTGTATTTTCCTTCCTCCAAGTGTCTCAAAAGAGAGCATCAGCAAGATTTTCCTCCTTCTATTTCATAGACTTGCTCCTATTTTCACCTCTTTTTACATAAGTACTTTTAAAATGAAGTAATAGGAATGTTCTGCTTTAAATTACAAGTCTATTTCTTTTCAGTCTTGACTACATTTTTCTTTACCCAAATACTTCTACAAAACTTTCATCAGAGGACCTAACATTACTTACAAGCACCATTAATGAAGCCCAACAAAACAATTCTGCAAATGCTGTTATCATCTTTACTTTTCATAATAAATTACAGATAAATGAATACATGACTCAATCAAGGTCATACCGTAAATCAGTGATAGCAGCTGGAAATGTAGCCCAGGAACTTTGACACCCTCACTCCTTCTGAAATTATATGCTCTGAAAACACCAGGACTGTCTCAGACCCACTGTGCCCTACCAACATTTCTCTCATATCACTGAAGTCTTTTTAGGCTATGAAAATTAAAGAAAAGGAAAAATCATGTAAATCAGTCTCTGATTCTACATTGTTTTCCCCTCTGAAAAGAAATGACTTTTTCTTGGTTTATTTTTTTCTTGCAGTAGATATTGGCAGGCTGAAAGTTGAAATAAAATAGGAAAAAATAACAAGCATATTTTGAGTGATTACTCAACTGGGGTCCTTTGTGACAGGAAATGCAGCTGCGTGACTAATGGGCCTGACTTTCTCTTGGCTTCCTTCCCCCTTCAAAGATCTTGTTTATTGCTCCAGCCAAATTTTTTTTTTTTTTTTTAAATTGCTAGAAGCTAGAATTTTCCAGGAAAAAAAAAAATCTTTGCAAGAGGCAAAGGCAGTAAATCTTAAAAAGATCAAGGGCTGCAGAGCTCTCCCTCATCTACTCCTTTTAGCCTTCCAGGCTCTTGAGTCACGTCATATCTTCCCCCACTCTGCTCCGAACATGTGTCTAGCAGATCTTTCTGCTCTGGTGAGGGGAGGGAGTATGCGAATCACATTTATAGCATTTAACCCTGGAATTCATAAAGGAAGGACTAATTCCATTAAGGAAACCAGGGGCCTCCTTAGCTTTTTGCATTTTGTCTTTTTTATTATTTTTCCTCGCTCTCTCCTTAGCAGTTGTGTGCCCACACTCCATAATGACATGGCTGTTAAGTGTGAGCTATTGAGATTTGACACAGCATAGTCCCATTTGTAAGGGGCCATGGAGTTTTAAATGTTGTTTGCATTCGGCCTGCTTTGTAAGTCTGCTTTGTTGAGCTTCCTAGGTAACAGCAGATAGGCCAGGACCCGAACCTCCCCTGAACTGGAAGAGGAACTGTGCATCCAAGCTTCATGGTAGGCCCTTAACCCTCTACTTCATTGCAAAGAAACCCTGAGTTCCCTCTCAGTACTGGATGGTGTTGGGCATATGGTTGGATAGAATACCTATGAGAGCAGGGTCCTGTCTTCCTTTGGAGATGCATACCCTGAAGAACAGAGGCATTGAGCCCTGTGGGGGGGCACAGCAGGCTCAACAGTGAAGTGCTCCCACAGTCTCCATAAAGCAAACATGGCATTTACTGGCCTGAGGGTCACTGAGGGCACTGGAGCTGGAGCCTGTGTGCTGGCAGCTGCAGTGCCAGCATCAGCCCTGCCACAGAGCCAAATGGTGAAACTTCAGACTAATGGTGGTGGGTTTATTCCTGCAAGGAGGTTAAAACCCAACCAAACAGGTAGACAATAGCCTCAAAAAACATGATTTACAAGAAGTGGGGCCATTTTTTAGCCTTCTCTAAAGGCCCTTTTCTTTGGAAAGCTGGGATATCAAGTCACTGAAGGAGAGTTTGAGGGCTGCTCTGTAATCTACAATTCTGGCATGGTTTCCTGTGCCTGTAGCAGAGGCTAAAAAAGGAGGTGAATATATTCATTGCCATAAACTGCACAAAGGAACCATCAGAATGGGTATACTAAAAAAAGAGATGGAACCTTTACTTATGAACGGACCTAAAAGAATTGAATACATGTGTACAGAGAGATCATTTTCCACTACCTACAAGAGGAAAAATCTCTGGGGAAGTGGCTGATGCCAAATATTTTCTTATGCTTCATGTGTCAGCAGGGTCTGGCAGAATCCCTTAAAAAATAGAACATGCATTTTGTGCAAATTGAGAATCACAATTCTAGTGATTTAGATTGCTTCACCAAACTAGAGACATTTCTCCAAAAATACAGCAGATGTTTGATGATGTACCAAGTTTTCAGCATTTACACAGATCAGATGATGTTAATATTAGCAGAAGAAAAAAAAAGAGTAATACAGTAAAAGTCTTCAGATCTGTCCTGAAAAAAACTTTAACTGGGTTAGACAGAAAAAAAGTTAATTTCTCACAACAGCTCTAAAATCCTGGACAAGCTGTACAGCAAGGTTACAGAGGAGCTAGACTGCGTGCAGAAGTGGTGGTCACAAGGATTCACTGGAATGGGAGATGTGTGTGGAACCTGGCTGCATGACCTGAGAACACAAGGGCACTGCTGCAAAAATACCGGCAGTATACCTTGACTACAAAGTTTAACAATTCCAGACACTGAAGGATAAAGGGGATTCAGCCCTGAGGTATCTTAAAACTACACGAGACAGAGCTGTCCCCAAAAATGCCTAGCCCTCTTGCAGCTATATGGTCAAAACTGGAGATCACTAATTTCTGTGCAATGAATGCTAACAGAAGCTGACTGTCAGTGCACTCTGATAGAAAGGATTTGGCACTTGTCCATGAATGTAAAAAGTTTCCTGTCCTTTTTTTTGTGTCTTTTATGAGAAGACTGTTTCAGAAAACTGACCATAACCCACTTACTGCAATTGCCAAAATGGCCTGGCAAAGCCCCTTCTCCTCATGAATACATGGATTTATTTGCTTCAGTTATAAATTTATGATTTGCAGATTGGGAGGGATTTGGTGGGTTCAAACCTAATCCCTCGAGCATTTGATAAAAAAGCAATGATGCCAAGTCCAGAGCTAGATTTTGTATGTGATGATTTGCTTAAAAACTTTTGCTTGTGATGGTGATAAGACCCAGTGGAAAGTATATGAGCCTGTCACCGAGAATATTCTCAGCCTTGTTGCTGACTTTGGGTGAAGTATGACTAGTGAATCCTGGCTAGGAAAAGTTATATAACCTCTCTTGATTCTTATTTGTACTTCCCTGAAGTAATCCTACTATAAGGTAGTACAATTAAACAGGCAGCAGGGTATATCAAGCTTATCACTACTACACATCCTGTACCTGCTAAGATAAACAAGATCTGACAATATAGCAGGAATAAATATGTCTTCAGTAAAATAAGATTTAGCTCTACCACTCTAGTTCTATTATTTCTAATCAGTGAGATAGTAGGAAGTAGTGCCAAAACAAATTCATTACTAATCAAAAGAAAGTGTGGAATTAGGCTGTGATCTGATTTTAGGTCTATTCTATCAATGTATCAAAGTGGAACATACAAAGTCAGTCAACCACATTTTGCTTGACAAAAAACCCCGAAAACAAAAATGCAACCTATTTTCATTCTTGCAGTCTTTCAATTCCCTGACATCTTCAAAGGTGTAATCAAAATCATGGGGGTCTTGAAGAGTAAAGAAACAGCCAAAGCACAAAAACCATAGAATAACAGAACTTCCTGCCTCCCTGACAACTGTAGCTGTGATATTCAGTTCCAGAGATGCAAGAACCACTGCCCAGCCCTCAGGATTCACCGAGCACAGTTTATATGGTGTTCGTTATAACTACTTGCAATTGCATTTCAGCAGAACTTGTCTGAATCTTGTCTTGGAAAACTCAGTGACTTTGGACTTCTGACACTAGCAACTGCCCTTTCCAGTCCGAGAATCTGTTGAGGTGCTACAAAGTTCTCATTTTATTATGAACAGCTGGATGAAACCAGATGCATAATAAAGCAAATCCTTCATAGCCAGCCTAAGCACTTGATGTGCAATGATGACAATTGCATTTCAGCCCAGAGATGGCTGTATTTGAGCCATGGGGAAGTAATCAATTTATAAACAAACTTCTCAAGCACTTTGAGATGAAAACACTACACAGAATCAATTTAATTCACTCTACTTATGTGACAAACATGTTATTCATGTTATTGTTTTTCTGGTTTTGCTATGCCAATCACATTGCAATCCCAAATGTCATCACTCTGTGCCGGAACAGCAGTCTGACACGTTCAAAAAAACTTGCAGAATAAAAAAACTTGTGATGGAAATTGCTCCCGTGTGTGCAGCCTGCTCATGCTCAGAAAGTATTCATGTTCCATTTCTCTCTGTCTGTTTAACAGTGGCATGAGCCCGGTTTTGAATTCTGGGTGTACTTCACCCCTTAGTAGCCTGTCCAAGGCACTGTGTTCTGTAGCATGACAGTTGCCTTGCATTCAGGCTCCTGGCTGCCTTTCTTTTCTGCTCTGATGCTGTCCTAACTCTGGAAACCTCGCCTCATCAGCAGAAACAACCAAACTATATATAAACAGTTTCAAATTCTGGGACAAGTTGGAGATTTTCTCTCCCCTTTTGTTGAATCCTGCAAAAACTACTAAAAGGAGTGTGTTACCTAGGAGACCAAAAGGACTGGACTGTCTTTTACCTGGGGAGTTATTCTGAAACTAGATCTCAGATGAGGCCTAAATCAGATGTCTGCTGACTGCATGATGTAGCTTCACCCAAAATGTAACTTGTTACACGCCAGCCACACGGCCTCCCATGCCTTTGTTTCTCCACCTGTAACAAGCAGGCAGAAGCACTCAGCCATGCAGCAAGTAGTATTTAGAGTTCATTGGCATTCCTGAAGACTTTGGAGATTCTTAGGTAAACAGAGCAGTATGAACAGAAACGAGGCAATACTGTATCTTTCTCTTGGTGACACACCCCTGCTGTTGGTATCGTGGTCTCACATTCCTGAGTTAAGCTTGCTTGAGGGATTTGATTTCACTGGAGTTTCAAATCTCTGTTTCTCAGAGAGGATGCTGTAATATACAGTAAAGCACAGCAAATATCTCATGTCCAGAAACTTCACTCTCAAGGCCCCTGCTAACAACTTCCACCTGACCTTCCCCACCTTTTTAATATATTCAGCCAAGGATGGTGAGAAGAATTTAATAGAAGCATGTTTTGCACACCCTGCAACCATGTGCATTTTGAAGGTCAGACAGAGCAAACACACTCTGCCACAGCAAATAATTTTGTGTAGATGAGAAGCTTTGCTTTATAGAAAAAAACCATGTTACTATATGCCCATGTGTTTGCAGATTTACAAGAAAAAACAGAATTTCTGACCTCTTGATAGTGAGGTATAGTCCCAAGCCTAGATACACATTTTGCTTCAAGAACCGAGCTCCATGTCTATGTACTTTCAAGAGGCCTTGTGAGTACAACATCATCTTTGTTTCCCCATCTCTAAAACTGGGATTATAATACTGTCCCATAATAGTGGGGTTTAGAAATGTTCATTTCTAGAAGTTTAAACAATTGTTAAATATCAGTTGTTTTGATCCTATTCCATTACAAAGAAGCCCTGTAATTCTTCCATCCTCTCCTGTTAAAAAAGATCATCTTCTCTTGCAGCCTTTATACTACCTAATTGAATTGTACAGGGTAGTTGCATGAGCCAACCTCTTTTATATAACTCCTTTTTGTTGTTACAGAGTGGAGGAAGATGGGCATTTAGGCAGCAGGTAACTATTTTGTGAGTACAAGTGAGGGACATGCTGGCAAGAGGTTTCCATAAATAACTCTTTCCCCTCTGTGCTCTCAGAGCAGCTTTGTCTGTGATAGCTCCTCCTTGACAGCGTGTCTAGGACAGAACAACTCACAATCAAAAAGTATCAGCAGGTATGAAAAGCACACCCACACAAGTGTCAGGTCCTCAAGCATAATCCATGTATCTGTTGAATTTCCCTCTTTGCAGCAATGATTCAATTTGGTGATGGCATTAATGATGACATTAATGATGACATTAATGAGCATTTGCATTAAGGTGGCATGTTTGAGGTCTAGGTAGTGGTTTTCCACAAGGATCTCTATGCTAGAGCACCTCCTACACAGGGCACAGAACTTGAGGCTGGAGGATGGGGATATTTCTTATGGAGTGGGGACTCACAATGAGGGCAATGTACATCAGGCAGTGGTCTGTGTCCAGGAGCTGAGGACAGCTGGGGAGGCCCCCGGCTGCTGTAGCAAAAACTGGGGTCTGAGCTTGGCTGGAGGCATGGGCTTGTCCTGCCAGCTCTGTCCTTCATCTGTCCCCTTGAAAGTCACACTCAGCCCACACACTACTGCTACTCGGAGAGACAGCAGCTCCCTTCAACACACATGCTCACACATAGCTAATGCAACTGGAATTATTGCAGCAGTTTGGAAAAGGGAAAATATATAATGCCAGGCTGGATAAAACATTAAGACATTGTTGGCTTGATGTGGGCAGAACTCCTGCCAGATGAAGCATTTGCACCTGGAAATCCATGAGGCAGAAGACTGGTGCTGGAGCATTTGTGTTGCCATCAGCAAGGCAGCAGCTCACTCACACATACTCAGACTCCCAGGAGGCCAGGGCTCAGGGCACCTCAAGGAGGTCAGTTTTTTATATAGTAAAGCAAACAGTTGAGCTAATCAAGAAATTTTTTTTCTCTTCTTTTCTGAGGCTCTTGGCATCCAGCCCTGTTACTTGCAATCTTTAATTTGTACTGTGGCTTCCTTTTCCCTGCTGCCTTCTCACTCAGTCCAGTTTTCCCACACACTTATTTCCTAACTCTACCTCTACAGAGGTCTTCATTTAGTTTGGACCCAAATTTATCCCAATCCTACATAAAGCTGATGTTACCTCATCATTTATTCCTGAAAATGACTGTCATCAGAAATTCATAAGCCTGAGAAGTTTATGAAAAAAAAAAAAACCAAGCCATTTTCTGTGTTGTTACTTATAAAGTAACTTTATTAATACACATTTCTGGAAATGGTTTGTGGATCAATTTAGACCTTTTTGGTTATACAGCTGCCTGAGTCTTAAAATTGCGGTTTTTAAAGGATCTGTGTATGTCCATGGTAGGGCTCAGCTGAAATTTACACACACTACTCACAAATTGACCATGAAAAAGCCTCTTATCATAGATCTTCCTCTTTAAGAGAGCATTCTGATGAAACAAAGTCCCATTCTGGCAGATTCTCCCTCCCACTTCCATGATACCATGAAAGGAATGAAAGAGATAAAGGCATTTTTTTCTGTTTGGCACAGCAACATGATCCAGAACACGTTGTGTCATTTGTGTAGAGAAACCGATGAAGGTGACATCAGTGCAAATAAACATCTCAAGTAAAATCATAGCAAAATCCCAGTAAAAATGTACAGCGATGTGTATATTGTCAACATGGCAGAGGCTGGCTTGCTCAACAGCTGATGAGAGATGTAGGAGCATGAGTGAGAAGTGGTGCACCTGATCACTAGATTCTGCCTCAGGAAATCACCTTTAAATGTTTTTTTTCTGAAAAGCTACACAGAACCCAAAGCATTCCTTCAGTCTGCACACACTCTAGGAGCTGCATAAAAGCACCATGTTGTAACAAATGCACAGCCTCCATCACACATGCAGATCTACCTGATCTCATATCATTTGAGGTAAATACTTCTCCTTCCCTGTGGTCATTTTCAAACCCATTTCCAGACAACTCCTCTGCTTCTGAATGGAGCCCAAGTTGGCAGGACAGTACTTTCCAAGTTGTGATGCAAGCTGCAAACAGCTAACAAAGCCTGATGCACATTCCCCATATTTTCACTGTAACTGTTCCTCACAGCCACTTCCAGGTGAGCACAGAAGGGTTTTTAATGAAGTGAAGAAGGGGCTAAAAGCACTGGGAGACACTGAGCTAGCAGGCAGTGGACAGGCTGTGTGTCCATCTTCTGCAGGGCAGCGGATCACAGCCCAGGGCCAGCAAACAGGACACAACAGGCTGTTACTCATTGCCATCCCTCACAAAGGAGTCCCCTAAGCTGAGCAGAGCCATACATTAGAAAGCAGATGCTGCCAAATTGTGCACTGTGCACAGTCCGTGAGGCAGTTTGTCCAATGCTTCTCATTAATTTCAGAATCCACTACTGAAGAAAACACAGCTCTTTATAAGGTGGGCCATGTTTTAAAGGAACAATTGGTGTAGATTCAACTTGCATAAAGCTGCACCGCTCTATTAAACACCAAGGAGTGTTGCTGATTTATACCAGCTGAGAATTTGGCCAATATCCTTTTGAAGCCATCAACTCTCCCATCAGTAATTGCCAGTAGAAACGCTGGGAAATACAAGAAGAAATGAAAAATGGAGCACATTTATGTGAAAAACCTTCGATGCAAAACAAATGTCTGCTCACTGCACAAAAGCTGAAATAATACAGTTGTTATTGGAACTGTGCTACAATAAAACAAGCTGGATGAGTCAACCAGCAGTGCATCTAATCTCCACTGGCTGCCTTTCCGGTCCCCAAGCTCCCCATCTATTTTTATCTCTGCTTTCTTCAATAGGATTTTTGGTTTACAAGCAATAAATCTACAGCTCTTGGGTCCACTGTGTGCACTCTTTTCAGCAGGCCACTCAGCATTTAGGATTTTACCCAGACCATTTCAGTTCTAACACCACAGAACATGGAGGCTACAATTCAGATTCAAGAGACACTGTGGCCTCAAGAGCACAGCAGAGGCATGGGGCATGACAGTTTTCTGCTCCGAAGGAAGGAGGCACCATGCAGGGCTGTCTGAGAAGCTTTGGGATGAACTTGCTTCCAGACTGGAAAAAACACACAGGCTGGGGCAGTGCTTTATCCAAGATGCAGTGTAGAGCACATAGAGAGCATGTGATGTGCTCAGTGCAATAGCCAGGGGAAGAGCTAACACTAAAATGGCACTGGCGATCAGCATTTGCTGCTGTGCCTATACAAAGAAAACACCTTTCCCTCTTTTTCCATGAGTGGGTGAAATTTTTAGTGAAGCCATTTGCACCTGGTATACCTTCAGACCCTATACATTACCTGTTACAGAGTGTAATGTTTGGAAGCTGAGAAAAAGAGAACCCTGATTTCAAAATCATTCGGCAGGTGATGGGAACTGAGTTCATGAAGTGAGACTGCTGGTTTTTGTTGGCTGGGTGTGGTAGCCCTTTCTTGAGAAAAGTGTGGGTGAAATTTTGGAATCACAATATTCCTGCTTCAGTTTTCTCTGGAAAAAAACCACATTATGATCCTAGAAACAGAGCAATTATTTTTCTAATTTTTCTCTGTTCTCTTTAATGGTTTCATTACAAAGACATACAGCTAGTCACCTTGAACTCATAAATGCTGGGAAATGTCTGTTAATTGAATATTAAGATAGCTAAAGTGTTATAATGGATAGAAACTACTGGGATATGATGGTTGCCCACAGCCTTTGCTTTCATTCCAAGAGTACGTGCTTCAGGGAGCAAGGGAGAAGAGTATATGAATTTAATTTCAGACATTCACATTTTAGGTGGCCCCGAGGGACATACCCATTTCCTATATAAGGTTTGGTCTGTTTGCAATTAAGTTCTCTTCTTTGCATATTTCCGGATAGATTAAAAATAGCAATATCAGCTTATTCTTGGACTTCGGGAGATAAACAAAGCCATTGCTTCCAGGGCTTTTAAAGCACTGATCAGACTCACAGATCTTGAAGGCAGAATTTGTCTGTGAATTTTTTATGCTGGATAAACTAGCATTTCCAAAGATAAGAGAAAAGGTAGGAGCGCATTTCTAGAACTGGAGACCTTTTAAAGCAACTTACCTTTTGCAGTCTTCATTTTTAAACAAAGCTTAATGTTGATCGAAAGTTAAGTTGAATACTCTATACTGAAAGCTCAAGACCAGTTCTAACCTCTCCCACCATTCTCACAACCAATGGATCAATTCCGGAGCTGAGAGGCTTGCTGAGCTCCGATTACAGTTTTCCTCTTATTCTTTTTCTGTTGGGATTAACATCATCAATCCATTTAATCCAAAATGTAAAGCTGTTTTTTGTGATGCAGTCATCCATTCTCAAGGACCTTTAGAGAAACAACTCATTTATAATAGTGCCTAAATTGCTATCAGATGGGATTGATTCCCATACATCCCTAAGAGCCTGAGGTTGGACACATGATAGTGATCTGCAACTGATAATTTCTTCCCTGCTGTTTAGGTCTCTCATTTGCAGAAATTACCTGGAACAGGGGCCATTTTCCAAAGAAGTGCCTGATCACCATGTTGTGAATTTAAGTCTCCAGGCAGTGTTTTTGTGTTTTCATTTATCGTTTGCAGATTGCTTATAAGTCAGTAGACCCTGATGGAACCATGGACAATGGGATTAAAATCACTGATATAGTGGTTTTAACATCAGTTATTCACAGTCTCGTGTGCTGGCAACAGAACAAGGAAGGATTCAACCAAATACAACCAAAATTATTTGTTAGCTTTCCTAAAATCCAGGAAACATTTAACACGACATTCAACTCAGTAGTGGAAATAACTCCCACTGTCTTTCTAGGAATTATGTTAATTTCTTCTCAATTTTAATTTTACTAGCAGACTGAATTAAAGACTCAGATCAGCATTGAACTCTTAATCTTGAAAATTCAATCATGGCATACATGTACCTCAGAATTAAAATCTCTAATTCTGGTTGTGTTTGAGCTTCCTTATCCAAATAATCTGATTACTTCCCTACAATCGAATCTTTAGTGACTTTTAGTGCCTCTTCCATTGAGAACAGACAAGGGTAAGAAACAGTGAGAAAGACTGTGATTCTGCAACAGTATAATCTGACCTAAACTGTGGCTGCATCAACTCTGCCTCCTATAGCCCCTGATCACATTCATCTCCTTTCTTGTGCTCCACTGGTGCTCATCCAGCCTTGCAAGAACTTGGTGCAGGGGATAGTGAAAACTTACTTTTTTGCAGTGTTAACTTTCATCCAGTTTAGCTCCCTGAACTATGCTATTCCAGAGTTAAATATAAACCATTGTTTGTATTGAGAAAACACTGGAGAATGGCTGGGCAACAGCATCCCTGATTTAGGTTAGCTGGAATGGATGTGGAATTGTACTTTAAGTACTCTGTGGGCAGTGTTGTTAAAAACATATGGGTGACTTACAAAAAGCTGCTTGCAGCAGTTCGTTACAGATTTGATTTCCAAAGCAGAACTTCAGACCAGTAGTCAGTACAAGTCATCGTGAAATTCACAGCACATTTTTAGAGCATCAGGTAAGGATCTGTCTGATGAAAGACTTGACAGTCTGACAGGGTAAATTGCATGGAGATTCTGGCACATATTTAGGCCTTGAAACAAGGACTAGGCCCCAGTAGATTCAGGAGTGTGTGGAATGGGTAAGCTTGGTAGAGCACAAGGACTGGAAGACCAAGTATATTGCAACCTGGCGCCAGGGTACCTGAGCAGCAAAGCTGGGACCCCCAGACTGTAAGAGCAAGACTAGCTAAGTCTGAGATGAACTGGTAGAACTACATTGTGGATGCTGCACAGAGCCTGCCCACACAATGCCTGGCTCTTACATGTCTTCTAGGCCCTCATTTTCCAAGTGCTGCATTGCCCCAGCAAAAATGAAAAATTATATTGAAACTGAGGATTTAGGAGGGAGAGAGGATTACAGCACCACAACAGCCATGTGAACAAGGAACATATTTACTGTTGAGCAGCACATACTTTGGAAAAATCCACATGGCCATTAGTAGAGGAGAGGAAATAGACACAGTTAAGCAAGATACTAATGAAGTGGCCCACACCACCAGGCTGCACTTTGTTCCTCTGCTGTGCAGCGGCATGGGAAAGACTGGTGGCCCATTCCATGACTCCTGTGATAGCAGAAGGACTTTTCCCTACCACACTTGATTCCCAGGGCTCTACAAAGAGCAGTACTCAATACCATAATCCTTACAGACACAAGCAGCCTTGAAGAAGTCAACAGGACTATTCAAGCAGGACTGATTATAAGAGCTCATGTTGCAAAATGAGGCCCTTGTTTTGGTAAAGAGAAGCACAGTAACAAGTCCTGTTTTTCTAGCAACATAAACACTATTCCTGAGGACCTAATAAAGGTTCTGCTGTGTGACAGAAGTCACAATACAGACTTTAGTAAAAGCAGGACAAAATGTGTTAATTTAAAAAAAAATATTCTTCAAAATGAAAGTGCTCTTGATCCACTTTGGTTCCTAGCAATGTTAAGGACATGAAGATCTTTCTGGTACTATGGCCTGTAAAGAGTCAACTCCCTGAGTTAGCACTCCTAAATGTGCTCCTGCATATTTTCCAGGACATTTGTTGAAAAAAAAAAATCCCAAACAACAGAATAACCTTCTGTCCATCAAGCAAGATTTCACAACAATTACAGTACCAGGCGCAGAGAACTCTGCCTGTCTGGCCCACAGCCACACTGCGGGCGGCAAACTTTCTAGCTCTCACAAACTAATTAGGCTCAGGTCAGGTATGTGACTGAGAGAACTCCAGGGAGAGTGGAGGGTGAAGCAGGAAGCAGAGCTGATGATTCGACCAGGGATCATTCTGAAAACAATTTTAAAGTTGTTTCTTCAGAAATAAGTTTTGGACGTGAAAGGAAAGTGATCTTATTTCTAAGAGTGCAGAAAGGAAAAGCTTTCTGGTACAAAAATGAAAGTGAGGGCTCTTTGTTTAGTAAGTAAAGAAGCAATGGATTCATTAGTCAAAAAGTTTATGGTGACAGTTTATGGTGTCTAACAGTGGAGTGGGACAGGTGACAAGAAGTCAAAACTACTTTCAGTTGCTATTATCAGCTCTCAAGACACTCTTTCTTTCTAGTAAGAAACTAGAGTTGCAAGGGAAATAATTTTGAAATTCCAGCAAAGCTTTCTGCACACATAAAGGCAGCACAGGAGTGACTCCAATGTCTGCACAAGCAATCAGAGGAATGAAAAGGACTCACTGCTGGGTTTTGTATTAGATTCTGCAAACCTTCAGTAGCAGACATAACCTAGGGCTATGCAGGGCTGCTTTGTACCATTCTATACTGTGAGAAGTGGCTGACGTTTAACACCTTTCTCCCAAAGCCAAAAAACTACAAACTAAGGTTCACAGCAGCTACAAGCAATTTGCGTACTGTTCCATCCAAACACTGTATCTGGCTCCTCAAAAAGGCTGCTGCCAAGTTTTAAAGTAGTGCAATGCCAAAGTACTCTCATATTCTCTATTTCTTAACATCTTCAAATCACAGCTTTGTGGGAATTCCCTAGGTCAAGTATATGGCATTATGCTTAAGGCAGAGTGACCAGAGAAGAGCCTGTGGTCAGTGTTATATAGGTCATCCTTGATTCTGTAGTGCGTCTTTTTAACAATGTAATTCTCATCAGTAGATTAAAAAAATGTCCAAGTGAATAACCTTCTATCTGGATAGTGCTCATCAGCCTTCAGGTCCAGATTTTAGTTGCCTGTGCCTGTTTGCTATGTGGCACATAGCTGTAATGACTGATGAAAGCAACAACAGAAGCTTTTTTGATGAAAGTAAAAACAGGAGCTGTGGAGGTGAGACATGGATGTGAACTTCAGAGGATCAGGTAGGCCTCATTCCACCAGTGGATCTTTCATTATGTCAGTATAAGCATGGAGGATCTCCTACTGTGTTTGCATTGAGCATCAGAAAAAAATCTTTTCACTGAGTGAATAGTACAGTGCTGGAATGGGTTACTCAGGGAGGTTTTGCAATCCCCATCCTTGCACGTTTTCATGACTTGGCTAGAGAAAATCAGAGCTGACCTGTTAAATGCTGGCAACAGTTTGCTTTTATCAGGATGTTGGAATACAGACCTCCAGAGGCCCCTCCTTAACCTACATTTCTATGATGCTATGTCTCTTGGATCCCAGAGCTGAGCTGACAAACCATGTTTTGGAAGGACCTCATAGGGCGAGAGGCCATGGCTGGGAACATCTACCAAGCTGGAATGGTTGGAATGGTTTATATGGAGCAGACTAAGTGTCCGAGTGGAGGCCTCCCACACCTACATGTAAAGCCTCCTTTTGAACAGAGACTGAATGGCAGAGATATTGTGAAATTCTGCTTATGAGGTGGCAGTAATTACAGAACAGTGATGCTGCCCAATTTCCTTATGCAACCAAGGCTTCAGCCAAGAAAAGGTGTTAGCCTCCTGCAGTGTTCTTGTGCCACTCTTTTGCAGCAGCGGTGAGAGGGCAATTGTGCTAGTGTTTGTTCACTGGCATGCTGAGGTGTTGCTCAAAGAGGGTAGGTTTATGGCTGAATTACAAGCTGGCATATACCTCAATGTTTTGTTTCCTGATTTCAAGACAATTATATTTAGTTGCTTCCCACACTAAAGGGACCAGAAGAGTCTGCACTCTTCCACTACACAGGGAGACAGATCCCAGACTGGACTGGCTGCAGGAACATGCTGGAGTCATGAAAAAGCTGATAATTCAGTGGGGACAATTCTATATAGGCTGACAGACATAGTAGAAATATGCACAGAACAGACAAAATCATTTTCACAAAAACACCATTTGCACAGCTCTGCCACACTTCATTCATCCATAGCTCTTTGCTGGTTTGTTCCTGGCACACACATTTCTCCTCCCCAGTTCAGAATAGCTCACCCACTGCTACAATACCCTTATCTCTGCCATTCCTTTAATGCCTATCATAACCTCAGTTTATTCCCTGCTTTTAGCACAGAGATGTCTAGCAGAGATGATGGAACCCAAGAAGTGCACGTACTCGTTGGACATAGGGAGAGCCAGGAGAGTGCTGGCCCCAGGTGAGAACTTCTCCATTAGCAAACACAAGCTGAGATGTCTCTGAAAAAATCATGTTCTCTAAAAACTGCCAGGAGAACAGCTCAACTCACAGTGAACAAATGGAGCTTGATGTAAGAATCACAGCATATTGCCTGGAGCTACCAATGTGCTAAAGAAATTATCTTCCTTGAAAAAAGCCCTAACCACAGTTTACGTCAGTGTGACACGTACCGATGTGGACTTTCAAATGACTACAAATGACATTTTGGAGATTATTTTCTCTTGTATATTAGCTTGAACAAATATTGAGCAGCTGAGAAAGAGTCTGAATCTTACCATGAGACCCTAGACAGGCACAGAAAAAAAATTTAAAGAACGAGATAATTTTGAAAAATGCTGTGATGTTTCTAACAGGGGCTGTTTCTCAGGAACTTTGGCTGATACAACCCTAACACCAGGACTACTAATGCTTTCTGGGACCTCCATGAAACATGAACCAACTTCATCATCCTTTAAGCTGGCAGGATCCTTGAGAGTATTTAGAGCAGTAGATCTTGGGATCTGCTATACACAATAATTATATTTATCTCCAATAAGTTTGATAGTCATAAATATATTAATCTCACTTTTCTCCATAGAAAAGCCTAAATATATTTAGGAGCTTTAAACAATGAAACTATGATGGCAGTTAAATCACAGCCACACAAAACAGCAGGATGTATGCTCATAAGGCCTCTTCATGCCAAGTCAATAGAGAGTAAAAGCTTCTCACACCCTACAAATACAAATAAAGATCTTTATCTACTTCCTAATAATGACATAGGGATAAACTCTGTTCACTCTTGCATATACATGTGTAAGAAACCTTCTCTCCATACAGCTCCTATGCAAGGGACTAGCTTCAGCTACAGTCTTTTGCATCTCTGTTCTGCTTCCTCCAAAATTGTCCATTCCATATTAATGCCTGCCTGCCAAATCACATTAATTCCATAGTTGTATCCCTGTCATAAACCATTAGTTCCACAGTCTTACTACACATAATACATACATTCCACATTCTTTTCCTTAATATGCAAATCTTTCCAGCCATGGTCTCCTTTGTTTTGGTGCCTCTCAACCCACCAGATTATGCAGGAGGGCTCACAAACTGATCCTCTGGGATATACTCAAACACAACCAGTATGTTCTTTGTGATTCATATGTAACAACAGGAGAGGTTTTGAGGTTCCCTCCCAAGCCTTCAATTGCTTAAGTATTGCCCAGATTCCTGATGCCTTTCATCTACACCAGGTGGTTTGCACAGGTCATTATGAATTTCCTTTCAAGGCTGCTAAGAGCTAAATTCGTTTACAGTAAGAAACTTTTCCAATGGCTCAAAGTAGTATTTTGAGTCAACAGCAAGGCTTAGGTGAACACTGTCACCATCGCCTACTGCCAGAATCTCATCAGGACCTTCCAGAACTCATGGCTATGCATTGCATTCAATCAGTTAGAAATATTTGTTTTAGGGAGAGTATTTCCTTGTTTTCATATAAGTTGCCAGTCCTAACAGTTCTTGACTTTATTTTGTCCAAATTGATTCCCTTCAAAATCTGCAGAAGGAACCTACTGAACAGTCATCTGAACATTTTAATTGGTCAAAAATATGGCAGAATAGACAAAGCGACATTGTGCCCCAACAAAATTCAGGATGTTTCACTTGCTTCAGCAAATTCTTTCACATGATAAGGTTGTGGTACTCAAGACCTATACTCTATTTCATTGACAGCTGTAGTCAATAGACACTTTGAGCTGGGAAAGTCCATGATAAAACTCTGAAGTTCTGGACACTACTAAAAGTACACTTTAAGCCCTGGGGTGTGAAGCCAGATTTTGCCATTCATTTGGTATAGTGTGCAATATCATTCTTTCCACAATTTTTCCTATTTTCCCAATTGCAATAGCTGGTGCCATCTCTCTCTGAGCAGGGAGATGGCTGAAGAACAGCTGAGAACTCAGTCTTACCAGCCAGATTTATCACTATTCTTAATTTGCACACATGCTATGGTGACGTGTGCATTACATATGCTTAGACTGTACGGCTGAATGCTCATGTTATATCAAGCTGAGGATGATTTTACAGCCGGCTCTGCTCCTTGAGCAGTGGGAGCAGCTCTTGTGCATTTCTGAAAGGCAAACTACAGCCAAGTGGCTGGAGCTGTAATTCTCCAGCCTGATCTCTCCCATCCCAACTACCATGACTCCCTCGTGCCCCGACATTCCTTGCCGCTTTGTTTATGCTGTAGAAAACATCTGTGAGAGTATACAGCCAAGGTGAAAGATTTTGGCAAACAGTTATTTTTCATAGCTCAGCTTAAAGGGAAAATATGAAGACTGCCCCTCCTTCTCAGAGAAAAGGAAGGGTGGGGTTGAAAAATGAGATCTGACTGCAGCCAGGCCAAACAGCAGACTTGCTGTCCTACTAGCCCCTTTAAAGGAAAAGGGAATTGTTTTTTCAATAGAACAGATTTTGCTGCAGAAGAGGAAAGGTTTAACTGAAATAAACTGGATTAACTTTTAGATAAATGTATCAGGAAAATCTTCAAGATGTTGTGATGTGTTAGGCTAAGCATAATATTTCCAGAAAAAGCATAAATCATGCTGCAGAGGTCGTTTAAAACCAGGCTGACATAACAATAAAAATCTGTAATAGAGAACACCCCCACACTACTAGGAGATGGACTCAATTACACTGCAGGTCTTTTTCAATGTTTAACTTCTAAGACTCCTTATTGAACTGGGGCCCTGTAAGGGGAAAGAGAAAAAACATTGGCTTATTACCTTTGTTGATTAACAGATCGACTTTCTCAGGCATTAAAGTGCTTTATAGGCCTACAAAGTATAGGCTGTAGGAAGAGAATTGCAGATTTCCCTGACAAGGTGTAGTTTATTACTGACATTCTGCAGTACAACAGAGATGACAGCACATGGCACTTGCATTTATCTGCCTTTCTCAGGTTGCCTTTGGAAGATTGGGAAGGAGAGATGAAAATTCCTGCTGGGAAGTGAAGGACTTGTGGGATGACAAGGAGATTACAGATTTGCTTTAAGGACCTGTAAACAGGCAGGCACCACTTCATTCCTCCCTAAATTGCAGCCACTCCTAGGTGAAACAGCAAAACTGATTACAAAACACAGGGAAGTTTAGGATAGGAGGTGAGGAATGGTGTTATTGCTCGAGGAAATTGAAACAAAAAGACAGGAATCACTCAGAAGCACTGTGCTACAATGATAAATGAAAAGGTCTGCCTGGAACTTCAGTCCCGCTCTGTTCCCAGTCACACTCAGGACATTCCCCTCTCTTGCCATGAAGTCAGTCACTGTTCACACACAAGGAAGCTCAGCTACTGCCAGATACACCCACTGGGATGTAGCAGCTACATAACCTACAGGATAGAGACAAGCAAAGCTATCTCAGAGCTTGGAGCAGAAAGATGACACAGGCTGAGTACTTGGGATCCATCTATGATGTCACAAGCAGTTGCACAGCTGACCAGCGAGAGAGAGCACTGCTAGTGGGGCTGTGCAGCCATGAGAACAACAAAACTGCCTCTTCCACCCTCCTCTCCCTCTGTCTGTCCTTCACCCAGATCTAGAGAGGCTCCAAATTAATTTTACAACCTGGAATGCTGTTAACACAATCAAATTATTAAAGAAAAGCTCATCTTGAGGGAAGGCAAAAATCAGCTCCTTTCTCTGTTTTACAGCCGTCCCCTCCTCTTCACCATGTGTTCCTGAAACCTGGGGCTATTCCAAGCACCAAACTCACTGGAAAGCATATCCTTGGGCTAGCTGTGATCTGATCATGGCATATCGGCTGTGGGTGAATCAGAAACCAATTGATAGGCCCAGGAACAATGTGGCCCCTTGTTAGCCTCTGAGAACAGCCATCGCCTTCAGCCTCTCCCACTCCTTCCCCAGCTAGTCTTCAGCAGAGCGGGATGCCAGCTTCTATAACATGTCCTGCATGATCCTTTCCCACCAACCCCGTGTTGAACTGCAGCTCTTCTCTGGCTCGAATGACATACTCCTTGTGTTGTGAGAGACTCTGGGTGGGGACTGTTGCAGCCTCCTTGGAAGTGGGCGCACAGCAAGTGACAGGCTGACACTAACACTTACGTGCAGGCTGCTACAGGGTAGCCTCGGCAGCAGCACCTGGGACCATGGTTCCTCTGGAATCCCAAGGGCTGGAATCCAGGGAAGCTGCTTCTCATCAGCCTCATAGAACACTCAGTGGATTGCACAGATCCCAGGAACCAGATTTTATCTGGCCTCACAACTTTGCTGATGTTTTGTAGGCTTTGTATGTTTATGACATTAAGTAAGCATTATGGAAATCAAGCAATGGCACAGAGCCAGAGCCCTCTGTTTTTCCCAGCCCTTCTCACAGCAAGGCTGTAGCAATTCTCAAGAGCGGATGCTGCAGGAAGGGGTTAGTGGTGGGACAGGGCTCAGTCTTCTCCGAGGCAATATTCTGAGGGGGAACAGAGTGCTGTCTGGAGAGAGAAGAAGCCATGGCCAACACAGATTTGATGCAGTTTACAAAAGACTGCAGAGAAATGTAACCCTGGTGCATTACCAAGTCTCACAACTAATAGTTCTTTGCATTTGTACTGAATTACTGTGCCAAAGCACCAGTCAGGATTGCCCAATGTTTGGCAGTAAAGCCCCATCTTCAGGGTAAATATGCTTTGCCAATCAATTCCCACTGCAATTTTGATTAGACACAATAATTTCCTTGCTTCCTGCCCTAAACACTTGCCATGTTGTACCATAGCTGCATTTCAATAGTGGATAAAGGATCCAAATACATTGGTTCTAGCAGATTTCAGTGTAAATATGGACCTGAAATTTGGATCCTTCCAATCAAAAGTACTGCACTGGTGCAAGGCATTACTAATTGTTGATACTACAGATGAAAACTACAGATTTGTTCTGTGTCTTTTGCTAGTTCTAAACTGCTTTATAAGCTAGGAATACTACATACACTACATGGGAACTACTTGCCATCACCAAAACAGTCACTTGCCTGGTGGGAAGCTCTTATGAGGATACCAGCACCAGCTCACAAAAGAAATAGAGCAGAAAGTTAATTTCCCTAAAAATTAGTGTTGATTTGGATAGCTGTAGTAAGTTTCTAATCACATCCAAACTGATTCTGCAGCTGTGGCTCAAATTTGTATATACTTTTCCACTCAACCAACTTTTGCTGTGGAACTTCCACATTTTGGCCTGAAATATTCCTGAAGCTGGTCCTGATATTCCAGTGTACTGCAGCTGCACCAGAAATGAAATATGCCTGGCTAGATCAGACCTAAATAATTGAAATGCACTGTGATATGTGTGCAGGGATTAAATCTTCTAAGAAATATTAAATCAGTAAGAACCATGTATTGGGCCATCACAACAATGAATACGGGGTACAGCAACTGAGTATAAAGCCAGCAAAAATTTAACATGAGTAAATTTTACTAAGCCTTTATCTGCATTCTACAAAGAAAACGATCAGGATTTTCTTGATACATTGAACTCAATAAATTTGCTTTGAATAGCTGTCTGTGAGTGTGACAGAGAGAGAATTAGTCTGTAATGCTATAAGGATGTCAGCCAAGCTCTCAGCATCTGGAAAGCAGAAAGTAGAACTATATTTAGTGCACAATGACTTGCAATAATTTGGGGGGGAGCAGAGAGGAACAAAAAGAGCAAGAAAAAAGAACAAAACTTAAGTTGGCAGTGTTGGACAATTAAATTAATTATAAAGAAAAAAGAACAATGAGGCTGGGAGAAGGATAAATGAAACCCTGGGGTATATGTTATTATAAGAGTTTCTACAAGCAGAAATGCTGTATAGAGTTAGTAGACATATTTATAAACATGCTATAGATAATGCATACTTCAGTATAAATACCACCTCTAAGAATTTCTGGCACAGAACAGTTGGGGCACTGACCTCTGCTGTACATTCATTTCCTTTATGTGGCTGAAATGGCCTAAGTGTATTTCTTAGTTAGGCATGGGAAACTTTTCCATATGGTAACTGCATCTGCAAGAGTACTCCGTGGTGTAACTGTACTTGGTTATGAAAGTGTTATGAACTCTTTGCAAAGTGTGTAGAGGTTACTGTGTGTTCTCCTACACCTACTTGTTAACAGAACAAGTACCAAGTAAAAGGCTAACTTTCATTGCTGCAGTACATTCAAAATAAAAATGGTGCAACATTTTCTAAGTTCCTCATTCGTATTATAAAAACAAGTTACTGAATAATCAAGTTCTCCTTCCATCATTTACACAGTTTTTGTTCTATCCATCACTTGACTTAAACATTCCATCAACTAACTCTTCAGTGTCACTCTTGTTTCCTGGCAGTTTCTCAGATCTGAGATCCCAGGATTCCAGAGCCTTCATCTTCAGCACTTTAAGAGAAATCTCAAATAACAAACATAACCTATTAAAACTGAGGCACAGATCTCAGGCACACTGATGCTGTTTAAAGGATAACTAAGATGAAAGTAAACAGTATTACTAACAAAACAGTAAAAAGATGATTATATTCTTAAATGTCAAAGTATTTTCTTGTGTTCAAATTAATCTAGCTTTCAGCTTCTAGGAAGTAATGTGCTGCCAAAAGACTGTGTGGCCAATAGAAAGATGCCAAAAGTGAGCAGAAAGTGTTACCTGTACACAGGCAGCAATTTCCTAAGGTCAGTGAAAGACAGCAGAGATCTGAGGCGTGTGAGCTGGGAGGAAAAGCTGAGTCCTGTCTGCAGTGCCAGGCAAAGAGCGGAATATTGCCTTTGAAGCACAGACCAGAGCAGCAGACATTTTGAGAAGAAGGAAGGAGTGCTTCTGTGATTTGGCAACTTTAGCTATCAGTGTGTACTTCACTTGTATTTACAAATAACAGCCAAAAAAAGAAAATAGGACTTCTTTCTGAAACAGGCAGTTTGGGAGAAAGTCAAAAACCAGCAGCCATTTTCCATCTGGCTTCGAGATCAGCTAACATTAGTAGGGACCTGTATAGTCTCTTATTTGTAAACTTCAAGTTGTGGCTCTGTCTAAATTAGTGCTCTCACATGCCTTGTGTGCAGGTACAGGTTGCTTTTGAGATGTTCTCTTGCTGGCTCTCTATGTATTAGACATGTATATCACTTATATGTCCTATTTTGCTGTCCCTAAGGGTAAAAGGAGAGACCTTGTTCCCTGTTGTACTAAATACATAGTTTCTAGACTAGACTCTGCTAATTAATGTACCAGCATTTGTGATATGTGTGTATATGAACTGGAGCTAGACTAAACCAACCCACAGAAGCTGCAGAACTGTAACTGAGGTACCTATTCTGCAGTGTCTCACATGCTCTTCACCAGTCATACAATAAACACACATAATTTTAAACAATGAACAATTTTTCACTACAGTAAAAGGAGTGACACCAGCACTGTATGTCTTTTTAGACACACGGATATCCAGCAACAAAAAAGATGGGGACTAGCTACCTTTACTACCTCAGAAGCAGAGTGGAAACAGAGCAACATACGAGATTCACAAAACAAGGAGACAAGGATGCCAAATAAAAGGAGGTAAGGACTGAGATAACTACAGAGAAACTGTAGCAATGCCCATAATACTGCCTGCAAGCACAATGTTAGAAACAATAATGTAAATATTTGTATCAGTCCTTCACTTGATATAGGAATTGGGGAAATGAGGACACAACTGGACAACGCAGATTCTGGAGCACAGCTCTGCGATGGGATCTGACTTGTCCCACTAGGTGAGATCACAATGCCTAAGAAAAAAGACAAGAAGACACTGCTGTTCTCATCAGACATGGCATGAAGCTTTCTTTTCCTCACATTGCCCTCAAGCAAAGCACTCACGCATGTCCTGTTTCAAGGAAAAACATATGTTTGAAATATTATAAATGAAAGCTGCTAAAGAAAACTGCTATTACGAGTGAGTAGATTTTGATACATGTTTTACATTCTTTGGGGTCTGAGGTCCCATTTGAACCAGAACTGCTGTCTGCAAACACCCCGCTGAAGTCAGCAGAAGATGAGGATTTACTGTAATCACTACAGCACTGGGCAGTGAGCTAGGCTCATTCCTGAACAGTTTCCTAAGAGATGTTAACAGCCTCAGCTGGGTGCTCTTTGTAGTTCTGGCAGAGGTCAGCTCTGTCTCTAAGCACAAATCAGAAAAGTAAATCTAGTCTAAACAATTCTCTGTACTGTTCCAGAAGCAATTAAAGGCACTTTGCTTTGTGTATTTCCCCCAGGTGTGAGCAGACACTTCCCACAGACAGTTTGCACAGCAAAAGCTCAAAGAGCATCAACTCTTTGCAGAGGAAAAGGCAAAGAAACCTCCTGCTTTATGCACGTAAGTCTGAACTGGACAAAACAGTGCAGGATTAGCTTATCCAGGCACTGCCTATGACCTGTACTTGGAGAAAAGTAATGGTAAAACAA
Organism: Vireo altiloquus; assembly: GCA_013396875.1. Classification (NCBI taxonomy): domain Eukaryota; kingdom Metazoa; phylum Chordata; class Aves; order Passeriformes; family Vireonidae; genus Vireo; species Vireo altiloquus. Next base: position 142,940 of record VZRF01013633.1, read on the forward strand.
TTCCAGTTCAACTCTTTTAACTCCATCAGCTTTTCTATTAGCAAGATTAATATCAACAGATTAGGTATTCACTTCTCAATTTGGTATTATTCAGCTAGGAATGAAAACGTAATGTGCTCTATCAATGTGTCACCTACATTCATGACAGAGATACTAGCATGCATGAAGCTAAAAACATCACTCATCCATGAGCTTTCTAAAACCAGCAATGGTGTGAAAAGAGTAGGAAGAAGTGAGTACAAAGTTAACTCTCACACATTTCAAAATTATTTTCTTCGTTAAATTGAATTTGGCTCTTTCTTTGTTCACGATTCTGCAAAAATGGAACAATAAATACAATTACTGATAAGTATTCATATAATAGGCATACTTGCTATACCTAAAAACCCCCACTGGTTTTGCTAAAAGCCAGGACTAGCAGTCCTGGGAATTCAACACATTGTCCATGAATCTCCTGTGTATTAGCACTGGCATGTTGTTAATTTTTCAAAATAGATATCTACCCATACAACTAGCATCATGATAGAGGGCATGAAACATAAGTTTCAGAAATTATTCAAATGTTTTTAATACGGTAAAAATGGCTTCTCCACTCTCTCTGACAGTGGGTTAGAGGAGAAACTAGAGCACAGAAAGATAAGCTATTTGCAGATATTTGCCCCTGAGGTGCCAAGCTATAATTCATAACATGACTACCCCAAAGTATTAATCCAGCAGAAGACAAAGTATACCTGGATTTACTTTGAATTGTTTTCTTACATACAACTACAAGGGAGGGAACAGGCAGCTGTCTGTTCTTATCAATGAAACCCTAAGCATGAAGAATTCTTTACTGGGTAGCTGACTGTCGTAAGGCCTTTTTATACTTTCACATGGTTTAATAGACCAGAGAATCAGAATTGTTGTGGTTTATTCAGCTAACAAATACTAAGTATCTTGGTTTCATTAACAGTATCTTTTTGAAGCTGTGAAGAGTCATGTATGTATTAATGTATTGATTTATGTCCAGAATCCCAGCTGAAATGAAAGTCATGAAGGATCATGTGAGCCTTCAGCTGCTATCATAAAATCATTGCAGAACATTGTTTAATTAAGCCTGATTTTCAATTGCATTTTAAAACACATCCTGGCCTCACCTCTCTTGACTAAACTTGAAGTGATCCAGCAGTAGTGGTATGTTGGATTACACACTAAAATTCTCTAAATGTGTGCAGACCAGGCTGGAGGTGCTTTGGTTGTGAGATTTAGGACCAAAAGCACAGGCAGGAGTTACAGCCTTGTGAAATAGCAGGAACAGAGCTGTGAGGAGGAAGTTTGCAGAGTGCTACGGCTGCCTGGAGCTGGCACTCCCAGTCTTTCACTTTTCTGCCCACCAGACATGACTAAATATCTTGAGAAAACAAGAAACAAAACAATAGGTGACTGTAGTGTGAATTATAAAAGCCTGGCTTCCCTGTTGGAACCTGACTGCTGCTCTTAAACTGCCCCAGCTGTGCTTTCACAGTCCAGGATGCCAGCACAAGTGCTCCAATGAATTAATGCCCTGTGTTCCCTCCCAGGCCATCTAGAGCACCCCTTTATAGACTGTATTGTAAGATTGGGGCAGGTTTTTGAGCCAGAAGGTCAGCACTACTGCTTCTCTACTCCAGAAAGATAGGTCCTCTATTATGATACTACACCAGCAACAGTAGAAAAACCCAACAAACCGACCCAAGGTGAAAATAATCCTGCATATGGAATGAACTGAGTTGTCAGTAGTATAAGTGTTTTGTTCCCAGCAGGAACAGGTAGAACAGACGTTGGAACTACTCACTGACAGATTCTGAGGGATCCTCTGGTAGAGCAAAAAGTTTTCTAAATACATGATAGACTGCGTGACTCTACGAACTCACTCAGAGTCAAGGGCCAAATTAGTCCGGGCTGAAACGACATGGATTTCAGGCAGCTCCCTAAAATGAATGTGTCCTGACAACAAGTGCAGTTTTTCTTTCACTACCAGGAGCCCTACTCTGTATAAATCATTCCAAGCTAATATTTGGCTTCACTTGCTGTGTGTTTTGATTTTTTGATAAGATGAAAAGACGTACCATGCAACCATCTTAAGTAGTTCTCTTTTGTAACTGTAGTCAGTTCTTCAAATGCTGGTGTGCTGTCCTGTTGCCAACTACAACAGCACAATCTCTGTTTCCCTCCTCTTGTTTCCAGTGACAGAAGAGCAAATCATAAGCCAGGTCTGCTCCAGACTGTGTCTCAGTGGGTATCAGCTATCTGAAAAGGTATGCCTTTCCCTTTGTGTCAGTGCAGTGCTCCTGTGGTTTCTACTCATCTTGATTTTGGAATAGAAGAGTGAAATCACTCCAGTAATTTGCATCAGGTTCAAATCCACTTAAAAATAGATACAAAAGGAAAAAGAAAATATATACTCTTTGTTGATTTATCTATGAGTACTGGAGAGCAGTTGTATCACTGATGTTTTGGAGAAGGTTTGACTACCTTCGTAGTCAAACAGCACCATCCAACATATGGCAGTAGATGAAGGCTGCTTTTTGCCTCTCATATTCACTCTGAATCCTTCTAAATCACCCCTGCCAACACAATACAATCCTTGAAGATCATTAACAATCGTCAGAAGAGTAAATTATCGCTTATGTAATAGGTTATGTTGCACCAAACAGCAAGTATGAAAAGTTCCCTGGGGGAAGACACCTGCAGAGTCTGTTTCTTGACCTTCAGCTCTGCTGCTCCTACAGATGAATGATGTTTGACTCAGCACTGCAGTAGCAGTACATACGCAAACTATGTCTCAGGAACAAAACATCAGCTCTTCTGAAAAAGATCAGTCTTACAGTTTCATTTGTCAGGCGATGCTTCCTTCCAATTTTGATCAAATGGAAAGCACTCCTGGTTAAAGTAAGAAACAATGGAATATATTCCCCAACTCATTCTCTTTGTGAAAATACATATCTTGGAGAGCAAAACATTTAAACACAGATTGTTGTTGGAAACATTTTTCCGTAAGAGGCCCTCAAACATTAAAAACACATAAAAATATTCTATTAATGAGCTGAGGTCCCCTTAGCAGAGTCTGGAGTATACTGTAACTCACATGTCACTGGTAAAACTCTTATTTTTTTTCTGGCTGCAGTATATATTTCGGGTAAATGTAAACAGAATCAAAGTAAAACTTACACCTAAATTTCTCTCTGATTTCCCAAGCAAACAGAGATGGGACTTTCCAAGGAAATATATACATATGGACTTCCCCACAAGCATGAAGAGATATTTAGATGTCCTTTAAAGAGAAGTAAAAATGAATAAGCAGACGAGGAATTTCTAGTCTATGTCAGGTCAAACATTTGCATGCTACAGAAGGAAAAAGTATGCTATTGATCCCAGTATAGTAGCTTTCCTCACATCCTTCAAGGCTCATCTGTTCAGTGTATCAGTCACTCCTGTTATCCTGGGAGATACAGGGGCTGACTTGCCAACAAAGTGGAGAAAAGACACTTGAAATCTTTTTCTTCCTCAGTGCAGTATTCTCAAAGAAAACAAATCTTCACACAGTACATCTCCCCACATATTAGTAAGTATGTATTTTACAATGGAAAGAAGGGAAGGGTCTTTTCACTTTAAATAGTGCTGTGAACTTTTTCTTCAGCAGGCTTTTTGTTGGGATGTACTTTGTTGGAGCACTAAGGTGCTATTTCATGACATATACATATTAGGAATTTTTAATTCATTGGCTTTTCTTCCAATCCACAGTTCATTTTCTACCAGTTCATAAAAGATCTGCTCTCAGTATTTGGAGAAAAGACAAGAGAGAGCCTGGCTATGTTCACATTATGCAATGACTGACTTAAGTGGGAACTCATGGGACTGAAGGATTTGGCCCAAATATCCAGTAGCTCACAGGAAAGTCCAAGATGTTAGGTGCCAGATTTGGAATGGGAGGTGTGTAGTTACTAGAGCATCTGCCACTGTAGCAGGTAAAGTCTGAAAGCTAAGCGGGAGGTTCTGGTTTGTAAGGAAGCAGATGACACTACATTATCAGTATAGTACTAGACAGATACAGATGGATTTCATCAGAATTGCATCTTCCTATGAATGGCAACAAGAAGTTGTTTGCAGACACAGCCAAATCAGAGAGGGAAGAAAAACCCCCATGATATTCAACCTGCCTGAGAGTAAATGGGACCTGCACTCTTGCTGTGGGAAAGCAGAGTCCTTGCTAGGAGTAGAAAGAGGACTTCTACATGTAGTGATAACCCCTTGCTCAGCTCAAATCACCTTGAGTCAAGAATCCCTCTTGATCTTCCTAGTTTCTCTGGCTCTGCATTCATTACTGAACTCCCTACTTGAGTTAAGGCCCAAATGTATTTTGTGAGTGAGAAAATCTATTTAATCTCTCCCAAATGTTCCCTCTCAAAGTAATGGCATAATACCTGGCTCATTCTTTCAGCTCCACCAAACAATAACTGCCAGGAAAACAGCTTACTTCAGCCATTCTTAACAAAATACAGTTAGGTCTAATACAGAGCCTTCTTTTTACTTGGGCTGCTGCTTTTTTTGGTGCAGTTCTTTGTAGATTCCCTTGGTTAACACCAGCTGCATTCCTGCTCCAAAGAGTAACTTGCTTCTTATAGAAACGAATACATTTACATTTGGAGAATTTTACAGCTGGAGCATTTCCTAACTCCTTCCACTTCTGACATTACCTTTTTTCCTGACAGTCTCCGCAGGCACCTGTCTCTCAAAACTTTGACTTTCTGTGATCTCTTCCAGTGAATATTAAATTGGAAAAGCCAAATAACTCTCTCTCTGTGCTAAAATGGTGAAAGTTGCCATACAAGCACATTGAAAATGGACTTAGAAACCAAACAACAGTAAATGACAGAGTTTATACCTCCCTGCCAGATGTGCTAGAGACCACTATGAAAACAGCTTGGTGAGCACTAGGTGCATGCAAGGGCTTTGAAGCAGGAGGCTAAGGAGAAGCAGTTAGTGGCACATAAAGATGTGGAAAGAGGGAGGAAAAAGTCTGGAAAATCCTGAAAGAAAAGAATCTAGTGCACAAAGGAAAAGATTTCTCTAGTGCTAATCCCTCTTGGAGCTTTTGCTCATTCAGCTGTGGTGAACTGACCAAGACCCACTGGATGGCTACAGGCTGCCCAAGGACTATTTCTGCAATGTGACAGCAAAGGGGCCACGGCAAGGAAAGGAAGCAGGAATCTCTTAGAAGTGTCATAAAAGGCTAACTGATTCCCCTTCATGTGCTAGTTCCCCAGACTCTGGGAGAACATTTAAAAAGCCCCATGGTATTTTCTTCTGCTGCTGCTTCTTCTTTAAAAGGGACCTATACACTGTTCACAGTCCCTGCTACTTAAAGTGAGACATGCACTGTCTGGTCACTCTGCCTAATGGAACAGGGTCTTGTTTGTGAACTTTCCTGGGACACTGTATGTGACAGGAGGTAGTATGCAACACAAGAGCCAACATTTTACTGAGCAAGACTGGATCATACAACACATGGATTCTACTTTTGACTCTGGTACAGACTTCTGTAAGAGAAGACTTCACCAAGAGACCCCTTCAACGCTTTCACTATATCCCTTCTGAGTAAGATGACAATAACACTCTCTCACCACACATTAATACTTTACCATAGAGATACTAATTCCTATTTGTACTCAGTCCTGTACTAGGGAAGCAAACATGGCAAAGACAAGAATGTCTGCACCTGCACAGCCCAAGCAGACATCGTCAGTCCCCTGAAGAATTCTGATATGCAATCCATTACACAATTATACAATTGCTTTAGTGGCAAATACAGCCTTGCAAGGCTTCTGCAGTGTTGTAAACCTTACTTTCAGTGATTTTAGCCTTCATGGATTTCAAATGATTATGCAAAAATATTACAATGCACCTTCAAGTGGCCCTTAATAGATAGGTTTTGCTTTAGAAAGGGTTTCTTACTAAGTCTACCATGAAATATTTGCATGTGAAATTATAAAATTTGAATTAAAACAGGTTTGTTTATTTTAGAACACACTAGAGCCACCCACTGTACTAGAGCTGAGTTTCCAGCACACCAGTACTGGATGCCAAGGAGCTTCAGGGAAACAAGTAACAGAATGGGAAACTGAGCAGCTTAGCTTCTTTTCACATTAGTTGCCAAAAGTGGGCAGCACCACTGAAATAATATTGTATAAAATCTCCTCTTAACTCAAGAAGCTTAGTGTTTATTTCCTATCCAGTGTCTATGCATAGAAATCCCAAAACATTGCAGGAAACAACACTAACTCTACACTTATCCAGCAAACCAAAGGTACTCTTCATGAAAAGAATTAGTAGGTTTAGGACCAAAAAGAAGATGCATATTATTATTGTACATCTTCATGTACTCAAGCAACACTTTTTTCTTGGAATGCAAAAGCAGTTCTTGAACAGAATGAGCATCATTGTAGCAGTTAAAACAATACCTTGTAAGTGCCTTGTACAGGAAGCTAGAAAATCACCTTTCTAACTATAATATAAGTAAAAGTCTTATGAAAAAGCATCCTTAACAAGCATGAGGAGATGAGGCCCTGGCTTAACATCTCATCTGATGTAAGAGGCTGAGATGTATGCTGCTGTGTTAACATCCTTCCAGGGAAGTACTTTAATTCCAAACCAAGAAGGAACATCACCATCTCTTGAACCACCAGCATCACTTCCTGCCTTTCTATGTGAATGTTCATAGGAAATCTTTCATCTGATTTTTTTCAAAGCCCAATCCCACTTGGCTGGCAAGCTCAGGCAAGATCCAGCCAAAAACAGTATAGGAACAACAAGTTTCAACAAAAATATTTGTTGCAAGAACACTCTTTGATTCATTTGCTCTTCCTTGGTTGAACCTCGACTACACCCATCCTGATGCACATTTGCGGAGTGCCGTTGCCATGTCAGAGGATCCAAGTTCAATTTCTGCGTACCCTAGTGATTTCTTCTGGCTTTGAACACTATCCAGGTGGCTGCACAAGGGGCTAAAGAAATTACACGGAGATGGCAGAGTTGGTGAGGGTACTTGCCTGAGAAGCGAAGAAAGGGGAGATACCCACATTCTACCAGCCCATCCCCATCCAATCTGCCCACAATATGCTGTTGTAAAGAGTTTGCAGTGAAGCTGGGGATTTGGCACTAATATGGTGTGGAATAGTCATCAGATATTTAAAACAGAGCTGAGAGAACAAAGAAGGGCTTTGTAATGTGAGGCAGCCCTGAAAACCCTGAACCTCTGCCAGCCGGCTTGCATGGAGTGTTTGCTAATGTACGCAGTGGAGTGCATTCCTCGCATTTGATTACATGACAGTTTTATATACCAGGTATATGCTGAGGTTTTTTCTTAACTCTTTAAGTCCTCCATCATTTACAAATCCTAAAGGGACTCACAGTGGTTTCACTTCTGCTGTCTTGCACATGTATGCAACTTCAGTCACGGAAGACTGAGCATGTGCTGTGGGCAAATGCTTGTCAATGTGTAAGTACACTTATTTCTGTTGATAGAAACAGTAGAAGTTATTAAGCATGAAAGAATTAAAAAACTAATTCTCTCCTTACTCATGCTATAGTGTTCTGCATCTCCCTTGATTTAAGCAGAGAGTATAAAGAGGTTTGTTTAAAGGACCACTACTGTTGCCTCTCCATATTGTAGAATGAAGGATGCAGAGACTGCTATTAAAGCTCCCACTTGTTAGATGAGGGAGAAAGGAACCCCTGGCTGGCTAATGCCACATTCTATCATATACTGTATTACATGGTGTCTGTCATAAAATGAGGATAATTGTATGTGCTTCTTGGTGAAGTTCTTTGAGATCTTTGGCTAAAATGTGTTGCCTATAACCAGGCAATGCTCCATGAATTCAGGCAAAAGAACCCCTCATTCGTATGATGTGAGGAACACAGATGGAGTGCAGGACCAAGGCCTAAACTGCAGGGCTTGGATGCTTTGGTGCCAAGTGGTTGAGAAGGGCAAATTCTTACCTTCCTGTTCAACCAATGCACAAAGTGAATTTTTTAGCCATGATTTTAATAATACACAATTGTATTTTCAGAAGATCTGCAGTAGTGTCTTTCATGAACTCTAAGATGTAGAACTATTGAGTTATAAAGTTGGAAGATTAACATCTGCTAATTAAGTTAAAAGAAAAAGAAAGGTACTGAAAGAGATATTTGTGGTTAAACTCTCCAGCACCCATACTGTTGCCTGTATTTTTAATGTTAGTAGCTCATACACCAACATCTAATTAAGCCCACATTTAACCAGAAATTATTTCTTCTGCTTAGTCACCTAGGGAAACAATCAAGAGCTGAAAGTTAAAGCTCAATCTTGAGCAATATTTGGGTGTTAGAGGTAGCATTATTATTCATGAGATTTCTACTCCCATACTCCAACTACTTAACAAAGCAGAATTTGCCTTTTAGGTAGAGAGGAAGTGCTTGGTGCCTGGAATTAGGTGGGCAAAGAGAAAGGAAGGTAAAAGAAGGCAAAGGTTGTTGCAATGGTGGGGAAAGTGTACTCAATGGCAGATAAGGCTGGTGCAAGATGAGTGAGAATTAGGCCAGAATTAAGGCAAACTAAGCCACTGACCTAAGTCTCTGTAAGTCATTTAAAGGTTCTTACCATAGTGAGAATGATTCCAAAACAGATCCCAAAACGGATGGGTGTAAATAAAGGACTTAGGAAAACAGTGATGGGAGTACTACATTTTGTACACATGAGCAGGCAGACTCTTGCTGGAATATTTGTATGTGCTTGAATTTGAAAAGAAGTGGGAGAATCATTTCCCAAACCAGAAATTGCATTATTAGATACCACAAGCACAGAGACATAGGCATGAAGCAGTAGATATCCTGTTTCCAAACGATAGGTATTTTCACTAATGAATGACAGAAAAATTGCCATATTGGCAGAACTAACTTACAAAAGAAAAGCACTTTTTGAAGTTTCCACTTAAACACTGACAGATCTTTATTATTAGCTGTGAGATCCTCCTTTGGACAGCAGACGAAAATATTACATTTTTAAGGGTATAAGGGAACTGGAAGCATCACAGAGGTTCTTACGGGAAAGTCGATTCAATGTTCCACAACGTGTACTGCAGATGATACATTCAGGCAAGTATCTGCATACTGTTTCTGAAACATGACTGTTTCTGTGCTATTCTTAATTACTTTTTCCTACTGTTAGATTGTGCAACTTGGAAATAATGTGACGCTTCTGAAAGAGAAATATTTTCTAATATGGAAATTTATTTTTTACTATGAGGAAAGGGGTGAAAAGTAGCCAGATAGTAGTCAGATAGTAGCATTTCTCAGCAATCTTTAGCTGTAATGATCACAAAATACTGCTGCCTCTCTTTAACACTTAGAAGCATGTGAATGTAAAAGACAAAGACTCATCTCACATCCCTTCTTCTCCCAAAGGGTCATGATGCACTAACACACTTCTGCAACCACAGACGCCCACATGGTTCAGTTATCTTCCCCATGCCATAAGACATGTATGGATGTGTGAGAGTTGGCACCCTTGGATGCCAGGAGAGCATTTATGACACCTAACTATGTACCACCTTCACTTTACAACAGATAGCACTATGTCCCAGCCATGTGAATTCCTTAGCTCAAAAAAAAAAAGCCAAAGAAAGACCCTGCTGCTTAGTCAACAACAGAAAAACAAAGGTGATGCTGCCAGAAGAGGTGAAATTGAGCCACACTAGCAATCATCATGCTGTGATCAAAGAACAGACTACTGTCACTGTGGCACAGATTCTGATGTAGGATATGGAAACAACTATGACAGTCAAAAAAAGCTGATCTAGACAGTAACTCTGAAGGAACGTGGCCCTGTTCTAGTGTTCAAGGCCATGGACACATGAGCGTACAACTCTGAGGACTGGAATCATGGTGTGATGTGCACCTTTATGGCCTCCAGCTTTACTTTCAGTGGGTACTGCATTTGGGAAGATTTGAAGAGTTTTGATTTCACCTGCTATGCAGCATCTTGGTTAGTTAACCACAAGCCACCTCTCCTGGCACAAGTGACCTGCTCAGTTTAAGGCCCTCCGATCTTTTTAGAGAGATAAATATAAGACATTTGACATGTAAAAGGGATGAATCTTCAAAACTCCCTTAGGTAAAGAGCTAACAGTGGCCATAAATTTCAGTAGTTTCACAAAACTCCTTTGCAATCCTCTACACTGCTTTTTAAACAATAATTAATGTGGAAAATACGGAGCTGTACCAACTGTTATCTCAAAGGAGAAAGCAGAAATTTAAATGAAAAATCAAGCTGATTATTAAAACTGTGCTTTATATTGAGTCCAGAAAGAGAGACAGAACAGAGAAAAATGACCCTTGTTTAAACATAATGTTACTTTATCAAGTTCACAGAGTATTAATAAGGGAATATAATGATTTCTCAAACATATTCTATAAGTAAATATTAAACCTCCACACCCATCCTGTGCATGGCTGCAATTAATATATATAGCTTTCCTATATAATAGCCTTCCTCTAACATCACATGTGGCTTACACAACACCGAATCCTGCCAAAACATCCCTGGTTATGCATCAATAAAGTCATGAATGCACAGCTCTGGGAATGGTGTTGGTTATGTTCTACATGGGAATCAGTAGAGGGAAAACATAACACTGTGGCTTTTGAGTTCTACAAAATAATGGAAATGGCATCTTTTTTTCCTCCTCTCAGTGGAGTAATGGAACAGTAGATAAACTGTGCAAAACCACAACTAAGTATTTAGAACCCACAAGGAAAAAGTCCTTTGAACAAATCAAACAATTTCACTTATAGACTGGGAAGGAAAAGAGAGACAGAAGGTTTGCTATTGTTATTTCTATTTTTAAAAACATATGAGATGCTCAGATACTATTTTGATAGGGGCTACATAAGCTCCAAAAGAAAGAAGGATAGGATTTTTTTCCATTATGTTCTTATATCTTTATAATGGTAACCCGAGCTTCAGCCCCTAGCATCATCTTTGCCAATCAAGACATCTGGAAATGTCTCAAAACCATTTCAAAAGTCAGTGGAAATTCTGCAATACAAAACATAACCTTCGGGCCATCTGGAGTTATGATGGTATTTGGAATTCCCAGGGATCTCCTCCAAAAAGACAATGTTCACTATCTGCTCCTTGCCCACTATCACACAGTTGATGTTTTTCATTTAAAGAATGCTCAAAGGCTGACAAGAAGAGTTACTTCGAAGTTTTGAAGTACGTTTGAATTCATTAAGTAATTATATTATTTAATATTCTGTACCTCACTTTTCCCACCTTTAAAAGATTTTACTGTTAAAAGACATTTACTTATCTAAGAGGATTACTAAGAAGCTAATGAATATTTAAAAAATATTTAAAGAAGGCTAAAGAAAAGCATGGAAAAAATGTGATTTGAAACATAAGATGAAAGGGACAATGAGAAACATACAGGGAGGGAATTGAAGGTTATCTCTTCATAATAGGACAGAAACTAGCAACATAGTATATACACAAATCCTGGATCCTATTCTTCATTATGCTTTAAAGTAAAACCCCCACAGATGAAGTGCACCTATAATGAGAATGAGTACTTCAATCTCCCTGTTGGTTTAATATTGATCAAACCAATTGAGTAAGAAATTTAGTGTTCTTCTCCTAAGAAGACAAAAACCTGTTTCTCAGAGTTCCCGGGGGTTAAAACAATAATCCAAATTTAAAAAAGAAAAAAAAAAAAAAAATCCTGAGAAAGAAGCAAAGATAATCAACTCAGACATAAATGAAGATAAACCTCAGTTCAGAGACTGTGAGGACTAGACAGATTGTCTTCATGCCTCAATGACAAGTCTGTTAACCAGTGAACATATACTCAGGTTTGCAGCTGAAAAATCATAAAATCTTTCCTAAATATTAATTCATTTACATTTCACAGTCCACCAATAAGATTTAACCAGTACATTCTCCAGAACAACTTGCATTGCTGACTACCACCAGTCACACCTCGCTGCAAATGCCTCAGTGGTGAGGCAAGACACCTTGAATTGAGGTCTTCATCTGTTTTGGATCCAATCTATTGTCTAGAACATATTTAAATATCTGCAAAACACGAGGAAGAGAAATTAAAAAAATTAAAAGCATATTTTTAAGGTACTTGCTTGTGCATCTATAAGCAGCTTTGCTCAGGAGTGAAATTTGAGACAGCCCCACAACTTTGCATTTAAGTATCTTTCACTGCAAAGTCTTTTTCACTTACTTAGCTAACTGAGCTTTTAAACAACATTCAGGATTGTATTGCTGATCCTGTTTCATGCCCAGATATGTTCAGACAGAATGTACAATGAGTTAGCTGATTTTTTTTGGGTTTATATAAAAAAACCACAGAGCTGTGCTGGGATGAGGATTCAGGAGCCCTGCCTCCCACCCTGGCACCACCGCGTGCGCCACTAGCCAGCCGCCATTCAGGGCTCCAGTGCTAGCTTAGCTAGTCTGGCTCAGTAATAATGAAAGGAAGAAAGGATTTTTCACTAGGAATTTGGAGTATTTTCTCATTATAACCAACCAGCATGACCAGAAAAAAGACTCCTGATGCAATCCGTGGGCCTAGTTCTCACTCCCCTGCTGGCAGGGCCTGAAAGACTGCTGGGGCCACAAGCCGCACTCCTCCAGGAGAGGGGAGGGAGAATGGGCTAAAACCAGATCCTGTCCATCAGGTCTTGTATCCTGCCCTCAGCACTGCCCAGAGCTTCATGGTTCAGGGAAAAGCAAACAAACAAACAAAAAATCCCCCCTGCTTCCCCCTTCCAGCACCCGTGGCCTGTGGTGCAGTAACCAAGGAAGCGGCTCGTCCCATCACTGGCAGCCTGCCCTTCAAGAGATGAGGACTGAGAAAGGATAAACTAAAATCCCAACTCCAGTCTTGCTCTTCAGACCAAAACTAGAAAATAGGACAGGATGGGCAGAATTTGGTATCTTAAGGGCCCTCATGGCTGGAAAAAAGGGCAGCTGAGCATTCTGTGGGGGGAAGATGGTGGCCTGGGGAGGTCAGTACACAGAGGGATAATGTGCTTTTCCAACAGCACTTCAGCAGTATGCCCAGGGTTACTGCCCACAAATGCAGGTCATCGGAGGGGGATTTTCTTCTTTCCTTTCTCACAATCATCCTTGACACTACAGCAGCAGCTGAGGGGCCTTCTCCTGGAGAAGGCAGAGCAGGAATAATCCCACAGGTCGTGAGGCAAGGGCAGAGGCTGGAGGGGGGGCAGGGCAGGTCAGCACTAGGCAGGCACGACGTGGAGCAGCCAAAGCAGGCAGAAGGTCTTTTCTGGGTCCTCCAGGCCCTGCTGCCAGAAACTTAAAATGCACTTTGGGAGACCCAGGGACCAGGCTCATGGTAACCTGCAGTAGCAGACAGCTGATGGTGTCTGTCCTGGGAGCAGGAGCAGGAGCAGGAGCAGGAGCAGGAGCAGGAGCAGGAGCAGGAGCAGGAGCAGAGGGAGGAAAGGGCTCTGCCCTTTGTCCTCACTGGTGTGACTGTGCGTTGTTCTGTTTGCAACAATGCAGCCTCAATGCGCTTGTGGTTTCTCGTGCAATGATAATGTGTGCCCAGAGAGAGAGAGGAGGTGCCAGCTGACGCAGTGCAAGGGAGGTGAGAATGCTGACAAGGTTTTGCTCACTGCAAAGCGTGGGTGCACCTTTTCCAATACAGATGAAAGAAACAATGCAATGCCACAAGGCAGATTTGCACCAGGCCATCAGAAGTCCTCAGCTCTGCAACGGACTTCCTTGGCTTAACACCTCTTTCACACACAGTCACAAGTCAGAGTGAATCTTTTGCTGTTGATGGAGTCACAACCCTACAACAGTCACAAGAGACAATCAGACCCAGCATGTCATTGTGGGTGTCAAGTATAGCTGTTCATGTAACAGGGATAAAGACCACCATGCTTGTCCACTCAGGCTGAAGGTGCACTTCTGGCACTCTTGAGGCTTGTTGTGGCCCTGAGAAGGTGCTGGGGGAACTAGAGGGGTCAGAGTGCTTTGTACCACCCCATACACAAACCAAGGCCTCAGACAGGAATCACCTGCATACTGCTTTCAACTGTAGTCCAACACATGGAACTTTCTCCTCTCTGACACCAGATTTTCTCTTTCCTTTTCACTCAAACACAAATATCTGGAATTCAATTTTCCCTCATGGAATTTCGTGATTACATGAGGTTGTGCAGGATAAGCACATAGTAGATCCATTCTCCCTCTCCCCTGCCGCCTATTCCTTCCATCAGGCCCATTCTTTGGCCTTGTCGTCACCCTGTCACACAAACTGCTTTTCACAATCTTGTGAGACCTTGGTCACAGTGAGACTCGAGGCCTTCCTAACAGCTCCTACACAAGCCCTTCATTGCTAGTAACTGAGCACAAGAGAGCAGAGGCAGGCAGCATTTTTGCTGAAAGCCATGTTGGATCCTCCCAGTAAGAGAGGCCAGGCAGACAATAACACAGGCTTCTCGTAAGCAGATCATGCCAGTAGTCTGTTTCCTGCAAAAGTCAATTCATTCAGAAGAAAACAAAATAAGTGTACATAGCCAGTTGCAAAGCAGCGTAGACAGAAATATTCCTTTCTTTCCCTGACAGGGCAGCCAAAGAAACATTGTTACATTGAGAATTTTTCTGCCTCCTTTTCCCCCCATCTGATTTCATTTATCTCACCATGGTTTCTGGCTAGTAGCAGAAACAAGAATTTAATTTCAATATGTTTGAATCTGGAACCAAACTTTCTTAGAAAACAGAATGTTTGGTTTTGTGTGTCTTTTGATTTAACCCATTATTTTGCTGCATTAATCCAATTAGAAATCTGAATAAGTTTGACACTACCAAAAGTTAAAGCTCTGAATCCGTTGCTTCATCTTTAGCAGAAAGAGAAACAGAAACCAAATAAAAATAAGGAGATGGGAATTAAAAAGGAGATCGATGAAACACTTTTCTGAGGGCAACTGCTAAATCTCACAAAAATGTGCTACCTGCAGATTTGGAATACCACCTTTCCACTTGAGATACTACAGGTCCTGGTTATCAGAGCGCTAATTTTCAGGATGCAAAGCTGGGACACAACAACTTCATTCCAAATACTGCCAAGCACACTGGGATTTTTCCTTATAATTTTTATCATCCAAAGATAGAGAAATTCTCCTTCTTCCTGAAATTAACTCTTTGCCTCTGATAAGGAAGCCCCAAAGAAGCAAATTGGCCGTACAGGACTCAGAGGCTGCACAGACTGAAAGAAAAAACCATGAAGCACTCCCTTTTGCTCCAAATGGGCACAGGCACTGCTTTTTTTGGGCATGGGTGACTTAGGATTTGAAGATATTTGCTGGCATGTATTTAATTGCCATGCTTTTTACTAACTTCTCTGCATGATGGATGAGGTTTTTTTTGTTGAAATGAGGTCACTATGTTTTACCTTTTCCTCCCATGCTGGGACTGTTTGCTGTGTTAATTTGTGTAGCTTAGAAAAATATATGCACATCCTCTGAGCTGCATCCTGGCACCATAAAGCAAAGCCAATTTTGGGTTCCTCCACTTGGCAGTAGTGGAAGCCAGGAGCCTTTGGGTGCACAGAGTGCCCTCCACTGTGCATGCACCTCTCCCAGGCCACAAGGGACATTGAGCAACTTTGGCCTTGAAAGTATAGGGTAATCGTGAGCCTTGCCAGGACCCACCTCTCAGACTGCCATCCCACACGGGGCAGTAAGAGTGATCCTGGGCTCGTCTCTCCAGTGCAACTTCAGGGAGAGGTTCTGGCCCCCTGCCTCTTGTCAGCACCACACAACAAACCCACTGCTCTTGTCATTTCTGTCATTCCAGCCACCTCCATAGAGGAGTTCAGGATGTGTGCTCAAAGCTGCACTTATTGACCTTCTCTTTCTTTCCAGTTCTCCTCATCCTCTGCATAAATAACTCTGCTCTTTCAACAGCAGCTCAAGTAAAACTAGGAATTTCAAGAGAGGGTGGACACTGTTGATATGCACTGAAACATATCTGCCAAACTCTAGAGCCATGAGCCAGTTGGCCTGGGCAGGGTAGAGAAGGAAGGAGTCCTATGCCAGTGCACTGCCCAAATTTGATTCAAGAGAAAAAAGCCTTTACTGTGACAACACACACAGGGCACCACTTCCCATTTCCACACAACCAGTGTCCCTGGACAGCTTTGATCAGTATGCTGTCTGGAATGTGTAAGGTTCAGTATATAGTGACTTCAGACACTCAGCCTCCCAAATCAGCCCTAGAAGAAAAGGAGAAATCAAATACAGCCGTTTGCTCCTTTCCCCAGTTTGAACTTGCAATAATTTGTGGCCTTCCCCAAAGATGGGCTGCTCTCTTGTCCCTGACCTTTGCCGTAAACTCCAGCATTGTCATTACCTCCATTAGAGCCTTCTGAGTCTGTTCTATTGCCCTCTGAGCCTGGCACTGGCTAAGGACACACCAGACAGCACTCTGTTTACATGCAGGCTCTGTTTACTTGGCAGAAACTCAACAACTCATCAACCTCCTTAAAAGCCATGAGAAGATATGGGAAGCAAGCAGAACTGCAGTAAAGACATTGTTTGTTCTGACCCCTAACCACTCCGGCTCCACAACAGCAACAATGTGAAGACATTTGATAAAAATGTGGACTTCAGTAAAGTAACTCCTGTCCTGGCCAAACATTAATCTCAGTCCCTTTGGAAGGCTCTCCCAGGAGTCCATAGTCGTATCCAGACAAGTAGGGTGTTCCACAACTGAGCGCTCTCTGTGCCTTGTCCTTGTGCTCTGCAGTCCCTTGCTTTTTCGGAATTAGAGCCTGGGGAAGTCAGAAGCCTCAATCACATCAAATGAAGCTGTGGCAGAGAGCCCTAAATTATTAATGTCTTTAAATACTAAGTGCACTCAGAAACCAGTTCAGCCTCCAATACACAGGCTATGTATCAACATGGTCCCAAAGGGGTCACAGAAAGAAAACCTCACTAAGGACTGTGAAGCAGCAGTTCTGTTTGCATTGCCACATTCGTCTCTCCCCTGGACAGAGGATACACACAGTCATGAATCACTCCATTTGTACGCATGTCCACTCTTCTCATGCTATTTCAGACACTCCTTGTCCCTGGGAGACACAGCAGTCCTAACCAAAGCTCCATTTTATTTACATCCAAGAAGGTAGTCTTGCAAGCTTTGAGATGACCTTTCAGTTATATGGCAAGAGAATCATGCATCCACATATACAATTTTACTTGACTCTGTCACTGGAAAGACCGCAATTCATTAACATATCTCTGCTATGACAGTTTGCTATTTCTCTTTAACCACATCCCTTTAAAACTAACCTTACTGACAATTTACTTCTGTAAACTTCCATTTTGTTTTCAATTTAGTTTTATCCCCCTAGACATCCTACCTCTGGCTCCTCACTACTACCACAACTGGCCTGCAGATAACAACTCCTCACTTGGATGTTGTGTTTATTAACAGTTTGCTGTTTTCATGCAGCTTTAATTGTGTTTCAGGAGGAACTGATGCTGATTTTTCCTCCTGTTTCAACATTTGGCAAATGCATGAAATTCTGCATGTTGTAGGAAACAGGAAGAAAGCTTTAACTTCAACTGTTTAGAAAGTACATGCACAAACAACACATTCAAAGTACATGCTCCTCCTGTTTACCTCCTCCGCACCTCAGTATTTCTGTTCTCTTTCTCTGCCCTTCTGGGAATGCATCTCTTTCACTTTTGCTCATCTCTCTCCCACACCCACAGTCATGCACTGATTTGTTATTGCTAGGTCACTTGTGATTAAAGGTCTGGATACAATAGTTTATTGCAGGGTTGTCCCTGGCTTGATAGGCTGTTTGCTGTTTTGTTATTTTAGTGCTGAAGCCTCATTCTTGCAGTTTGCCGCCTTTCACACACACACCACCACAATAATGTATTTATTTTGAAATGGCAAACACAAAAATTGACTCAGGGTTTGCAAACAATTTTAAAAGGGAATGAGGGAAAAGGGGGTTACAGGTCCTGGAAATGCAGCCTCTCTGCCCTGCCTGACTTCTCTGAGTGTTTGCCATTTTTTCTGTGGTCCTGGAATAAAAAGCTTCAAGTGCCAGAAAAGCTGCCTGCCTGTTTGCTTTGCTTGGCTGCAGAAACTCAGGCATAGCATATTCATCTGGGAAGCTGTTGGTTTGGTTTGGGGGAAAATCGCTGGCCCCTTTTAGCTATATAGACTTTGACAATAGCTTTAACAAGCTGGATTTGGCTTTCTCAGCAACAGGCAACAATCACAAAGAACTGAAAACCTCAAAAAATTATCATGGATGTATTTACTTATCAAATGTAACAGCAAGCCCCTCCTCCTGAAATGTGTTTCAGGCCCCTTCCAAAAAAAAAGGGGATTTCAAAAGCAAAGCTTGCAGCAGACAGAATTTCCATTCTATTTTAAAAAGACCTGTGTATACCCCTACTGCATTCCTCTTCTTCCCCCCCACCAAAAAAAAAAAAAAGCGGCAAACTTCTGGGCATAGCTTTAAAGCCACAAAACCTCCCCCATGTGTGTATTCTTCAGCTCCACTGCAGATACTTGGAGTTACATAAAACTGGGCATTTAGTGATTCTGGCAGCTGAAAAATTACAAAGTTCAGGGGCTGAGGAGGGCGTGGGCCAAGCTGAAGTTTTCCAGAGAGCTGTACCAGATGGAGCGGAGAAAAAATGCTTCTCTTTCGGCTCAGGAAGGTGGAGTTAGAAGCTCTGAACCTTAAACAAATTTCAGGGAATTTCTCCATTCCCTGTTCCCTGTGAACATTGGCATTGGTAGTGCTGGTTATCAAGGATGATTTGGACCTTTAAAACGCAACAAATGTGCCTTTCTGCATGTGACAATGTGAAGCGTTTACAGTGGCACAGCAGAGAGTGATGTGCTGCAGCTACCCCCGTTAACCAGAGCTGTGCGAGCCTTCTGCCTTACCAACCAGCAGCATGATTCCATTTCCAACTGGATGGTTGATGCATAAGGATGAAATTGAAGCGCATCGTGCAATAAACTGCACTAGCTACCAAACATGCTCCAAGTCAGCACATATGTACTAGAATGTGGCTTTGTGTTAGAACATGTTTACTGAGATGACGCTAAATTTAACTGTTATATTTAAGTTATAGTAACTCCTCAGATTTGCACTTTAATCTACGCAGGTGGGAAGAGTCAAGCTTTTTATCTAAGTACTAAATAGTGTGTTAGTCAGCACATGTTGTAAGATGTCAGGATTTTTCAGTGTAAGTAGTCACAACTGTGTTTTAAAACATCCTGGCTAGTCAGGCTTAATTTTCTACCTCTTTTTAAAACATGCTTTCAACTGTGATCAGCTGTGATCACACTAAGGGCGGAATAGCCTTTAACCATGTGTTAGTCAACAAAGACTGTAATATTGTGTCCAGTGAATACACTGAATACACTGCAAGAAAGACATTGTAAGCTGAAATGAAGTCCAGTGGGGGGACCCAAAAATGGTTAGGGGCTGGCATATAAGAAAGGCTGGGAGAGCTCAAATTCTTCAGCCTAGAGAAGGCTAAGGCAGAGGAGTTTGTGTAAGAAAACAGAGTATTTGAACTTTATTATTTTAATGAAAATGCTGATTAAGGAGCCAAATTTAGATGCTTTTCAGATTATTTGTCCACTAGGATCTGGAATAACTCACTTCACATGGGTGAAAACCAACAATTTGATTTTTTGATTCTTTTAACTGTCTGATATTGATGCCTTAACCAGCCCAAATGACCTGGAGAAGAGACCCTGTATACAACACATTACCAAGTACTACAAGGAACTGATTTATATAGTATTAACGATGGCAATTTGTTTTAAAGAGTGAATTTCTGCTTGGTGTCATCAGTTCTCAGTGAAATAGGCATGGCAAGGTCAACTCTCTTTACCTATTAACTATGAACACAAAAGACAAACTTCTCTAACTCAGCACGGAATCAGTCAGCTAACTAAATAAAGTAACTACTTATGTGTAATGTGGTCTTGGTCAAGTCACTCAAAAGCTTACCACTTAAGATTATGGTTCTGCAGCAGTCGAAATTAAAATAACAGTTGGCTTATGTGGTACAGCTCTGGCTATGCATTCCCATTCTTCCCTTACACCCAACACTGCACCTTTTACCTATTTCCCTGATCTAGGTCAACATAAAGCTCACTTAACAAAAATTAACAAGGTCTTTGGTACAAAAGAGGATCATAATAATAGCTAAAGCTATAGGCAAGAAATAATATTTAATTTCAATTTCCCATTTCATTTTAGACAGCTGCAATTTTCCTCAGATTTGGGAGTTATGGGGATTGTGAAGTTTTGGAAGATTCAATAAAGTGATTGTTCTTCTATGCAAAATAAAATGTCAACAAGCTTTCTCTGTTACTGCCAGTTCACATTCCTTAGGAAAAAGTTGAAGTGAAAATTAATGAAATTCAGTGAATGCTTGCTGGAAAATATTTTCTTTATAATGAAAATATAGGCATGTCATAACATTACTTCAAATGGAATACAAAAAGCATTTCAGCTATTTTTTATACTCTTAGACAACATTATGTAATTTGTTACTTAGATGCCATTAAGCTACACACACACAAAAAATTAGACATACCAAATAAAAATTATTAAAAAGCCCCGTTGTAGGATCCAGGGTTCTGACCCTGCTAAGACCCTCAGTCTGGCAAGTAACTTGCAAGCTCCAGCTGCACCAAAGCTCTCTCCCTCTATGCTGGAGTCCCCTTGCAGACTACAGTGATCTGCACAAGCCAGCTCTTTTTCTCTCTGTCTGGGATCTGGCAATGGCCCCCTGCAACTTAACTGCTCTCCCCACCAGCCTTTTCTCCAGGCTGTGTGCTGACCTGGCAAATGCTTCTCGCTGTAAGGAGATGAAAAGAAGGTAAGGAAAAAATAGGAAAAAAAGTGCTAGCCCTGCAGATGAAAGTCTGAGGCAGTGTTTTCCTTTCCAAAGTGCTGCTACATTCCCATAAGCTTGTGGTTTCCTGCATTCTGTTAGAGGGCTTTTTTTCTTTTTCTTTTTTTTTTTTTTTTTAATCCTTCTGGTGATATCTGAAGAGGGAAAATGTCCAGCACTAACAGGAGGCCTTTTGTTCTATTCGTTTCTAAGTGGACTTTAACCCAGTTACTACAGACCGAGTCACTGTAGAAACAAATAAAATAAAAGCTCTCTGTTTTGTCCCTCTGGACAGGTCAGGGACATGTTAAGTTCTGTTCTCCCCTTCCTACTTAGTTGAAGCAGTACTAGACCTGGCATTGCACTGCAATAATAATGAACATAGTTTATGGCTGCTCTTTTTTATATGTCCTGGCAACCCCTACAGAGCTGATATTCCAATAAAGCTAGCATTTCATTAACAAAATAAATGCACAAGGGTGCATTTATTACATCTTTGGGTGATGAGATGAAATTAAATCAGAGAAAGGCTGGCTACCAGGAACTGGTAAGATAAGAGTGTGACACATCTAGGTGCGTATCTGAGCTATTTTGGTACCTTGTCAGATCTCAAATTTTTTAATGACTCACAACAAATAACTGCTTGTCTCTGAATATGACTGTAACAGATTCCCTCACTCTCAGGCTGAATTTTAGGCTGAATCTAAGCATTAAATTTCAGTCATTTGTTGCAGTTCTGATTGCTATGACAAGTTATAGCCTGTCACCATACATCAGTTTTAGGGTAAATCATTATCTATTTAGATTCCAACCACCTAAATCAAAACATCTAAAAGAAAACCATCCTGGGGCTTACTGATCTCTGGAGGCTCTGGAAAGTCTGTGCATAAGAGGATTGCTCCTCCTCTTTTCCCCTTCTCTTATCAGCTTTCCCTGAAAATCTTTTTAACTCTTTAGAGTCCCCTTATTTATGAGCCCTCAGCTCTGGCAAAACACCTGCCTGTTGTGGCTGGCAAGTGCAGAGGCAAGCTACAAGCTTGCTTTTGCCCCTCTTTTATGACCTCCCCTACAGCTGGTCTCCCAGTTGCTTATCTAAAACCATTGTTTTTTTCCAACAGCCCTCTTCCTGGTCCAATTTGTTGTTAAGGTAGGGAAGTGTTATACTGGGGAGAACTTAGTAGGAGGAAAAAGTAATAGTAGGAAGTACTTAGTAGCATGTAGAAATATGTGTTTCAGCTGGGCAATGGGTTGTCATGCAAAGCTAGGACACAGAGAAACAGGAGCACTTAAGAGAGGATTTTGTACAAGAATGTGACCATGCAGTGCTGCATGGAGAACTAAACATAGGTAAAAACAAGACTGTTCTGGGCCATGGGTGTGACTCAGTAGACTGAGTTTCACATGAGGCTGGTATTGTACTGGTGTCAGAGCTGGGATGCAGAGTCAGGATGGAGCTCAGTACCATGCCAGGCCTCCTGCAGCTCCCCTTTCTCTCTTCTATTTCCTAGAAAAACTGTCATCTTACCGTCACAGTACTCTACCTGGCACAAATGGCATCTGTTCTCATACCTACTCAAACCTGTGTGGAAATACTGTCCTAGCTGCTGAGGTTTGCTGGAGATGCACTTTGGTCATGCCTTCTCCTGGTTTGATTTCTTGGGCCAGTTTAGATGTTCCTTAACTCTGAAATACTCCAGAAATGGTTGATGAACCTCTTATGTTGTGCCAGAAGAGAGCTCTCTTTAGCATTTTACTCTTATTAAAAGAGTAAAATGCAAAGCAATTGAAAAATGAATATGCAGTGTTACGCTATTGACTTCTTAACACACTGTATTCTGTCTGCAGGGATTTATGAGTCTTCCCGAGCCACAGGAGTCCAGTAAAGGCTCTGTGATCGTGGTGCTACTTAGTATCATTATTCTTACCTAATTTATCTTTTGATATATTTTGCAACAGCCGTAAGAGGCCAGAATATGGTCCAGGTTTAGCACAATTTGGGAGCACAGGTGGCTGCATTATTCTTTCCTTGTTAGAGTAACAGCAAGGGAAACATGGAGAGACTCTTCCCTTACTTTGTTTCTTCCTACTACACTATCAGAGTTTCACTGAGATGGTCCTCACATCACTTGGGCTGATAGAACAAATGCAAAAGAGATTCCATCCCAACTAGAGATCTGGATGGGTTTCAGAGTTTGTCAAGAGCAAGTAAACCAGGAAAACATTCTTAAGTTCACATGGCAGATTCTTTGGAACAGTTTCCAAGTAAATTTATGTTCATTTCTTGGCTGAATACTACTTGAAACAGAACTTAGACTGGTGAACATGGGGAGAAATTTGTGATCAGCAGAAATGAAACATCTGTTTTACCCGAGACAACTGAACTCCAGATGTTGTCAAAATCATGTAATTCTAGAAGTGCCAATCTCTTTGTGGGTTGCTCTGAGAAAGGTCATGTCACTGAACTCTTGGTGACTGAATGGCTTTTGTCCTGGAAAATTCACTCCCAGATGTGCAGTGCATACTGGAATTTGATGCAATTTGCTTTGTTAACTTAGGCAAAGGGAAGAAAGATATCACAAGGAGACACCCTACTTTATGAGAGTAAGCTGTCTCATAGATCCTGCATGACTTGGGCTTGTTTTCATCGCTATTGAAACCTGTTGGACATGTTCACTGCTATAGGATGTTGCCTCAAGCTGTCAGTAAGATAATCAAATACCTTTACCTCAGCCTGGTCGGTTTACAAGAATGGCACTCATCAATATAGGTCCAGGTTACAAATCAGAGTCAATGCTGACACTGTCTTTACATTCCTCTGCAGGAGATCATGCTGAGAGAAGTACTAACCTAGGTTGGTGTTAGAGCATTATTCCATGCCAGCAAATAGCATAGACAGATGGAAAACATTTGAATCTCTTCTCAGTACAGAGTTCTTTCCCAGTTCTGGGCAGGAACAACAGGGCTCCTCAGTTGTTCTTTTGCCTCTTAACCTTTGAGTCCCTGACACCAATAAATTGCTGACCATCAATGTTAGAAGCACTGTAATGCTCACATCACGTGTCATCTATTTCCCTTCTCCATTTCACACACAGAGTCTGTAGGCCGTGTTTGTGCATGTGACAGAGGGAGGAGAAATAAATGACACATGATCCGGTGAGACTGCATGCGTCTGCTTCAGGACACATGGCACAAACGGGAGCAGTGTGTTGGTACGACATGAGGCACATGACTATGCATACCCCTGGGCAGCTCTGTGAAGATGTCAGTGGAACTGATTTTCTTTTGTAAGAGCTGTTCTGTTCTCTCTGCCATGTTTTTATTTTTTGGTCACAACTCTACTATTACTTGGCAACATGAGAAGATTGTCAGTGAAATCTCTTTTCTTGACACCTTGGATACTAGGGAAGCCAAAGAATTTTCTGATGCAGAGTCAAAATGCACAGCAGCGACATGCAGCACATTATATATAAAATTGATTAGAAAATGTGTTTAAGCAATAGAATAATATAACTTGCATCCATCTGTCATTCAAGAAGGGATGCACAAAAGAGTCTGTCACTTAATTCAGTAGGGTGATCAGTGGGTCTGCCTGGGAACATACTTATTTACAAAAGGACACATGATGGCTTTAGAGCTTGTTGGAGGGAAGCAGGCTTAAATGTGAGTGTGCATATGAATTGTTCTATTTTATAACTTGTAAATTGCTCTTTCTGATGTACTCCACCCTCCAGTGACCTTTTGCTCAGAAATTAACCTAATCCTCACAGAAACTGAGCTTCTCTGGTTCATCACTATCACAACAGCTGTTTTCTACCTATTTGTCCTGAGCACAAAACTTCGGTTTCCCTTTTATTTTTATAACTACTGAAATCAGTTTATGATAAGTTTTACCAGCTGCTTACAGCAGGTTGCACTGCTTACATTTTGTAAATAGTATGGTCAGGTATGAGGTCTAAAAAGATTTTGCATCAACAAACAAAATAAAAAAGTGAGGAAAGCAATTTGAGCTGAAGACTGAATTTCTGCTAAGACCTTTGATAGTAGATTCGTTGGTTTCCAGCTGATGAGACAGACTTTCAGCTCCTTGCTGGCTTTATTCTCCCGTCATCTGAAGGCATTTGGATAGTGCATTTTAAACTAGTTGGTTGTTTTCTCAGAGTCCACATAGAGGTCGGGGAGAAAGGGGAATATCTTTCTTGCTAATGTTAGCCAGACAATAGCAGCTTAACTGTAAAGCCCCCTAAAAGAGAATAAGCCTATTGTGTCCCCAGTGTGTTTCCCACATTTCAAAGGCCACTAAGTAGCACCAGCATCTTTGCCTCTGGGTTACGGAGAAGACAGACTCCTATGCTTATTAAATGATGTCTTTCCCTAATGATTTGAAACAAAAAAGGCACACACATACAAAAACAGAGATGTGCACATTTAAGGCCTCTCCTGCCATAAGGTCAAACACATGAAAAGACACAAAAAAAAGTTTGGCCCCAAGATATCAGAGAAGATCCACTTGCCCATCTCTCCCACACTGGCCCTTACTCTATTTTCTGCTGCGAGAGCCCCTGATTCCTGCACAATTAAGCACGGCACCAATGGCATTTCTGCTGCTGCTCCTTCCACTTGGCTTCACTGCTGAGAAAGGCGGGGAGGCGGGCACTGCTGCCTGAATAGTCTCTGAAGCATTCATTATCTCCTGCCTAATTACATGGCCGGCATAGTGGTGGTGTTGTGGGAACATTGCATCACATTAATCAGCAAGGGGATGTGCCAAGATGAAAGGGTCCCCTTGTGTCTGCTCTCTGCTGTGGAAAATGGGCAGGAGGGTGGGGGAAGGAGTGGGGTATTTATCAAGTGGCAAGTAGGGAAGGCACAGCGGGTGCACCCCAGCTTGGCATGGCCAAGCTGCCATCTTCCCAGGTCAGTGCTTTTGTAGCGAATACACCTTTTGTGTTCATGCATGTTGATGGATCAATAGCTCCAGAGGCTAAAATCCTTCACCATAGCACAAGTATGAGCAAGAGCTGTAAGGCAACACACCACTGAGTTGCTCCAAGAGGGAGTGGGAGCTTATGGGACCAGACAGGTCCTCCATAGCCTGTCCTGCCCTCAGCCTGCTGTGATTACAAATAGGATCACCTATTTGAACAGGCTCAGATTCAGCTGCAATCTGGCCACAAGGCTTCACAGAAAGTCACCGTCCCTCAAAACACTCTCCAAAAACATTTGCCTCCAACAGTCTCTGAGTCAAATGTTAAATAGTAGCTGTGATGGGGCTCCTGAATTAAAGTCAAGCTGGTATACAAAATCAAAAGTTTCATTTCCCAAAGCCTGCTGGTGAGAACCCCAGTTCACCCACATAGTATAAAATTTAAAAGGACTCTTGAAATCTGAGATCTCATTTCCTCCTATCTTTGTCCTACTTGCAGGACATTTGAAAGGCTTTGTAAGGCTTTGCATAGATGCTCCTCTGTGTGTTTGGGCTGGGGGGAGGGTTGAGGCATCCACACTGTGGTTGTTTGGCACCCTGCAAAATACTGGGTCAGACTGGAATACAAAATGACAGTCCTTGGCTGAGCTGCTCATTGCTGTGAGATGGAATAGCAGCACTCTAGAGAGAATAAGCAAAGGTAATGGAAAAATGAAGACATTACAAATACAGTTCTTTGCATTCGTTAACCTCTCCCATTCACTTTCGATTCGATCAGTTCACATCAATCCTCTTTAAAATCCTCCAAGGACAGGTAGCAGCTCATGCTCTACTCTCTTCCCATTTGGCTTCCTGCAGGCCTTCTGTCCATCACAGTTACACTGAACTTGAACTGTGCTTCAGGTTAAATTCAATTGCCTGGAATGGAAGTGTCTTGCCTCCACACCCCATTGTTTTTGCAATGCATCTCGCTTATTAATGCAGGCTATTAAAGCCACTTTGGAAGCATATTTACTGAGATGCAGATAAGTTTATCTGCCACAAAGTAGGTGTGAATGCCAGTTACTCCTGCAGTGACTGTTGCCAAGTCCTCCCACTGGTATCCCATGGTGTTTTGCCGACAATTGGGGCAGCCTGCTTATCTGTGTGCCACCTGTTGTGCTGGAGTCACCCTGACCCAGTGCCACCTTTCTATTCAAATACTGTTGCCTAGTCAGGTGATGTTCTTTGGGTTTCAGCACATAGGGGGCATCACTTATGTAATGCCAGACAGACCTATACTAACAGACTTGACTTCATTGCCCTCTGGTGAAAGGAGTATATACAACAGGGCCTATCAAATTTTCTGGTTTGGTGGTTTTTTTTTTTTTTTTTTTGTTTGTTTGTTTGTTTGGGGAGGAAAAATGGGATCTGCCTTGGTTACAAGTGACAATCAAACTAAGGAAGGGGAAACTTCCTGTTATCTTGTCATATATAACAAAAACTGAGTTTATGGAAGAGGAGGGAACATTTAATATCACTCAGCTCCAGATATCAGTTCTCCATCTTGCACTTTTAATGATTACAACATTGCTCTGGTTTCCCTCTGCTTCTTGATTTTTGGGCACAAGAAAAAAAATGTCCACTGTGATACTTTAAATCCAGAATGGGGACTGCATGGTCAAGGAGCTCACTTAATCCCAATGCCACAATTCCTGTTTCACTTTCACTCTAGTTTCAGTGCTGGAGATTCACAGCAGCAAAGAGCATCTCAGCATAGTTTCCACATCTGCCAGGTTTGAACAGAATCCTTCCTCTGCCATTTGGGAACAATATCCTTTCAACAAATTAACATGGTGTATATGCACTTTCTAGCTCCTCTCCTCTGCTAGGTCTTTGGTTGACCATCCTGCCTTGAACACAAGACTCGTGGTACTTTATTAATCTTTCCCTCAAGTCACCAGGACAGTAGTGCTCTAACCATCTCCTTCCCAACAGAGACCCAGAAATTCCCTAGGATGAAGAACATTCTTCCAGGCCCACACTCATCAAAGATCGATAAAAACCACAGGATTGGAATTCCAACCTCAAGACAAAGCACAGTTTTACCCCCAGTGGTATTAAGGTTACTATCTGAACAACAACAAGCTGTCCTTTTCATCTCACATTTACCTGACAAAAGTGAGATGCTAAACTTTGATCACTGCAATGCATCCTGTGCTAAAACTGGCCAGTTTACATCAGAGGAAAAGAGCTTGAGAGATAACATAGTGAAAAACTCTGGTCTCTAATCCAACAGACAGATAAAAAGACAGAAGCAGGGGGAAGAAATCCTACTACATGATACAAGAGAGATAATTACAGAGAAATGTGTCAGACTTTATAATTACTGTTAATGAGGTTAATCTAAGGGCAACTAATCCTGCAGGAGAATATGGTGGATTTGTGATCAAGGCCTTTTCTGAAATACAAGAATCTTCTGCAGTCCTCAGTCCCAATGCCTCTCCCCTTCTGGGACACCCACTGCCCCCCAGCACAGAAACGTCTCCTTTTCTCATGGAGCCATCCCAGCAGTGTGCAATTGTCGTGCCTACCCCACAAAGGCAGTGGTTTATCACTGGCAACTTGAAACCCAAGCAAAGAACAGGTTTGTCTCCTGCTTTTATTAGTTCCTGACTGCATAGGCACGAGCCTGTGTGCGCACTGAAGTTTGATTTGAAAAGTGCCTTTTGACTTGTGTTTTACCACCACTGCCAGTTATTCCAGGACTTGAGTGAAGCCACAGGGAAGACCAAATGCAGATGCAGCAGATGAAGAGCTCTAGAAAAGGCCTAGAGTAAAAGCCAGTCCAGTTTCCATCTCCTCCTCTTTTTCACGTGCCCCACTCACTGCCATATTTATGGCAGCTATACAGGACATTACTACAGCAACTTCTGTGTAGTAAACACTGTCCAAATCACAGTTTCTACCAGAATGTAACTTTGAAACCACTCTTTTTTTCTAGAGGCAAAAGAAAGGTGATAGTACAAAATAACCATGGGAATTTCTTGTTTTGACACAAAATTTAATTGCTTCTGAAGAGGAAAACTAACATCACATTCTCCCTTCCAGCAGAGAGAAGGAAAACGGCTCAAGTGGCTGCTCCACATAAAGCTGTCCAGCCCTGAAATGGAACTCTCTCCAAAGATCTACAGGCTGCTGAGACACATCTGCAAAGCCCACAATAAATCCCAACACAGTTAAGTTCTGTTTCACCCCCACTCTTCTTGTGACAACTTTCTTTACAATTCCACAGTACCTCTTTCTCACCTGGAAATATCATCTCTGGCTGTTCTTTTTCCTTGTCTTTTCTGGTTTCCAATGGACTGTTAACTGAGAACCTCTTTTCTCCATTGTATCTATGTTCCTGTTAACCCTGCTTTACATATTCTATGACAAAAAATAAAAATCGAACTTCAACTCCATAAAAAAGGATTAAAGCAATTTGATGGTAACTGCAGCATTTGTGCCTATCTCTCACTGGTGCCAAAGGTGATTGGAATTTTAGTAATTCAATATATAGAAAATATATGGGAGGTTACTGGATTTAGTATTTGGCTGTACCATGTTTCTAAAATACTCTGAAGCTAAAAAATTTAAAGATCACATAATATGTTTCTTTAGCGTAAATGAAATAACTTCTTCTAAAGCAATATGCTCATTGCAGGTATAATTATCATATTTTTAACATTTTGCTGCAAGTTCCACTTAAAGGAAGCTCTTATCCAACAGCTCTGTGGTGATTTTTAAGTAATTCCCCTCCCTCCACATACCCACACTAACACCAACAGGGCTTACAAGGAAATCCCAACAGGCAGACTGTTATTCAGTGTATTTCTGCATTTCTAAGGCTCATCGACCTTTCTTTTGTCAGATAAAAGCTTCCCATCTCTTTAAGCCCTTCATTCTTGCAATAGTCCCACAGAAAAGTTGACATCCTTGGCAAGGAGAGTGAAAAGCAGATTGTCCGCCCTTCCCAATAGGCCAGGCTGGAGTTGTTTTAGCCTGTTTAAATCTCTCTCCTATTTATATGCTAATGTTCTGGTATCAGCAGAAAGTATAAACAGTGTTGTTTACAGCTCCCTATAGTCTGTGAGCACCAAGCTGCCAGGAGAATACTGTGTACTGGGCAAAGAGATATATTTATTGAAATTAAAATGGCCCCTTCTAAGACCATGAGAAACAAAACTGAACTGCAAAAATGCAGTGTCAGCCAACAATATAACATACAAAAAAGGACTGGCAAAAAGCCATTAGCCAGGGGGTCAGTCATGGGCTCTGGGGAGCTAAGAGATTTCATATTTAACAGGGAGAGATCTGGGGAGACCTTCAGCACAGAGACCTCTGAAAAAAGAGAGCATCAAGTTCCTTGGCAAGGCAGCTTACATGCTCCATTTGCTATTACTGCAGATTTTTTTTGGTGGATAATGGCTCAAAGCTTGGCTCATAGCTCTTCTGGATCCTGAAGTGAATTAAACTCTCCTAAGGAAAACAGCATGGTGTAAAGGAGCTAAAAAGTACAGGAATTCTTGAATTTAGATCTTGTCTCTTCAGTTTGTGCTGACCTTTCACAGTAGAGCACCAGGTCTTAGGAGTAACAGCAAAACCAGGCAGCAGTAAGGATGTACAGCAAAGATGTTTGTGCAATGTCAAGCTCTCTGAGCATACCTGCTCCCATTAGTAATGCTTTATCTTCCAGTAAATAAATAATTGAGAGCCTTAAAAAAAATCCTTGATTACCATAATGCCTGCTGTATGCAGTTCTCACACAAATGAGAAAAGATGCTGAAAAAAGATGCTGAACTGGTTGACCTCACAATCCTTATTGTATGGTTTTCTACTGAAAGCCAGAAAAAGATGGGGAAATTTAACTCATATACTCCTACTATATATACTTCAGTTCTCACCATGTGAGATTCAGCACTCTACTTTCAGGAGGAGAAATGCAAGGTACTTCAGTGAGGGCTCTTGTGAGCCCAGGCCACACAGGCCAACTGAGGCACATCCAGTGCCTGCACTGACAATACTGCACTCTGCTGTCTTCAGAGTGGGACTCCAGTGGCTGGATAACCAGTCCTGCTTGTCTCTGTGATCCAAAGCCACATCACAACCACCAGCACCACTGCCTCTCTTGCTGGGCAGTATCGGATAAGGTACCAAGAAAGGACTGAGTATTTTTTTAGCTCTCACAGTCCTGCAAAACCAGTGCAGAGGTACCTGGGTAGGACAACATGTAATTGTTTGGCTGTAGACAAGTATATATACACTGCAAATGAAAGGAAGTAATCTACTCAATAACTTTATATCAGCAGCACTAGATTGCTGAAAGGGTAAAATTCCAAGAGGACCACTTGCAATGATGCCTTGTAAGAGCAGCACAATCACAGAAAGAGTTTGAGGTAGTGAACAATGAGAGTATTACACTGGAAAAGATGTGCTTTTCTTCCAGTGGGAATTCAGTTGCTAAGTGCACCAGGAGGATTTACAGCAACTCTTTGCTGTAATAACTAAACATAGGCTGGCATGAAAATCCCACATTTGGCTGTGGCACACTGGCTAAACTACTCTGTCTCCTTCTAGTAGTGTGTTCCCAAAGAAGGAAACAGTTTATTTTTGCTACTATAGTACATCTGAAATTAAGTAGTAGTCTGTCAAATTTTCCAATGCAGAAAGTTTCTCTGTCTTCTGAGTTAAAGTAATCTGCATGTGGTCTTGCACATATTACTTACATCATCTTTTTAAGAGACTTAATCTAGCCAGTTTTGAGCTTTGAAGTTTTGCTGTACAATGGTAAAGGGTTAAGACTACCCAGACTGCATCAGGTGCCCTGCACACATTACACCGTGTATTTTGCAGGATTACAAGTGCTTATCAACAGTGCAAATAAACCAGCTCAGTGCTTTTACTCTACTCAAGACCGTCTGAAACATGTTTATTTCTAATAACTGACAGCTAAACCAGGTAGGGATGATGCTTGTTAGAGCCATTTTGAGCTCCAGCAGCAGTTTCAAAATTTCCTTCCATTACTTATTATTAATTACTGTTTGCTTAAGAGGCAAATGCAGGCAGCTCCATAGCAAGGGGTTAACTTTAAAGTAAAAGGCATATTGATTGAAACCACAGTATGAACAGTGAGAGACGTCTTGAATCCAAAGGCAGGAGTTGGGATTGTAGTGTTTGTATTTTTGGCATCTGTTCCTGAAAGATGACAAAAAGGCATGTAAGTGTTTTTAAGGGTAGCTGGGTGTTTTGGTCAAAGAGAAAGCTGCCGCATTTAAACCTAGGTAAAGAGAGAACTGTAGATGTACTTCTTAAAGATGTGTCTACAGAAATAATAATAAAGAAGAGGCTAGAATGTAGTCTTACATAATTCATTGCTGCTTGGACATGGGCCGGGAGGGAAGAATGGAAAAAACAGTCCATAAAGATGCCAATTGTTTCTAAGCAGAAACATCTGTTGAGGTCTTAAAAACAGTCAGGCCTGCAGCAAGCTCAGCAACAGGAAAGTCTGCAGTTGATCACTCCTACCCTCATCAGTCCCATGAGCTCCCACCCCTGGGATTGGATCAGAGCTTGGAAGATAGCTGACACCATGAATCAAACACAGCTCCTTTCTTAAAGTGGGAAAGGGGAGGAACAGAGAACCAGGATGGGTTCCTGGGGGAAACAAATTATTATTTGGAATGGAGGTATTCAGGAAGAGTTACAAAAGAGTAAGGGAACACGCAAAGGGAGACCCAGTGGCTTATCCACTCTGTCCCATGGGATGCTCGCACACTGAATTTCCATTGCTCTGTCCAATCTAATTTTAAATGTCTCAAGCAAAAGGCCTTGCTCCCTTGGGAGGCTATTGCGAAATCTCACAAATCATCTTTGCCTTTTACATGACTGCCTCTTCCTTTGCAATAGTTCATTTAACTTTGTTTTCTCTTGATATTCAACAGTGCTCCTAGACATATCAGTTCCAAACAGCAATTTCTTCTTCCTGAAAGCATTTGTTCCCCTTCACTGTCTTCCCTCAAGAAAGGAGTTATCTTAAAAATATCTGTGGAGACTGTATTTTGTTCATGTCTGCAGGGTCTGCATCTGCCAACAGGAAAGGAGCATGGTTCTACTGGATCTTATATGGATCAATAATTGGGGGGCCTCAGCTGCTATATTAAAGGAGATGTATACATTGGCAAAAGTTCTTATAAAGCAGGGTTTGGAGCATTCTCTTTCCCATCTCTAATAATTTCAGGTGCCAATTTTAACTAACTGCTCATGTTAAAGCTTCTTACAGAATGTGAACCTTTATCGACCAAGAAGGCCAAACTTCAGTCAATGACAATAAAAATTTTAACTACTGGTCCTTAGGTGGAGGTTCCATTTTTGCTGCAAATGCAAAACTCCAGCAGCCTGTTATATCTATGGGAGTGGGTAGAAACCTAGCAGTGAATTTCTGAGTTTGTGAAGGTTTCTACTTTAGAGTTAGTGGTGACTGAAATACCATGCAACCTATACTTCATTTCTCAAAAAAGGGTAGTATTTGAGTGCTTGGTACTTTGGAAGTATTTACCCTGCACTTTTGAACATCTAAACAAAATCCTTTTGCCCCCTTAAACAAATAACTAAAATTTTCCTAGCAATAGTTGTTCTATATAAATTTAGACTGAAGGATCAACGTATTGCTTACTAGAACTTCTGCTGTGAAATTACCAATGTAGTCCACAACCAGCACCTCCGTAACAATAACAGAAGTGAGCAGAGTAGTGGTTGAAGTGTTTAGATGTTCAAAAACAAACTCTGCAGTTCTCAGAATCACAGTTTTCAGATTCTGACCTGCTCTAGACCTCCAAAATGCACTCCAAAATGGCACAGTGTGATTTGCTTCCAGGTACAAAAGTTCCAAAGTTCTCAGCACTGAGCATCAAAGAAAGCTTGCTGCTCAAAGAAGCTATTCCAGCCTGCCTGGCTTTCTGCCCTTCTTTCCCAGCTTTTGCTTTTCTTCATTAGATTAGCAGCTTTGAACAAGAAACTATGGCACTATCTGAAGTTCCAAAGACCCATTTATCAGTCTGTAAGATATTCTCCATGTTCATACTCGCTTTCTGTCTATATCCATAAATGTTGTATCAAGAGAGGACTTTATGATAGTGAACTCATTCATATTTCCAGTTGTCAAGTCAGTTGGATAACTTAGTGTTGATGGTGGGACAAATAACATTACTAGAAGTAGTGGTATTACACAGTTTTTCATGTCATGAAGCTCAAAATTACGGATCAAAAGGCCTTATCAGTAGCTTGGCTTTCCTTTCAGGTGAGGAGCAAAGTTGTCACACTGCATGTGAGGCATTGGATGACTTCAAAGACTGAGAAACAAAAAAGCTTAGAAAGCTTCTTGCATCCTGCTATTCCTCCTGCAGATTTCTAACCAGTCTCAACCAGCTGCCTACATCCAATCTGGTCTCATGAACCCCCAATTCCCTGCAGGTCCTCTGGCAGCACACAAGAAGGGAATGGTCTCCAACAATGCAGGAGTAAAGAGAACTTTCAACTCAATGTTAAGCCTCTTAAAAATGAGCTGAGGTTCCTCTGAGATTTTATTAAATCTGCCAGCCTGTGAAATACTGCCCATTGGATCAAAGACACAATGCACCCTTTCTTAGCTTGTGTTGAGCTCTTCATGGATCTCCAAAGGGCAGCAGGGCTGTAATGTCTCGTTAGGTCAGTCATTAAATACAAGGAACTGAAAAATTCACCAGAGACCAAGAGTCAGGATGGGACTCTGCCATCCCTTCAGGAGCACAACATTTGACCCTTTTAATTCATCTTCACTCCCTTCTCCCCCAGTACACTGGGAACTACTCACTGTTGCTGATGTACAAAACCCTGCCACGACAACTACTAAAAAGGGCAGCTCCATGCTGGCATTGATCCTGCCTTCATCTCACTGCATTCTTTGTCTAAGAGAACAGAGGCAGGATTAGAAGGCGGTTTAGAGTGCAACCAGGCAGTAAGATTAATAACTGCTCTTAGCTTCATTCATGATCAATTGAGTGTACGTGAATCTGCAGAGGACTTTCTCCAAACAATCAGTAGGGATGGTAGTGGCAGTCATGGAACCATAAATCCAAAGCAAATTTCAGTGACATAGCATTTCCTTAGGGAAAAATTACATGTTTTGCTATCTCTCAATCAGCAAATACTGCTCTGCTTGTGCAGGTCTGCCAGTACTTACCCCCAAATCTCTTATGCACCCTACCTCACTCCATAGAATGTCCACTGACTCCAGTGGGCACACAGGCAAGTCTTCTGTGAGGAAAAGTTTGCTATTTGGAGTGCTTTCAGTCCCACATTTGAAATGTCTCAGCTACTCTTTAAACAAATCAAAGCCTACAGGACACAATGTTTCACCTGACTTATCCCAACTTGATCTCCCACAAGTAATGCAGATAAATCACATCATCTGGCTCCTTTTTCTTGAAGGGGTTAGCACTTTCTTTATGAATTCTTGCATATGTGAATACAAGCTATAGCATGCACAGTGGCCAGAGAGGTGACCAACAAATGTGTTCCCTAGTGACCAGTAAGACCTGACTGGTCAAAATTCAGTAGTTGCTAGTGTAAAAGCAAAAAAGGCTTTTACACGTGTAAGTGAAAGGTGGCCATCCTTTCCATTCATTATGTAATTCTGTTAACATCACAAAACAAAGTATTTTTGTAGCACTTTGGTCACCTCCTAAGACATGCAGTATAAGGAGTGACTCCAAACAGTGTGTGCCTGCAAGGCTCCGGGATAGCCCTCTGGTGGGAGCAAAACCCTGTGGGAAAAGCATGTGCAAGGGTTTGATTTCAGAGTGTAGAACATCAGATAATTTCTTTTTTTTCCAGAGATGCCCCTGTTTTCAATCTGTACATCACTTTTTATTCTAGAAAATATCAAAGCAGAGAGGACCGAGCTATGCAGAGGAATGCCCATATCCACCACTGAAATGGAGCTGGGACAGCAGTTAGCCACATGGACAGTACTATACAACAGCTTTGGAAAAACATGACAGATAAGTTTCCCTATCTAGTGGCCAACAATACCTTACAGGCATGTCTGTACAAACTTGGAATGCCTGGAGCCAGGTTTCAAAAATGTACCATCTAGGCATTTTGCTTGGCCTGACAAAGGAGAGGAAGGTTGATTTGCCCGTACCACACTTCCTAACATGTCCTATAATATGTCTTGCAGGGCCAAATGTCTTACTTCAAATAATGGAGTGTTACCTGAATAGTCATCCAACAGTCTGCACACAGCAGCTGGCTGTATTCCCAAGCATTTAGAAATTTGCCATCCCTATTTAATTGAAACAGCAGGAGAATTTATGGAAGCAGAATTGAATTCCCCTAACTGATAACTGAAAGATTAACTTCTGGAGAGAATGCCTTGAGATTTTCAATGACCACATATGATTAGGCTTAATGTATCATGTATCCACACTGCACTGCCTAAAACAAACAGGGTTGACGGTAGAAAAAAAGAAGAAAATGAAAAAGAAGGAACATATAGGCCTTTGCCATCTGAAATATGGTATAGAGAGGTTACTGCAGCAGCCCCACAAAATCTGTCTGCTCAAGGAATTTCTTACTGATTAACAGTTCATACTGGCATCAGTGAGAAAGAGTCCAAGCAAAACAAAGCTGCTCCAGCATGTTTTAAAACAAAACAAAACAATACAAAACAAAACAAAACAAAACAAAACAAAACTAAACAATCCCACATCCCCCCCACAGGCTCTTGTCTTCACTAGGCCAAGTGGCACCAACTTCTGCAGATCTCAAACAAGATCATTAACTGTCAAATTTGGACTGTATGGGACCACCATATGAGACTTGTGCTCACTCTTCACAGTAATTTTAAATTCTGTTTCCAATTCATGCTAACCTCTTACCTCCCCAGAAGCATTCATGAAAAATAAACACTGGTATTGAAGGGAGACTTTACATCCAACGTGATATACTGCAGCAGGGGATGGGTGAAATCTCAAAGTGGGTAGTGCAGTGAGGCTCTGCTTCTGCAGGTTCCCTGCCCAATCTACAGGCTCAAGATAGCTCAGTAACTTTGAAATGTTGCTTTTTCATGACAGGGCTATATCACTCCACTGGATTATTTAGAATTAGATCTTGTTAAATGATGCCTCTTCGACAGTTTAGGCTAAAACTGACTACGGAAATATCCTTTTTTGTTCACATGAAAGGACTTTGCCTTAGGATTGAGGCACAAGCCACAGCAATAAGGAGAATGTGGAGCAAGCAGTAAACACCAGTCTTCAGTGCTGTCATACCAACATTAAATTCACTTAAAAAAACAGTTGAGAGAGACAGATGGTAAGATATCTAAGAATGCTGATACTTCTGAGAAGGGGAGCAAGACAAGGGTCATTTGTAAAAATAGCAGAAACTCTGTCTGTAACTTCAGCAATTTCTGTATTTAAAAGGGTCCTCTGAGGCTGCAGCTTTCACGCACATACCCCAGCTTTCACAGGGAGCATGGGAAAATAAGCTCATTGTGTCAGAAGGCCTTGAAAGGGAAAGGAGGCTTGCAGCAGGATGGGAGGAGGGGAAGAGCAAGAGCCCAGCTTGAAAATGCATGGAGAGAAATCAAAAACAAACACGTACCTACCCCCAATAAGCACACACACACACATGCCAGCCCTAAACTCTGACTGAACTCTGAAATTGGAGACTGAGCTGCTTTGGAGGCCACTGCTAACTTTTCTTCTTCTCTCCTTTTTTTTGGCCTTTTTTTTTT
>VZRF01013633.1:180736-346277 GCA_013396875.1 Vireo altiloquus
TTTTTTTGTTTTGTTTTGTTTTGTGTTTGCTTCTGTTTGGGTGTGGGGTGTCATTTTGTTTTGTTTTTTACCTTTCTAAGGAGGAAAATAAAATCAGCAAACTTGTATATTTGTGTGTGTATGTGTATGTGTGTGTATCTCCTGGGTAGCTCAGGAAGAGTGAGTTGTCAAAAGCCCACTCCAGCATCTATCTTACTTGTTCCTGGTGAGGATTTTGTAAATATTTGGGAGGTTGCATGGGGCTGGGGAAGATGGCTGGGGAGAGTGGAGGCTGCAGAAGGGAGGCTAGATAACTTTTGGGCCCCCACAGCACACAAGTTTTGAAAGCCTGCTTTTCATTAGCATTGCCTAGCAACCAACT
Source organism: Vireo altiloquus (assembly GCA_013396875.1). Taxonomy (NCBI): domain Eukaryota; kingdom Metazoa; phylum Chordata; class Aves; order Passeriformes; family Vireonidae; genus Vireo; species Vireo altiloquus. The sequence continues at coordinate 181,098 of VZRF01013633.1, forward strand.
CATCTGCTGGAAATCTCATCACGCCTCTGCAAAGCATCCACGGCATGCTAATCTTTTCATTTAATAGAAAAGCTGCTGTAATCTTTCTTCCTTTTCCTTTCTAAAAAAGCAGACACAAATAATAATAATAATAATGATAAAAAAAAGATTCTGTCCCTGCTCCTCCCACTGCCCTGCACCCCCAGCGCTCTTGTTGATCCAACACTTTGCTGAGTTCCCATGGATGACCTACATGTGTGTGTTCTGGCTGATAAGTCCCAGCTGCAAAGGCAAGCTTGGGTCGGTTTTTGCTTTCTGTGTTGTGTGTGCTGGAAAGGGAGGGCAGCAAGGGGGAGGATTTTTCTGGCTGGGAGCTGAGAGAGGAAGGAGGCAGGCAAGGCTACAGCACTCAGAGTCCGAATGGGTCCAAATGGCTTAGATGAAATCTCTGGCTTCAGATACTGTAACTGAAGCCTCCCCAGCAGACAGGGAAGAACTGGTTTGTTCTGGTGTGTGCACACGGATGCGTGTGCATACTTCTGTGTGTGTGCACAAATCCAAGTTCTCCCCATATCCGCAGGAGAAGAGCGAGTCTTACTTTGCTGCTGATGAATTCCATGTCCAGCCAGCTGCAAACAAGCCGTGCTCTGGAATCTCCCTGGGCTTTGCCTGTCCTTTCACTCTGAAAATATCATGCCTAAGGGTAAAGGAAGTGGTTTGGACAAAATAAGACTTGACCTCAGCATCTGCCCAGAACTGAAATCAAACGTCTGTCTTCCTGAATTTTTGGCTTTTCATAAAGCTCAGATAATTTCTCCTGCCACCTGCCCATCTTCAAGCATGTCTGCGCTTTATGGTTCCACATGGAAACACTAATCTGTCATGAAACAGGCCATGCATGCAGCTTCTGAGCTGGTGAGAAGCAGGAACCCGAAAACCCACAGATGAGCACATTTGCAAATATCCAGCCCCATTTTTACAAACTTACACCCCAATGAGCAAGATGTGCCACCTTACCCTTCTCTCCTTCCTCAGTCTCCTTCCCCCCTTTCTAGTCTCTGTATTTCCTCTACCTTACGTGTACTTTTAAGTGCTCCTGAGGATGTCTTGTCCTCCCCACTCAAAAAGTAGTCAATTCCTCCAAAGTGCAATCCTGGGGCCATTTCACATTCTGCTTAACAATCTATCCTCTTTCCTACTCCTCTAAGCTGTGAACCTTGAACATAATACACTTCAGTTCTACCCACATGATGACTGAGAGCAGACTCCTTTACAAAAATGTTTCCTCTTTTCCTTTACAGCATACTGCTGGAAGCATTCCCACTAGAGAGGTGCTATAAAGATGACTGCAACATCACAAGGCCCTAAAGCAAAGACTAAGTCACTGCGGTCAATAATGTTATCATACCAAAGGAAATGACAATGTGGTCATTGTGCAGTGGATCAGGTAGAGATAAGATACTACGAATTTCCTAAGAAATCCTTGCTAAAACTGGAGCAATATGAGGCCTGGAAAGCAGTAAATCTTATCAACTTAAAAGTTGGAAAGGATAGCACAATTGTGGAAGGTATTTCAACGTCACACTTCTTTGCATTTTTAAGTAATACATGGTGAACAATAATTTTCAGGCCTACTCTTACAAAGTCGAAAAGGATAGGTAGGCCCAGTAACAAAACTTTTGACAGTGTAGCTGAAGGAATGGCTGTAAGGCCACTGAACAGGACAGTATGAAAGTTCAACCAATCTCAGCTTCAACCTCTGGCAACCATTTCAGAGGGTTTCATGGAGCAGAGTGCCCACAAGCCGATGAAAGCCAATGAAATGAGATCCTTCATGCGCCATTTACTGCGCTTGTCTGGGAAGAATTGCCAGCTTTTCAAAAACACATCCACTTCCTCTCTCTTATCTTCTAAACAATTTCAGTGCTACCAGCTTCAGCAGTCTGAGCTGCAAAAGCTTTCATAGTCATCAATCAGGTGAAAACCCTTTCCCCTATGCACACACTGGGCTTGAAACCATTACAGGCTGGCTCTGCTCCCACAGCCAGCTGGAGACAGAAGTGCTTCAAATGCATTTGACACGAAAGGAAATAAAACCCCCACCTTTGCTGGCTTTTAATTAAAAAAAATCTCAAGCCTCATTGGTTCTCAGGAAAACACAGAGTTGGCTTGCATTTAAAGTGGTAGTATGGAAATAAAATTAGTATTTTAACAAATTCCATTCCCTATGTTAGTAAGACCTTTAACAAAAAGGCTGTTCACCATAGAAATAAGACTTTTTGGTCACTGGAAGGCAGGTACTTTGGACTCAAAAGAAGACTACTGAAAGAAGCTACTAATTTTCCTCCTCTTTGGGATTGTACCTATCTTTTCACAGACCTGCATTTATTTGAAATCAATTGTAGGCCATTCCAGGGACAGTGAGCTCTGTTAGGCTGGATAAGAAGTAACAGATAGCAAAGCAATAGCACCAGATGGCAGAAAGAAGCAAGTGAGGAACTGAATGCCACTTACCCACATGGCAGATCATTTGCTGTGAACTACCATCAATGTTGTGATGGGAAAGGATAGATTCTTGTGAGTGGAAAATGAACTGGAATGGAGACAAGATTCCTTGGTTCGGGTGCAAATGGTGATTATAATAATTTTTCTGTAGTGTCCCAGAGAGCAGAAATTAAATATGTGACAAGTCTCAGGCCTCTCTTGTCCTTGGTGAACTTACATGCAGGTTTCAAAGACCCCAGCCTAACTAGCATTCTCATTATCAGAATGAGCTGAGAAGCCACAAGTTGAATGAACATACTTCAGGTCACCAGATGATGAGGAAGGACTTAAAGGTTTTTTGGTTTTTGTTTTTTTAATCAACCTAAAGGTAAGGAAACAATTGCAAGCTCCTCTTGTTAACACTGAATTCCAGTCTATGGATGCATGATCCTCATGGCCTCTGCTGGAGAAAAAATTGTTAATCAAAGAGCAGCAGCAAGTTATCTGGAATGATCCACTCTTGGGAAAGATTCAGGCCTAAGCAAACAGTAGGTCCTCATAAGCATCAACCTTTTCTTTTTTCTTTTTTTTTTTTTTTTAATTTTAGCAAGTTGTAACAGCTTTTAAGATATACTCTTGTTTTATAACAGTCATGTTCTTACAGCATTAATGAAATGACAGCTCCCAATGAACAGTGCATAGAAGACTTACAGTACTGGACAAGGCTGAGAAATGCTGGCTTTTATGGTGTTCTGCAGTTCAAAGTGAGGAAAGTTTGTCACTTTGGCAGAATATTAGCTGAGGGAAAGAAAAATGTGTGAAGGCAGTTAAATAAGGTTACACAGGTGCTGCTACTTCAGACTGTGGAAAAAAAATAAATTATAATACATGTGAAAGAAAATAATCTCCCTAACATACAAGTCGTCTTACTGCAGGGATAAAACCACAAGTCTGCTTTAGGAATGCTGCCCTCCTTTAACTCGCCAAACATCACACTGACATTCTTTAGTGACTTGTGGTTTGGAGAGATGGTCATATGCAAAACTGAGGTCTACACACTTCTTAGAACTCGAAACTATTTGAGTACATTCTGGTAAACTTTGAGATGCAATCAAGCCAAAGACAATTTTACATGCTAAGAGAACTCCACCTCATGATAATTGTCATAGTCTCTTAAGACAATTTTATCATTTAGGCTACTCCTTAGCCCTCACAAATCAAGAGATAGTTTCCAGTTTTAGGGAGGAAATGAGAAGGGCTTAAATTCTGCCAATATCAAAACAGAGCATTTTCAGAACAGTCAGAGTTTTGAAGCAAGTTCTGTGATTGGTTGGAATAGGTCAAACTCAAATGACATTCACAAGCCCTTCAAAAGTTTAAAGAAGCTTAGGGAGAGAAAGTAAAAAGATATCCTTCCATGAAGTCATTTGTACTGAAGAAACAGATAAAATTTTACTCAAGAGATCATTAATATTTAAATTGTTATTTTGATAGAATTCTTGCCTCGCAGTTCAGCAAAAGTCCCCCTTGCTCTGGACAAGTCCCCCTCGCTCTGCTTTCTTCAGAGGATTGATAAATTAGATGCCCGTAATGTTTTCACAGAATGGACATCAGTGTTGGGACTTGTTGCCATACATGGCATTTTTAAATGTAATGTTTTTAAATGCCCAAAATAGGAAATAAAAATAATGTATTAGCTATCAAATCCTAGAGCCAAAGTATCAGGTTTTGGTTTAGTGTTGTCAAACACTTATTACTCTAAAATGTCAAATTGCATTCCATAAGAGAAAAATGCTGGTATTTTTAGGGTTTGGGTAGCTTTAGATCTAACGTGTATACTTTTAACTGCATGCACCAATAGAAAGCACTGTTCTTTCTAAAAGTAAGAAGGAAATGAAGCAAATACCATGTCAGCCAATTGCTATGCAACAATGAAATATAGAAAGATTCAAAACCTCAGCAAATATTTAAGGTCTGGAGAGTTCCTTTAAGCTGTATCTTCCTACCCAGATCTCCTCTTATGCCACACCAATTTTAAACCTCATCGTGGCTATTACTTCCACAGTCTTCTGCATCAACTGGTTCCCAGGTCATCACTGCCATGATTCAACTGCTCGCTGGGTTCCTTCAGGATGCCCAGACAGGTACTGCGAAACTGGAGACACATATTAATTTCTTGTGTCCTAATACTGCCTTACAGTGACTCAACAGTTCTTAGAGGTTAGGAAAAGGAATTCCAAAAGAAAATGGACTCAACCTTGTGCTGGAGCATGCCTAGAATAAGACTTTCTGTGGTAAATTTTTATGTGAAAAAAAAATTCCTTTCCCTTTTTTTCTCCTAAAACCCCATTCATCCATCAATAATGTGCAATCTGTGCCCAAAAATGGAGGCCATAGAGCTTCCTAGAAAAGAAGAATTGCTTTCAATCGCTTGTAAAACAACCACTTTCTTCATAACTCAGTACAAACTTTTTGAAGAAACTTTCTATCAAAGCTATTCAGAAACAAGTCCCTTATATTAGCCTTTTTGGCTCAAGTGCTATGATAAATTATAATAAGATGAAAACAGGATTTTATAATGGAAAGTATAAGACAACTCCAACACATGGCATGACTCGCTCTGCCTGTCTATCAATAATAAGGCGAGAGCAATACCAAATGACCGAACACATTAAAAAATGAGCTTAAACTCCTCAACAGATCACTTAGGACACACTGACATACCCAGATGCTTCCTGCTCCCCAGATAACAGGGTTAATTCCATGCCTATCTCTGCACTAGTCTCAATCCATGTGCTTCCTTTGAAGGTCACTGCCTGGGCTTTCATGTGTCTGCAACTTCATTGTAGGTGCTTTCTGGTATTGCAGGTGTAGTGGTGCGTGCTTCTTTGCCTACAAACACAGCCATCCATTAACTCCTCATCACCCTCCTTTGCCAGGGATTACTCAACAGATACAGAAAACATAGCAAAAACAAACCAGGATTGCATGATCAAAGTTTTTTCATTCTGTTCTGCCTGCAAATTAGTGTTGCTCAAAAATAAAAAGCCCTAAGAATGCTGGGATCTAACTACCAAACACGAGGGATAAGCAGCAGCACAAGCTTCCCCACTGTCTGACGCTGCACGGTCACTCAGTCAGGCAGAGGAAGACTAAGAAGAGGAATGATGTACTGCCTCTGATTATTCACTCTGGGACTTCTCTGCTGACATCAGTGACAAAGGTTTCAGCCAGTTTTCCCTAGTTAACCTCATGCTGGACCACTGACTCTTAAGAAAAAGACCAAAGATGAGAAGGAGTGTAGTCCTGGGTCCCACCCTAGATGTGTATGCTGCTCTGCAGTCCTGTATGTCAACATGGAGTAAGGATCCCTTATGGAGAGAATCAAGGTGATCAAGTGCTCTCTGCTGGGAGGGAAAAGAAACAAACTACAGCAAAGAGAATCCTAACCCCTGCTCTTGGTAGAGACTTCTTCTGAAAGGCAAATGCCTTTGGTTAGTTTACTGTTAGTGACTCTTAAAGACAAAATAGGCCCAATCTTATAGAGAAAAAAATATCAAAGTCTGGAGACATACACTATCCTACTGAAATTGAATCCTTCATGATGTTAAAGAGCCTACATAACAATTAACTTAGGACACTCTTTCCAGTGATTCTAAGAATACATATTAATATATTCTTATGGAATTCTCCTGGCTGTATGGAGAATTGCATTTGTAAGTGAGCTGTGAGACACAGGCCACCAAATTCAGAAACTGTCCTGGAAACAGCACCAGCCAGAGCTGTCTTATGTAATGGGAAAGCTTAGAGGAACTGATGAATGATTATCTAAAGATGCCATTCCATGGCACCTTCAACCAGTCTCAGCTGAGTGGCCTAAAAAAAATCCCCACGGATTGTTTTTCAGCCAGTTTAAGCCAGTTCGTGCAACTATTCAGGTCAGGAAAGTGCCAGTGCCAGAGCAAAAGAAGGAGAGGGTGCTGGGAGCTGAATGAGTAGGAGCACAGCAGACTGAGCAGTTTAAATTGCTATGGAGCTGAACCATAAAACTATTTGATCCTTTTCAGTCACTACTGAATGCAGCACATGAGCTCCTACATGTTCACTTCGTAATGCTAAAGCACTTTTTCAGGTATTTACAGAAGATCCTCCCTGATTATCAGAGGTAACTGGACCCTGCAGCACTTCCACTGAAGGCATTGGCAAGAGAACAGGCTGCTTTCAGTCAACAATGGCAAACCAAGCAAGGAGTGAAACTGAAAAGTAGCTGTACAGAGATATCCTACAATTAGAATTACAGACAGTAAAGAAACCCTGCCGAGAAATGGCAAGTGGAGCCTGTTTGGATTTTGAACTGAAATTTACTCTCTTGAATATTCTGCACTAACTCGGAAATGGAAACTCTAAAGTACACAAATCTCCTGATGTCTGACAGTTTGAATGTAGTGGATAGAAGTGGCACAGTAGTGGATAGAAGTCAATGCTCCTTGACTCGTAAATTAAATCAACTGTGAAGTCTTTAGTAAAGGGTAAAGTGTGAATAAGCTGTTTGAAGGGACCATAGATTGTGTGGAAATTCGCTGATGGGGAGATGCTCACTCTACGTACAGCTGTGCTAGTCTGAGAGACTGCTGCCCTCCAGCTGCCTCTATCTGCTACCCCGCTCAGGGCTGCTGTCTCCCCAGCAGCTGGCAGAGACACCGGTGTGAGTCAGGCAGGATTTGTCACATCAATTTAAATGAGTGGTTTGAGCTAAGGCACCTTTACCCTACACCCCAAAATGTACTGGGGAGTGTACACACAAACCCTGCCCATGGCTGAGCAGTTGGCAGTGGCCAACAGAGGACTGTGGTAAGTAACTGAGCTCAGCAACGCCTTCCAGCTGTGTCCGGAGGAAGGGGGTTGTCCATGAGTTTTGACTTCACTCTTGTTTACATAGGGAAATTACACTGCTTTAAGTAAATGCACAGTTTATATCCAATTTACCTAAACTGTTGCAAACCCTTGTGTAAGCACTTAGTGAAATGCAGCTTAAACAGAGGAGGAACATGGGTGTGGCACAAGTTCCAGTAAACCTATTAAACTTATTTAAATTAAACTAGTGGGAATTCCATGTGTCAACAAATCTTTTGCAACTCCATAAGGGTAAATTCTCCCATTATGTCTATAACCGTGCAGGAGTAAACATGTATGCAGCAGGATTAAATCACTTCAGAATTTGGCTCTGCACTAAGCCCAGACCAAGTTTTAGATTGTAACCAATCCCAAGCACCAAATCACAACAAACCTTGTATTCCTTTACTATCACTCTCAGGGCGAACACACTGCCTGAAATGTGGGGAATATGAAGTTTTCCACCCTGTATGTACATCCCCTGTACCTGTTTTCCTCAGGCTTTGTAAAGAAATGAGAAAGAGCCATGGTCTCCCAGTACATCAAAGACTAGAGGTCTTGTAAATCTAAATATCCTGCCTGCTCCAAAGAATGGAGCAGAGCTGGGTTTGGGTATGGGGGAGGAGAAAGGAAGTGCTCATAGGCCTGAATGCAACCAGCACATACAGTAGGTCTAATTCTTGTCCTATCAGCCTTGACGCAATGTGTCCTTTTCCTTCAGCTATTTTAGATAAACAGGAAAGGAACAGAAAAAAACCCCAAACCAGTGCTGGAAAAAATACAAGTCAGTTTGGAAAGAAAACGTTATTGTCAAATGTTCTAATGGCAATTTCAAACAATAGCGAGTACAGTATGTCATATGAAAACCAGAGCAATTGCTATGATAGTCAATCATACCAGAAACAGAAAAAAAGAGACTTTAGAAAAAAAACCTGTGCTACAATAAGAATAGCTAGCAATTCGGAGCATTAAGCATTACAGCTTATGAGTAACAAAGCCTCAGAAGTGGTAATATACTTACACCCATTTTTCTGATAGGGAAGGCTCTTTACAGATAGTTAAAGTGGTTTGTTGTGGTTTGCAAACAATCCCTGAGTGTACCCAGGCTACTGCCTAGCAAAACCATGAATAGCACTATCTTCTTCTAACCATTAAACTATTCCAAGAAGTATTCTTGCATTAATGTCTCCGTACACAAAAGCAGGTGAAAACTGGTTACACAGTAGGAGTGATCTGGTTTGGAACTCAATACTACTTTCAAAAGCCAAGTCAACTTTCTGGTGTAACTGTGGGACCATTAAAACCTCTGAAAGGGCTCAGTCTACAACTGAAGACTATAAAACATACTTTCACAATTATTTTTGTACCTCTGGTGCAGAAATCCATAATGAAAATAGACATAGGTTATGACACCATACCCTCTCACTTGATAAATTTTGAATTTATAAATTTTGTTTATAAAGACATTGGACCTGCTAAGCAAAATCATTACAGATAGGCATAACTTCGTGTAAATCAGCGTAAACCCAGTGATGTGATGAAAAAATTTGACTCAATCAGTTTAATCTCTTATCAGTGGGTTTTTAGCACTTGTAGCATGGACATGAGGGGATCTGACAAGACACATTCATCTGTTTAGTTAATTTAACAGATCTCTTTTACACCATGCAGTATGATGCACTGTCACAACTACGAGAAATATGGAAATCGGTATCTTCAAAACATTTTGCAGATGCTAACTCATTATTCCATGCATGCTCACAAAGCAGTTCAATATTACTAACTACCAGCTGAAACTGTCCACCAGTGTTATCCATTGTCCCTCAACAAGTCCAGAGCTGAGAAAAGATTAGAATGGAGCTCCTGGTTTCTACCAACACCTTCTACTCATTAGACTATGCTTCTTACTCACATTCTAAGAATTGATGACTACTTTTATCTCAGTTACACATCAAAAACCCCTTTATTAAGTGAATGGGCTGTACAGCATGGACTTCTATTCCAGTTCTTAGAGAATGTCTGTTCATAACACAAAAACCACCCTTGTTAAAAGTGCCCTTAAACGAGTCTCTAGAAGTGTTATGGATGGACTGGACAATGCTGACAATACCCTCCTTTGACCCCATTTCAGTTCTTCTGTGGAAGGGACTGTAACACATTATTAAAGCTAAGAGCAGAAAGATGCTCTGCAAGACGTATCTGGAGGATGCAGAGTTGCTGATGCAGGGTATGCCCTGGTCAGGTGACGTGGTTCCAGCTCTCCACTCATTCAGTCCCTGCACACCCTGTGATGCTGTACACGACTCAGTCGTGCTCTGCCACTGACTGGGGTTGTTTTGTTTGTCCATCTGTTCAAAAGTCAAGAGTCAATCAACACTTTCACCATCCTCATGCTCCACTATATAACTTTTGATGGAATTCTTGACTCTCCCCATATAGCAGGGCATGATAGTTGACTTTCTTCACTTGCTGCCTCCTGCTGACATTTTTCTCTTGCATTTCTTGCTCTGCTTCTCCTTTCCTTCCTTAAACCCAGTTGACAGGACTACCTTTTTGGGCTGTGCCCTTTGGCTACAGTAGTGAACTGTATTCCTAAGAATAAGCCTCGAGTCCTAAAATGCAGGTCAAATAAGTTAGCATTTCTGTGAACTAAGTATTCTCCTTTTATAATATTTTAAAAAGAGAACTTATTCACAAAAGAACAGAACACCAGAAAAGTTTATAACTCCTAACAGAAACCATCTGCTTGAACATAAAGCTGAGAATGTATTTTCAATTCAGGCTCAGGAGAGCCGGGAAAAAGAACACCAGTCTGCAGGCTGTTACTCAGACTTATCTTTCTGTTAATGAAACAGTTTTTGCAGGAGAAGTGTTACCATATCCTTAAAAAAACAAACAAAAAATACTTTCAGAAAACTCCAGCATACTCTTTTATGAAGCTGAACATTTCCCTCTCACACTCCAGAGAAAAAGGACATGCTGCAACTCCACACAAAATACTACTTGCCGTTATAGATCACAGGGAAGAGAAACAAACAGCTGATTTTGTAGTTGTTCTCTATTAAGAATTTTTAACTAAAGGTATTTATTAAAATATCCAGCTCTGATGTTCTACAAAAAAAAAAAAACCCAACAAAACTCAAGCCTGTGAATTTTTAACTATTATGGGAATTTTTGCTTCTCCCCTCCTGAAAATAACATGACCCATGGCCTATTTTTCAAGCCAGATTTCAATCCTCTCCAGCCAGCTGTCAGGAAACCACAGAAGGTGCTTGAAAGAGCACAAGAAATGGCTGGTTCTAATCTGAAGAGAAAAAAAAGTTGAGGAACAAGGCAGCTACTTGTGGCAGAATGTTATTTTTTCTCCAGTCTCTGCCTGCATATTTTCCCAACATGTGTACTCTGTTACCCCATCACTTCCCTCTTTTCCTTGGGTAAATATCTCTGCTTTGGAATAAAAGAAGGCCCAGGGGTGCTACTTGTAAGGATTGCACTCGCCTTGATATGTTGTTTTTGAACTGAACACATACAATGGACACATTTCAAACTTGGACCTTTGCCATCATACATGTTGCTTTTAGTTTAACCTTCTCAGATGATGGGGGGAGGCTGGAGGTAACGAAGAGGCTGAGAGTGGGGCCATACACTCTATCCTTTACCAGATGTGGGATCTCGTGGGAGCCAAGTGTGATAGCCCACACAAACCCCTCTAAGCACACAACATAATGGAGAGAGGAATGCAAACTGACCCTCTCCAAGTGCCAATTCTTCGCAAAATTAAATAAAGTAGGTGACTAGATCATACCTTTGCCATGCAGCTGCTTAGATTAAAAAAGGGTAGGGTGAATAATACTTTATTTTTAAAAAGAAATAACCTGTGTACAAGTTCTGTGTAAAAGAATCAACTAGAAGGAGATTTCTCCCCATTTTTACCCTGTAAACTGCATGCCCTGTTAAATGACTGTGTTTCACGTATGTGATTTAACGTGCCATTTGGAATCCAACAGATGGACTGAACTAGATTAGACATCGGATCTGGAGAAGAATCAGATTCAGAACTGGGACTTACAAAATTCTGGATTAAACTGGCTCAAAGGCTACCCAACACTCAAATACTAACCTAGTTAAGGACACTGTGTAAGACACACTTTTCATCACCATTCTCATTCATCAAATGACAAGGCAGCATCAGGTAGGGGAAGGACAAGAGCTGGCAATGGGCTCACTCTGTTACACGTGTAACTCATGCCAGGTTACCTCCAAGTGGCATGTGACTGAAGCCTGAAGCCCTGAAAGCTGCCATGCGTACTAAGCAACCTGCAGATGGGAAGAGCTGCCAGTGGGGATGAGGGTAGTGCTGAAGCACAGCTAATTTGGGAACAAAGTGAAGTATAGAATAGTTCTTGGAAGGTGCTAGGAAGGTCAGAAAGAGTTGAGAATTCTCTGTACTACACAGTATTGAGTCAAGCTCTGCAAAGTATTCTTGAATATGTATTTTATATGCATGTACTCACTTAATTTGATAATATACCCAACCTAATTTGATTTCAAGCCTGGCAACAGATCACCTGAAGGGTCATGCTTAAATGCTTGGTCTGTACAAATCATCTATCTCTCCCTGATCTCTCCGATTATCCTAATCTGATCCCTTCTTCATCTTCCAAAAATAATACACCTAGTAAGGTTTTTACTTTCCCATCATTGCATTGTAACTTCTTTCCCAGATCATGCCTTTTAATGAATTCTTTTCTCCTTGATGTTCCTTGCATACTTCACTAACCCTACTTACTCACTTACTATGGAGCTATCCCATCTTGAGCTCTACAGCTCTGAGGAGTAACCAACCACTTGTACAGAGCACAGATAAATCACAAACTTTATGGCTGCACACTTACCTTTCTCCTGGTAAGTCCCATTCAAAGAACCGTTTCTCTCTCTAAACCAGCAAGTAATTTGCCAGCATGCAAATGAAAAGATTGGGCAGATGATATTTAACTTTGTATTTACATCCTATGGGTGTGCTTCCAAAGCCTTGGTATTAGATATCTGTAACTTTGATATGCACTGGAGATCCTTGAAAACTATGTTGGCACACTGTAATTCTCATGTCACATGTTATACTCCTTTTTCCAACAGTGCACCTTGTCTAGAGGATGAGCAGTGACAGTCAAGTGAGAAGGCGCTGTAAGAAAAATGCTATAAATGGGCATATACTGGAGCAATCACTAGCACGTTATGTGTACAGATATTGAGCCAGTCTCTTGGATTGTCCTGAGACAAGGGGAATTAAAATCATCTTTATCATAAGATTTTTACAGTATAGAGAGATTTAGTGGACATATTCTAAATCTAGGTTTTGTGTATTAAAACAGAAGTAAATATGGAAAACCCAGTCACTGTTCAGTTGTTTAAAAAATCATTTTTCTTTCTGCTCTGTCAAAAAAATACTGGAATGAAAATAGTCTGTAACTGGGAATCTATCAGGCTCTAGAGCATTTTACAGCCTAGAACCATGGAAGTCCAAAATAGCCCCACAACGAACAATATTTTCCAGAAGTTGTGGATTTTTTTATATACACCCAACCTATCTGTGAGAACTCCGAGAGAATTTATGAATACCATAAACTTAAAATTTCTTTAGCTCCTTTACTAACCAACTGAACTAACTACATTACTTAAGTTTGTGTCAGGTTTTCATCTGCTAAGATGCAAACAACTCTGGAGCAAAACACAGCAGTACTTTGTAGGATCCAAGCAGTGTTACACAGTGGCATAAAACATATAAAGAAATCTAGTAACATTACAGAAGGAGAATTTAGATCCCACATAAGGTAAAGTAACATCAGATACTCTTTGGCATGGAAAGACTAACAGGATTTTCACCTAGAGTATATGTGAAATCTTGCCAGTGATACAGAAGCGAGCTCTGTGCTGTGACAAATGGCTTTTCTTGGTCTAGTGAAGCAGAAGTCTTCTGTCCCACTGAGTACTCTCGGGAAAAGAAAGGAGTTACCATGGAAAGGCACAGAAAACTGCCCAGAGCACGGGCAATTCAATCAGTGTCCCTGGCACAGTTGGCATCCTCTGGCACACACTGGACAGCTTATCAGGTGAAATGACAGCAGCCTCAAAGCTCCATTTCAGATGTTGCTGCTTCTCAGCCCAGAAGTTGGGTAGCAGTTCTCACCAGCTAACTCTGCAATGGAAAACTTAATCTAAAAGGATACATAAGAAATGAAAAGGTGTAGGGACTGCCAAATCACTAAACCTTGTAACACGATACTAGCAATTGGTACACGTGCAAGAAAATAGGGCAACACCACAGACAGCTAAAAAAAGGTGTTGTCATGACCTGGTAACTTCAGATAAAATCAGAAAAAATGATACAGGCCCTGCTGCTGTATGCCCTGTAAAGAAAGAGGGGGCTCACATATGCAACTCTTCACTAGCTCCTTTCTCGCTTTTACAGTTTTGACTCGAGTAACGTCACCCTATGAAGTGGCAGAACTCCAGAGTCATCTAATGAGCCGCTGAAATCCACCGCTGCTTAACAGGGGGCCAAGATTTCAGGACATTAAAGGTAAAACAATTCCCAGTAGGTCTCCTAAGAACATCTTAATGTGTCTGTACTGAGCGGTATTTTCACACCGTTCCCTTCCTCTCTCCTTTGACTGGATAAAGAGCTCAGAGGAGAAAAAAAAGTACCTATGAATACTGATGTACAGGGAGCCCTCGTAAATTCACTTCCCGTCAGCCCAACAAATGAGCTCCCCCTGGGAAGTCATGAGAGACAGCCTTCTCACACAGCCTGATTATCAAAAGTCTGTTCTCCTGTGAAATACTCTAATCTCACAGGGACAAGTATAGTAGTAGTAGTAGTAGTAATAATAATATTAATAATAATAATAGCTTGAGAACTGTAAATTACTTTTCTAATTTGGGATGTGTGGGACACATTTCCGGCAGGTTGGTCCCCAGTGATGCTGTTTGCCTCTCTGTATCACTTGAGAATTACCCCAAGCATGAAAGATTCATGTACTGTAAAAATTCAATTTCAGAATAGAAATGCAATTCTCCATATATCAGATTTCAAGCAGTCACTGCATCCATCATAATTTTAGCAAGCTGGCTTTATCACTGCCTTGTTCTCCTCAGAAATATAGTGCATGTTACCTGCTATAGTCCAACCCAGTATTCCAAAATTTTCTAGAAATAAGCTGTTTGTTGATTTTGTTCTTCAGGGATTGCCATAAGTCTACAGTATTTGAGTACTGATGGCATTTATGTCAACTTCCAGATTTTTCTTTCACAGTTCTCTGTCCTGGATTTTTTCAATTTTTGCAGTTTTCAGATCCATCCACGTTTTGCAGCTATTTGGGTGTGAAGTCATCCTACATAATAGTCTGAGGAGTTACCTCCTGCTTTTATTTCTTTCCAGTCTCCCTAGAGCTTCTGAGGCAGAGCTTTTTCATGTCCATACACAAAGGTAACTTCACCTTTATCCTTCTCCTAACCCTAAAAAAGAGACTGTATTTACAACCATATTTCATTTCAGTTTTATCTGTAAAACCCCAAACCCTGAGAAACCAGAATGAACTAGCTTAAATCAAACAGTGCTCTTACCACTTAAGACCCGCCCTGCAACCCTTTCCAATCAGGGAATCTAAAATTACCATATTTACAGCATCTGCAGCAGAGCCAAGTACAAAACAAGATGAATAGCTGTGACGCACGAGGCAGAGTGTGGAAGCATGCAGCTGGGCCTGCAAACAATATAGGCACTCGGCACTCAAGTCCATCTAATGCTTTTCACAGACCAGAGTGACTAAAAGGGGAAGGAGGGGGAGGGAGGAGAAGAGAAATTCCAGGAAGATGAGTGAAAACACAGCAGAAATCCCAGGCTGCTTCACTAATGGGTAATTGAAATGACTCACAAAAGGTCTAGTAGGGAATTCAATTAATTAGGGACGTGACTGGGCAGAGAGGAGGAGGGAAAGAAAAGAATGCCGGTGATACAAGAAAATCACTCCTCTCCATTCACTTAGAAAAGGGTCTGGAAGAAAACCTCAAGGAAAGAAAAAGCCAAGTTTTTCAAGACAGGGCCTCTACCCCTTTTTATGCACAGAAAAGGACAAATAAGCACACCCCTATTGCTTGTCCTCTTTCCCCCAGATTTCTAATGAAAAGGAAGAAAAAAGAAATTTGATATATTAAATACATCAAGGCAATCGGTAAGAAGAAACTATGAGGATGACAGAAGAACGATCCAGTATAGATCAATGCAGTGCTGCTAATAGCAGTGCCCTTGTCATAACACCTCTGCTTATTCCATGTGACAATGAGGGAAGGAGATAGGAAGCAGTAGGAAAATGAGTAAATTAAAAATACATGGGGATGTATGAAGGAAAAAATAAAATGCTGGAAAGGGAGAGTAGTAGGAATAAGGACATGCGAGAGAACTGGAATTGACAAGAGCAGGGAGAGAAAAATGGAAAAGGAGTGTATGGAGGGAAGGTGAAGGGAAATGGCAAAGGTCATGGGTGAGAGAAGCAGGAGGGGGAAAACCTGAAAAGGAGAAGAGCAGATGCAGGAAGGGTCAGGGAAAGAATGATAGTTTCACAATCAGGCAGCAGTTAGGACTTGCTGAGATGGGTACTTGAGAGCAGTCATGTTGATTCAGCAACTATTTATTGACAAATACTGCTTCTGACCAAGCCTCAGAGACTAAATTTACACTAGTGCTGGTTTAGAAATATTCAAGAATGTGTGACCTAAACTTTCCAGGCCCACAGCTGGTCATTCCCGGTAGTGGAACAACAGTGAGAGATACAATGACCAGGGGCAAGTGCTCACTCACGGGATGGAAAGTGGGATCTGCAGCCTTTCAGAATAAAAGCTACCATAGCTTGAAACGCAGCTCTTGTTAATTCTGACTTGGAGCTGTTATTGCCAGGCTGGCTGTTCAACAGCTTTACAAAGGAAACTCAGGGTAATTGTTTACCTTCGTGAATCATGAAGAGAGCTAACAAAAAGTACTTCTTAGACCCTATCAGGTTCAGCACTGAATGCCCTCTGAAGGCTTAGATATGCTCTCACGCTTAAGGATCAAGATATTATCATTGTGAAAGGTTGGCAAAGTTTGCAATATGCTGCATGTTTGGGCAATTAGCTGAGTATTTCTGTTCCCAGGGCTGTCAATCTGACATCTTAGCCAAGAAAACATATAAATCAAACCATATACCTCTGCCAGTAAACTGACCATTAATGTCAGCTATCAAATAACTTTCAGAAAAGCAAAAGATTTTTTATAAACTTTATATTTTCTGTACTAGAGCAAAGAAGATACAACACTGCCCAAGGAAACACTTTTTAGGCAGTTAAGACATACTAGACCAGAAGGAAAAAATAAAGTATTTAGGTAACAAGCACCAGTATGAATGATACTAATATCTTTTTACTAC
The DNA here is from genome assembly GCA_013396875.1 of Vireo altiloquus. NCBI lineage: Eukaryota > Metazoa > Chordata > Aves > Passeriformes > Vireonidae > Vireo > Vireo altiloquus. Next base: position 197,915 of record VZRF01013633.1, read on the forward strand.
TGTAAATACACTAGTGTCTAGACATGGAGATTGCACTACTGTAACTAGATCCAGGCTTTCACAATGTTTTAAGTTACATTCATGCAAAAATGAGTATGCAGAAATCCCCTGCAGCTGATTCTGAATTGACCTTCCAACATGACACTATGGAGCATTATGCTGCTGCAGGAATCATTTTTCAGAAGAGGTATAAAGTGGAAATCCATATTCCAGTGGGCTGGTCTAAAAAATTAGCCCCTAGAAATTTTGCCAAGACGTTATTGTTGGTGTTCTGGACAAATGTAAAAACACTTCAACCAGCTGGGGTGGTATTTTCTATGGAAAAGGACTACAAACTGTGGGCATTCAGTGCTTAGGTGCCTATACAACAATGAAATTGTCATAAACGAATAACAATACAGCTATAAAATGTCAGTTAAGTCAGGCAGCCCCAAAAGCAAATTTGAGCTGGGCAGCCAGAGCACCACTTGACACAATACTTTTTCTGGTTTCAAAGCTCCCTTCTTTTCAATTCTCTAACATGTCTGATGAAACAGACAGTGCAATGTGCTCTGAAGGTCCTCAGTTTCCAACGGGAGGATCTCCAGAATTTATCAGGACCTTGATTTCACTGCTAATATAATTTTGTCTTTTTACTGAGTCTTCATCAAGTTTAATTCATGAAAACTGCAGGCTCAGTCAACACGTATCTCGAGGCTATCTGGATTCTGTTAATCCAGGCTGATGCATTTTGTCCAGAGCCTCCTCTCCTTCTCTTCAAAACACTCAACAGGAAATAAAAAAAATCCGTTTTTTACAGAATTAAAATAATTAAAATAAATTCTTTTTATCTCTCTAATTAAGTACCATCCTGTATTTAGTCAGTTGACAGCACCAAAGAATGATTTTTCTGTATTCCACAATATCATACCTCCTCCCTGGATCTATTCAAAGCCTCTTGTACATATTTAATCACTCCTAGCCAGGCCTAGCTAATGACATGCAGGGTCTTGCCCTGACCTGACCTTGCTATTTCTATTTTGGCTCAGCACATCCTCTGCTAGTTGGGAAAAAAAAGTTTCTCTTGGTCTTAAAGGTCCTGTTACTGGCAGGGGGTATGGTCAAGGACGCTGCTGAAACAGAACAAATGACTGTGAACACTGCTTTGCAAAACTACTGCAAATCAAAAATGGACTGCAGCAACCTAAGTGCAAAGTTTGTTCCCTCTTTTTCTTTGGTTGGCAAACACTGGTGGGCACTGTTCATCTACTGGGAATAGCTTATGGCTAGATAACTCTGCAACTAAATAGGTTGTTCTTGGTTTTCCCTATCTTCCTTCCTATTTGCCAATATGGCAATTAAAAAAATACATTTTCCCTTTCTGAGAGCTTGTAAAGAAGTGTGATCCCATTTATGAGCACTTAGGAATCCTGGATGTTAGGTTAGCACTTTTGTCCTATGATGCTGGTAGCAGGAATTTATCAGCATGCCAACAGAAGTCAGAAATGTTTCCAGTGTAAAACAGGACAACATTTACATGGTGATTCATGTGGACTTTTTAAGCTGCTGTTTGTTTTCAATTGGTTTTGTTGACCATTACTTTTGGTGCTCAGTTTGACATACTGGGTTGCTGGGTGAACCATAAACCATATTTGAAGTCAGCAAGGGCAAGGGCCATCGTTTTATTCTATGTGTGTACACACTGCCTTACATTGTTGAGCTCTGGATGTTGAATAGAGGTCACAGATGCTATCACAAAACAACCAGTAACAGCACAAGGACCTTTAGGTACTCGGACTGTCAGAAAAATCAGGCTGAGCGGTTCAATTCACCATTGTTTCTCAATTACCTCTCAATGGAGTCACGTCAGAGAAAATGGTGCTGAATAGGACAAAGATGCCTTAACTAGCTGCCCCAAACTAATGCCCTACATCCTATGGAGTATTCTCAGCCATAAAAGCTGCCTAAGGACCACGGATGTAGACCATATTTCTAATGGCCAGAATCAGTTTAACATATCGCTATTAGTCCTTCTTCATGTGCTGGAACAGACCTAAAAAGACTTAGACTGCCACTTGCAAGCCCAGTCTTTTCTCAGCTCAACTGAAAACAAACAGGTTCAAGTTGCAACCTTCAGATAAATTGAAGCAGAATGACATAAGACATTGTCTGAATCATGTTTGCAATCACTAAAGTCAAACAATATAGTTGTGTCATTTTCCTTCTAATAGTGTTTATCAAGTTCTTTTTCAGTTTGGTTTTCTACACAGATAACGCTTTTGCAATCAAATTCTGTACCCCACTAGCTTTTATCCCTGTAACTTTTTCAACCAAGTCTGACAAAGGATAGGGGTTCTCAAACATAAGTGAGGTTACAGAAATTCAGTGAAAAGTGATGACCAAGTAGAGGAGAGAGTGACTGTAAATATCCCTGGCTGACATATTAAGTTACCCATTATTAGATTCCATGAAATCCACAAAGACGACTTCTGAGTACCAACCACAGGAAAGACTTGTAGATACAGTCAGCCAACCACAATGTACAGATCTGTACCAAGCCATATTTTATTACATTTTACTACACTCATAGATTTGCCACAGTTTACAAAAAAACTTGAAGTTGCCTATTTAATAGGAAAAAGTGTAAACACACAGCTTTGTTGAGATTCTACTATCAGTCTTTTCTACCACTGCAATACAACACCAGCAGTTGAGGGTATGCTGTCCTGACACAAATAGCTTTACTTCATTGTCTCACATGGCTTGACACTGGAGCCAAATTGCTCTAACTGTGAATGGTTAACAGACGACATGGCTCCACTTCTCTTTCCATATCCTCTATCTCTCTTTCACCCAGCCTTACCTGATTCCCTTGCACTAGTGCTCATCTTACTCCACAAGAAATCAGTTCAGGCAGCAAAGGTGGCAAAAGGCTATCCCAAAAGTACAAAGTGAACAGATTACTTAGCTCCCACAGATGACTTACCGAGGGGTTTGATGAGTACCAGAAGTGATGCAGAAGTTGGTCTTGGTTTGGACACCTGTTGATGACCAGGAGTTGAGAGATCAGCATTACTACAACCTGAAACCTGTCTATGGTCTTAGGTGGTGTGTCACAGTCAAACATCTGCATCTGGTGACCCTCATTCAGAATGGTTCCCTTGGGAAGACACGGCAGGCAGTGCCACTTTGAGAAATAAACCTTTGTGAAGCTAAAGGCAAAAGCAACATTCAGCCACTTCTCTTCCCTCTCCAAGCAGGATTCTGACCCAGCCAGAACCCAAGCCCCTCCGCAGTTGTACAAAAGAGAGCCAAATGAGCTTGCTGTGTAGAGCAAGCACATTCACACTGACTGTCCAAAGACTGTGTCTTTGGTTTCTTTGTGTTACAGTCCTCTGCAGGCATTTTGTCATAATTTTACACTACAGACATCAAGAGCATTGAGGGCTGAATCTCCCTTGCTTATGCTGATGTTTGGCAGAGCTGGAGAATGCTACCTTGGGGTGCTCCTTCTCTCGGAGATCTGGCGGGATGTTGCAGTTAAGCCACATCCCCACAGCTTAAACCACAGAATGTAAAAACAGCCGTGAAATCCAACTGTCTGCACTGCCTTGGTGCTTGGCTGGCCTCTGTGGGGCCAAATTTTTTTTTTACACAAAAATATGATTTAGCATAATTCACGAGACTAGGCAAAAACATTTTTGGGAGATTCGTTCCAACCTCCTTGTAACAAACAAATTTGGGCAACTACCTATACATGCCAGAAAAAATGTTTATCCAGCTTAGCCAAAATTGAGCAAAATAGATTTGTTGGCAGCATGGACAAAGCTTCAGGCTTTTTTTAAAGTCCCTTCCTAATTCCAGTTTTCCATTCCCCACCCTTTGGAATTTCTTAGATGATTCTTTCTCCTCAATGGCTTTTCAGTTTGGGCCCTGTCCTTTAATTCTTTCAGCCTTGTGGTTCTTTTCTTTCCTTTAGTCTTTTGCATATGTTTTCTTTCTGTCCTTTCTCAGGGAAACATATTAAAAAACTTCCTATCTCTACTATTCCTACCTTTTCTTTGCCAAACTATTTTTCCATGGCCAAAGATATATTCTTTGATATCCCTTGATTAAACTTCCAATGTATTAAATGATTGGGAAGCAGGAATATTAACAGTCGCCTAAGATCACTGTTCCAAAAAAGAATAGGAATTTTTTATTTGCATGTGTCTAAATAATGCAGATATTTATATATAGACATATATATGTTAATACTCTCACCAGGTCCTCAGAAACTAGCACAGAGAAGATACACATAAGGAAAAATGGACTAAAGCAGGACTTTTGAGCAAGACAGCTTCAGAAAGAGAGGAAAATAGACAAAATCAATGGCTTAACAAGGAAAATTGGAGTCTGTGATTTCCAGGCACACCTGTAGTTCCCTTCTGAACTCTTATATTTCCCATGCAATGGACCTCAAAACTCCTGTTTTTTAGCATTAACTACTTGAACTATTTATAAGATGGCTCACAGTCCCAAGAATCAATAGGGAAATTCTCAGCATTCTAGTCAGAACTTTCTTAAATTTTATTTGATTTTTTAAAAATTGTAAGTCAGACTCATTCTCACACTGTTCACAGAAAGCACCGCACAGTTTTGTGTGCATTTCCAAGGCAACTCAGACTAACCTATTAAGGCCTGAGTATTTTCTGCTGGATATGTTTCCTAAAAATTGTCTCACTGTCTCCAGAGACTTGAAATCAGAGTGGTAACCAGTTATCTTGGGGATGACAAGAAGCAATTCTGCACAGGCGGTTGTTTAAGAGAGCCTCCCCAGTGGATTCTTCTAAGAGTTCATATCTTCATGTTTTAGTAAGAGTCTCCAACCATTGCCTCGGACTCACTTTTTGGAATACATGAGCACTTGAAATTCATTCATGCTAAACTTTTCAAGGGCTGATTTTATCACTTTTTAATTGAAAGCATCTCACTAAAAAAATAATTACCCATGTTGAGGATGCAAAAGATTTGGGATGCAAGTCATTCACGCAACACTGAGTGTTTAAATGATGCTTAAAAGCTCAAAATACAATGCTGCCCAGAAGAAGAGGAACTCTGCTTAGGCAGCCTTTATGCATACTTCCCAGTCACATCAGGACTGGCTCCCAAACACAAAATACATGCACATGCCATGCTAGTCACCTGTCAGTGTTTATCATTGAAAATACAACAAAAAGCCAAATTACAGCTAAAACCTTTTCCTTCTCATAATCAGTTGATCAACAGTTCAAGAAAGAAGACTTTGTTTTGTTTTGATTTCTAGGAGTCCTACTGGAATCACTGATAGCATCTTCAGCAACTGCAGCACTCTCATGGTGACATGTATCCATAGTGGCTCTTGGCAGGTTCAGACAAGAAACAGGAAGACTGATATCACTTTGTTGTTGTATATGTTACTGTGAGATTCAAGTCTTGCTGGGTCAGAAATCACATGGTTTATTAAGGGGTTAAGACTAATTATGGAGACTTAAACTCCTGTTTTGACCATAAGGCATGAATGGAAATGGACTACAGAAAAAAAAAGTTTCATGATTCTGGGCCATGGAGTAATAGAACTTCTTAATCAAGGAAAAAAAGAATGAATTCATTTAAGTGATAGATTGTGCTTTTAGCATCCTTGTCAAGTAAGTCACATCATTACCTCGTTTCAAGAATCTGACAAAAAATGACAATATTAGGTATTTTATATTAGAGTCTTTGCAGGGGTCTATGTATTCCACTCATGTTGACAACTTTTACATTAAAAGGCCAGGAATAATCTGCTCCATTAAAGAATGGAATGAAATAAGTCTCTTCTGGTTGGTTAGCAGTCCTTTTTTCTTCTTTCTGATGTAGCCCAGATCTTAATGTAAACTGACTATTAGGTGAGAAGTCTGGTGTCCATTACCAATACCTGAAAACTCCAACATGTTTTCATCTCTGTATAGCCAATACAAACATTTTTTTTCCACTGGAGATAAAAAGTAGTAAATACAAAAGTCATGTTCAAATCAATCCCCAGCCTTCAGAAAACTACACAACATGCAGATGACCTCCTATACTCAGGTAATATATTTCTCTAGATGATAGATGAGGAGACATGTCTTACGTAGGGATGCAGGGATGTAATTTTAACATCAAATACATTCCAACTCCATTATCTAATCTAAAGAGCCATTTAACAGTTTATCTATCAGATCGAGTCTTTGAATCAGTTTTGTGCCATGGAAATAAAAGATGTCTAATATTTAAATAATCATCTTTTTTGACAAAGGTGAACTTGATCGGTAATAAAGATTGTTTCCAATCAATGATCTTCAAAAGATCTCTTCCATATCTTTCCAGATGACTACACAAAACATCACAGTACATAAAATACCTTGGTGTAATCCACTGCCACTTATTTTCCTCTTTGTCATTATTTATTAAGCTTTATGAAGTACTTTCACAAATGTTTTGGGCCTAGAGAAAGCATGCTTTTGCTTTCATATGGGAACTGTAAGCACTGTCATTCCTCCACTGCCAGAAGACACGCACACAGCTGGCACATTCTTCTAATCACAAACGTAAAGAAAAAAAAAATCACAGCTGCAATATTAATAGCAAATATATTCTGGTTCACGTCTGGTTACACTCAGGTGAACACTGATAAGTCATATGTGAAGTTCTCATACATAGCTCTGGCACTGCAACACCAATTCGAACATGCCTGCAGGCTCTTTTTAACATTGCCATACAACTCAGTCCTGAACAGCTTCTTGCTGATGCACTCCTCTCCAGTAGAGATTTATTAGAGCTAGCCATAGCTGGTCTTTGCTTTTTGTAGAAAAAGAAATATATGAGCCTTCATCTTCCCTTTGAATCTGAGACTTCAGATAGGCAGGTAGGCCAAATACTGCAGCAACGCTTCCTCCAAATGACAATTTTTAGACATCATTCCTGAATGTTTACAGAATACATGATGAAAAAAATCTGTCACTCCAAGACACCTGGTTAATCCTTCCAAATGCTGAAAAAATGTTCTAATGATGTATAGAAAAAATCAAATTAAATTACTATGTTAAAAAAAACTTTCTATATCAAGCAAATGTGTCCCAGATTAAAGTAGTGAGCTCTATAAGCACCATTGAGGCAATCTCAGGTCGTACACAACCTGCCTGAGTTTTGGTTGATCTGTACTGCATTTCTAGCATGGGGAAATTGCTGTGGAAGGAATCCTGGTGCCATTTTTCAAGAGCAGACAAGGTTTGCCCTTAATGCAATAATTCTGAGGCAAATTCCGTTATGTTCCCTTCCAGCAGCCTTAGTACAGCAGTTCTTCACTACTTGCTACATTCAGTGTTTATGGAAAGTCACTGAATACCTTGAAGAAGCAGCTGTCTCACCTACCCACAGCACTCACCTCCAAGTGTGCAGCATTCCTAGCACAAATTAAACACTGGGAACTAGCATGCCGTGGCATTCACAGCAGGGTTTTACAGCACACTCGGTTACTGTATGCCCAGCACAACATACCAAGAACAAAACAGTTTAGCAAGGAACACTGAAGAACACTGAGCGAATGGCATGGTATCTTTGGAGCACTGCCAAAGACTCAGGTCTTCATAATACAAAGTAATATGCAAAAATAGAGCTTAACATAAACAGGAGGGATGGAAAAGCATTGCCAGACATTAATGAAATGCTTGGGAAAATTCATTAATCACTACAAAGGCATTACTTTGTAGCTTGATTCAACAGCAGAGAAGAATGCCTATAGAATTTGTTATAGGTAGTAAGAATTTTATAGGTTCTTTCTATAAAAAAAGTAGTTCTTTAAACATACTAGGTTCAAGTCTAATATGCAATCCTATGAATGTCTAATCAGTTTTGCTTTCTTCCTCTTCTCACTTTCAAATTCTGGTCTCCTGGACAACCACACAGCAACAGAAGAAATTTCCAGTAGTTCAGGACATTTTTGCAATTACTTAAGCTGGTTTAAATGACATTATGGTAACATTATCACATATAATAATCAGCTACAGGGAAAAAGCTTTGGCCTAAATGATCAATACTCTTTCAAAAAGAATCATGGAGATTGCTGTCTTTAAATGTCATCACTGTACAGACCTGTTTAACTTTCCCCTCCCTGGCCTGAGATAAAGGGGCATGGCACAGCAGAGTTGTGCTGTGAGATCTCATTCTTTCTTTAGGGTAATTAGGCTGCATCGTGGTCTGTAACTCAGTTTCTGTGTTCAGAGGTTACAAGGGAAACGCACAAAGCAAGGAACACAGAGCACTGGGAATGCCATGCTATGCAACTCCTGACACGTAAGTCAAATTGAATTATATAGATAGAATTGCGAACACTCAAAGGTCCCCCAAATCCAGAGTTCACTTGTCTTACAGTACACATTAATGACTTAGAAGAAAGCAGCTGCTTTTCCACATGCCACCACGGGCCAAAATAAGCTGCCCATCCCAACGTGAGTGACCAAACTCAAGCACTTTGCCTCTGTTCCAGGCCCCTGTAACGTGAGCAGTCTACGAGGGGATGGGGCACCACGCTGGATGCTGCATACAAAATGCCTCTCCTGGCACAGAGAGCATCGCTGTTCCTTTTTAAAAATACCCTGCTCTTAGCAAGGTTTGTTTTTCTAACTGGTTCCCAGAAATCTCTTGGGTGTTCCAAGCCCAGAAAAGTAATTACTGCATTGCTTTGGCCACAGACACAATATCAACCTTGTTAGACTTGGCCTGTGGAGAAAGCCAAACACCTGCTGCTGCAACATTTATTTGATAAGCTTCATGGTTCACTAGCATAAACCTGATCCTGCTGACCTGCAGGAGAATGAAAAGGAGTCGGGGGGAAAGGGTGGAGCAGGTAGGCAATCTCACGGCCCTCTGGCCCAGCAGCTTACTGCCCTCTCTCCCAGCAAGCTCCCATTTCTCTTTGCTTTCTTGTTTCCTGGTGAGAGCTTCAGAGAATTGGTTTTCCCCCTGCAGTTATGCAGGCAGATGTGGATAGGGCTAGGATTCCCATGCCTTATGACGGATTAACTGACAAGTGTGAGATCAATACGGGAATTGTTCTAGCTCTGGCTGCATCTGTAGGCTTCCAAAGCAGACAGAATAGCTGCACACACTCTCGTTGGCATGGTGGTGTGTGTGCTGAAAGGCTGGCTTAATACCAAAGTCCATTAGTTATCAGCAAGGAGGGAGGGGAAGAAGGGCTGCAAATCAGTCAAATCAATAGATAAAAGGTTGGGGAGAAAATCAGATATAGAAATAGAAACTTGATTTTTACTCTTCAAATGACATAGTTTTCTTGTCTAGTATATAAAAAAAAAAAAAAAAAAGGAAATAAAAATAAATGGGAGTGGGGGGGAATAAAAAAGGTTTTGTCCCAAACAGAACCATCTGTTCCAGCTGATACTACGAAGCAAGATCGCAGGAAAAAAACCACATGACAGGGGACTTAGCAGGAATGAGAAAAACACCTTCCCAGCTATAGTGCTCAGTATTAGGAAAGTAAGTTATTCTTGTCTGCTTCTCAGTCTCATCTTTTTCTAGGTAGATGAAATAAAAACCAGACAATCTAGAACCAGTAAAGGACATTTCCATGTATTTGCTTGTTGTCACTTACATTGAAAGGTTTGACCTCAGGACAGTATATTTTCTAGTGTACTTTTTTTATCATTCTTTACCTGAAGGACACCTCAGGTCAGTGTATGTTGATATTTTATCTTGGAGATACACAGTGTGATTCACTCTCTTGGGAGACAGGGAGAAGCAGATGAATCACTGTGGATTACATCAGGGCCAGACCAAACTTTAATATGAAACTTGGCAAAAATCTGAAGACTAATCCTCTGAACAAATGTGAAGCTGTCTACATGAGCATCTTCTATCTTATTTCACCTTCTTCCGCTGGCTCAGAACTTCAGGAAATTTTATCCTGATGGATAAAAAAACCTGCAAAAATTCAAATAATATGCCACAAGACACTTTCTGGATAGATCCAACCCAAATCAAAGCAAAAACCTCAAAAGAAAATTTCTCTTGTGGAACCTCAAGCACAGTTTTGCAGTTATGTGAAATTCAGGTAACGAATGATAAACAAAAGTTTGGACTAGCACCAAAATTCTACTTTTGTATTCACCCTTCACAGGGTGAAGCTACAGGACTCACAGCATCAAAGCAAAATGCTAACTAGACTCAGAAAACCTGCATGACTGGATTCTCAAAGCTCTACTTAACACAGACTACTGTTCTTCAATTTCTGCTTTTATTGACTAGACTGTGTCTCTCTGAACAGTATGAGACAGATTTTTTAGAACTAGTAATTAAGGAAGGGAAACAAATAATCTGGTATTATTAAAGAATAGTTTTGTGGAAAGTGCTGCAAAAAGAAGAAAGAAAGTGTAAGAGAATTTGACCCACACTGGGAAGTCTATATTGCTTGGAAGTCTGAGTGTACCAAAGATCCACAAAGTAAGTGCTGCCCAGCACGAAAATCTTGAAAGCAATGTACAATAGATCCAACTCCTCGAAAATGCACCAGACTGAGCCATCTTAGTTTTGTTAAAAACTGCTGATGACCAAAGCAAATAACTTCATTCTTCCTCCACCATTTTGCTTTAGGCTGTATGCCAATGTTCCCCAGCACACTAAAAGCAAAATGAAAGAACTCCAAATGCATTGTTCACCCACCAGTCAGAAGTGATAAGGAAGAACTCATGGCGTGTTCCTTAAGAGCTGCTAGAGAAACCAGCAGCAAAACTCCCAAGCTAAAGAACAATTTTATTTCTTGGACCTCTCTAAACAATAAAGCCATCTCATTTCAGCAAGCATTAAAAAGCATCCCAGGCAAAGCATGGCAATGACTATAAAAATCCTCCAAATGGAATTTCTGTAAAACCCCTATCGGATTACTGGATGCCTGTCTATGTTATTCTGCCTTTTGTTCTTGAGCCTAGTTTCAGACTGTGAGCACATGTACACCTTGTACAGCAGCTTCTGCCCATAGCTTCCCCAGAGCATCACAGATGTAGAAGCTCCCCAAAGCATATATGTTTCATGGTAAAATACTGGTAGACTGTTACACTAACAGTAATAGTTTTAAAAAAAGTTGAACAGCTTGACGGCAGCCAGGGTGAACTACTTCTGGTTATTTGAGAAGTGGAACCCAAGGAGCTTGACCTGACACATCAGCAGAGTACTCTGAAACCACACTAAGTTTGGAGCACAGCAGGGCAAATGAGAAACAACTATGACAGCCACGCAGCGCACACAGAGCATCCCCAAGAGAGCAGCTCCATGTTTACAATGAACACTGCAGCCAAAAGGAACCAAAATCATACAACAGCTTCTTAAAATAAATCCTCCCAGTGGGCCCTGCTTCCTGTCCTGTAACAGCCACCAGAGCAGAGGAGTGAAACTTAGTCTGAGTCACGTAAGTGCACACGTGCTCAGTGAGAGCACCGAGCTCTGGGTGCCTTGGCACGAGTGGCTGCCCCCACGCTTGCACAGCCAGCCACAGGACCATGAGAAGGACATGAAAGCAGGACGTCTCTCTCAAATTTCTTTGTCTATCCAGAGAACTTTATATAGTTGAAAACTGAAAAAAAATTGACATTTTTCCTCTCTTCAGGTAAAATGTGAGCAAATATTGCAGGCCCTTAACAGTACACAGGTAACTAGAGCTCAGCCTGGTAAAAATACATCACTTCTGCTGTGCCAGATCCCTGGGAACCTCTAGGATCAACACCTTACCACCACTCCATTTTGTATGACAGCAAAGGATCAAATTGGACACAGTCACAGTAGAATTTCAAGATAAAACTTTTTTCATGGTATCTGAATATTGTGCTCTCAAAACGTTTCTCTCTTTTTCAAAAGTGCATTTCTAGCTTTATGGTTGTGATGACATCTTTTATGTTGGGAACCAAGAGTAAGTAATATAAGTAGCCCAAGTCTGCAAACACACTAAAAGATGTTTCTCAAAATTATGTCATAGCTTGATGCCTTGAAATAACTGAACCCCATCCATCTTATGAGTTCTTTGTTTGAACTATCTGGTTTCTTCAGGTTGGAATCAATGACAGAAAAAGACTGTGGCTTTTTTGTTATGTCTTGGGTTAAAACCTATTGAAACTGGTGGCTTTAGCACTGCATTTCCTTTCAAGCTAAATAAGGCTACAGTTAAATACCGCTTTGTTTAGTAATTGCTAAAAACAAAGACTACAAAAAGACACAGGCTGTGCAGGGTCTGGACCTCACAAGACAAGGGGAATCATGGGAACAGATGCCACAAATGTGGAGATTAGGGCAATGAGAAGTGCAGCTCTGCTTCTAAAACTGTTGAGGATGAATATGGTATCTTTGTCGACAGAGGAAGCATATCTTAGCATGTGAAACTTACTGTAAGCCAATGTTACTTTACACAATTTTTAGTATATTGAACTATTGTAATTATTTCTGTGGTAATTTGCTAGCTGTCACTCAAAGCACGTGAAATAGTAAAAGCATACAACTGTTCATTTTGCTTTTTGTTTTTGTTGGGGTGCATGTGTCTGTGTAAAGAACACCAAAAACGGGTTTTTTCTTACAAAAGTCATCCAAAGCCATCCAAAATTAAGTTTGCTCTCTCAGAATTCTATTAGGTTACTTTGAGCCTTAAAATAAATCTCCGGCTAAGTCCTAGATGGCTAATTACTTCCAGTTATTTTTGAATAAAGTTTTAACCACTTCTGTTGGAGTCATCAGTATCTAAAAGGTTGGGGTGAGGGGTGAAAGTGATCTGTCTGAGCATTAGAAAAATAACAGACTTTCTGACAGAATAAAAGCAGAAGAACAAAATGAAGTAACCAAAAAGGACAGCAAACCAATTTGCTTCTGCCAGCATTTGAGGAAGGCCAAAGGAAAAAGTGAAACACCTTACAGTATCCAAAAGCCTTCGAGTCACTTTATTTCAGCTACATCATGCCTTAAGTTTTGGAAAGAAGAAATACAGGCAGGAAATGCTAAGAAGATTTCCAGTATGTTAACTGAAACTTGATTTATCTATAGAAAAACCCAGTCTAATTCTTAAGAGCTCTGCAGCAGCTCTGGCTTGTTTGCAGAGCACTGTGGCACACAGGAAGTGAACCAAGTGCTGATGGGAGAGGTACAGCATGTGCTTATAAGGGAGAAGGAAGGACTACAGGAGAGCCCCATGGAAAAACCATGTCCAGCTCAACCTAGTCTCCAGGTGACCTGTTATAAATGTGAGAAATTATTTGTCAAGCAAAGTATAAGGGATTCTCTCTGTATTTAAACCTTTGCTTGAGCTGCCTCATAAAGGAAAGCCATGAAAATGCAAAATTCACTTTGGAAAAATATGCCCAGGTAAGGATATATAAGGCTTCCTGGATAACAATGCTGTAACTGGATCATATGTATACAGAATTTAACACTGTAGCAATGGAGCGTCCTTCATATAATGCGGAACATTTCAGCATCTCTGTAAATTAGAAAAGAAGATGGAAAGCAGGACATGGTGAAATTCTTTTGTCCATTATTACACAAAACTGGTAAGAATTAGCAGTTAAAGCCAGATATCCCCAAACCTCAGTCTTAAAGCAGTATTTTCTTCGATGCTTCTCATTCCTGGGGCACATTTAATAGAACAGTGAACAACTGGGGCTGATTGTTGTGCCTTATTAGCCAGTGACAGATATGGGCCATGCATATCCTCATTTCCCATAACAAATATTTGCACATGGGACTGAAGCACTGGGAAGCCATACATGCACAGCTATTGTCTCAAGTCAACCCTTCTTTCCAAGGTCCAGTTCCACTCCCTCCTCCATCTCAGTCCCTTCATTAATCTCCCCATTTGCCTTCTAGTTTTGTTTAGATTACAAGTTATTGTCACTAAGTACATGAAAACTGTAACCAAAGACAGCCTGTGCCTAATACAATTAATCAAGAAATTTCCAGCTAATGATTTACTGTTTGCTTCACTTCTCCACCCACTGTCTGGCTTTTTAAGGGCAAAGACAACTTCTTGCATGCTGCTAGAGGACTACACACAGTAATGGGACTAAGAATGCAATAAAAAAGATTTAATGTCAAAGGGAATGAATAGAATCAATGAGTATTTTCCCTTCAGCAGAAAACAGTACATTGCTACTTTGGTGGCAAAGGCTCCTATGCCCAGAAGAAACGAAGGACTGCCTTCTGCGAGTGCCATGCCAGTGGAAGCACTTTTGGCTTCACTTGTTTTGGCCCATGTGTCTGCTGTTCTGATTCTTCAATGAGACAATTCACTGTCTGTTTCTGGGGACAGAATGAATGGAGGAGTTAGATCAATTATCTGAGAGTCTTCAGGATACACTCTGACAGATGATGAAAGGACTCTAATATGTAATTGAAATACCCTGTACCAAAATACTCACATTAAACCTTGGCTGATTACACACAGGTCTGAGCTATCTCAGACCTTCAGAACAGGAATTGAGTTGTTTATCAGTGAAAGCCAAACTTCTAAAAGGCTGGCTACCCACTACAGAGCCTTTGTGTTGGGTAAATTAGCTTCAGGAAGAGAATCAAAATGAATTAAAACCACATGGAGATCCTCTCCCTTTACCCCCCTTTTCCCCTTTCCTCTTGCTATATGAATCCCCTCACCAGGAGACAGAGGCCAGTTCAGTATAATTTAGTCCAGTGTTTTTGTTTCCTAAAGTCTCAGTCTTGGGCTGAGACCATTAATAGGCTGCAGCTGATTTTAATCTAGATGAACTCAAGACTTCTCCCTTCTTTGGTTTTAAAAAGATTACAAATTGTGTGTTATATAAATAGAGGGAAAAGGGAAAAAAGAACCAGAATGAGTAAAAAAATCTGCTCTCCATTAGCTGACCTGCTGAACAAGACTGTGATTCAAATAAAGATGAGAAATGAGAGATGTGGGGAGAAAAATACACAATTAAAAGCTCTAGTGATACTGCACCCAGACACAGTGGTAAGAGGAGATGCAGTAATGTCTGATAGCTACCATTACCATTGTAACAACACAGAAGAGATATTAATGGGACTCCAAAAGCAACAAACCAGATGCCTTAAAGACTGTTCTGATAGTTTGCAGCAACTCCTCCCTGTTAAATATAAAATCACTTTGATTAGCAATTATGACCTCTTTCTATCTCAGGTCTCTCTGGTAGCTAAGGTGGAGTAAGTTGGTCTCAGACTAGCTCCTTGTAGATATTTTAGAGCGCAAAAGAATGCCATGATACTCCTATGGACTGATTCAAGTGGGATTTCTTAATAGAGGTGCTGACCCTAGAGAGAGTTATCTCAGATCAGTGCTGAGGTAATTTTGGGTGGGAAGGGGCTCATTTTCTGGTGGTTTGTTTTTTTGTTTGGTGGTTTTTTGTTTTTTTTTGTTTTTTCTAAGCCACTGTGAATTCTCTGTCTGCCTAATGTCACTCTGGAACTCGGTGCACTAGATGGCTCAAGAGTGCATGAATCCATGATCTTGAAAATAATTGATATAGGCTGCAAATGTGACACTCATTTTTATTGATGCTCAACCTCAGTGCTGATGCATTCCATAAAGTTTCCACTTAGAGGACTCTCATGAACAGTTCATACACAACTGCTCCATTTAAAAATGGCCACTGCAGCTGAGAAGCAAAGCCAAACATGAAGGTACAATGAACAGCACAGGAGTTGACTGTAACTACTCACAGTACCCTACAGGCAGGTGTCTCCTGGTAGAGAGCAACAGGACGGCTGCCATTTGGAAAAACGAGAGTTGTAGAACTCTCTGTAACAAACTTCTGTTATTTAACGCCAGCTGAAAAATATTGACAAAAAACTGCATTCTATCCATAAGAAAAACAAAATGTTTTTCACAGCCTATGAGCAAGATGTTAAGTGAGCTGTACTCACAAAAAGAAGGTCCCAAAGAAGCTGGAGTCTCAATGTCATTATAATAACTTAAAAATCTCAAAATAGCATTTGATTCCATAGATTCCATTTCAGAAGTCCAGAAATGTTTTTCTCTGCTTGTTAATGCTCTCATTTTGAGATTTGCACACATCTGTTTAACACAAAGAGAGTTTATACCTGTATAAAGTAAAAATCATAGCTTTGCCATAAGAAGGAAATAAAATAGATGTAATCAAAGTGCTAGTAAATCAATAATAAACAGAAGATATGCAGAGAAACAGATGTATAGATGACATCAGTAAGAGGAATCACATGGTTCTGTCAGATTTACCTGAATACAATCCCTCAATAAGTTTCAATTGCAATGATAAACGTGCCTGGATTAAACCCAGTCATTTTTCATTCCTTGCTAATGGGGCAAATGTAACTTGGAGTCTGTATGCAATCACTGGAGGTTTTATTTGTATGACTTTTCTGGAGTTTGACTATGACTATATTGGATTGTATGCGGGTGCCTGTGGGACAGGCAGACAGCTGGGTGAAAAACTATGACAAAAGGAATCTTGTCCCATTTCCTGCCTGTGCCTCATTCACTAATGAGCACTGCTCTGGGTCATTCTCAAGATTTCTTCATCTGTTGTTGTCTCGTCTGCAAAAGGAGCACCCCGGCAGTGGAGCTGTTGTCAGCTTGTCTTGAGAGTTTATTCTGCTGCCTCTCACCCTTGCAGCTGTGTGGGATTTTGAGTGCCTGGCTGTAAACAACTCCATATTTTGTGCTTCTTTTTGGATGACTTGTAGGCCAGTCTAAGGCCAGATGTGTTTGGTGGTCTAATCTGTTTCTCATTTCTTCTGATAAATGCATATCTCAACAACTAATAATAAAATGAAATCAGGATTTATCTGTTGTCTTCTTCAGTTTGATTCCTATTAAAAAGAAAATGTTAATAAAACATGGCTATGACCTCAGTCTCTCCTTTCCTCCTGAAGCGCTTGAAATGTTCACTGAACAAATCCCTACAAATAAACAACCAGGCTGGTGAATCTGATGCCATTAGACTCCTGCTGTAGCAACCAATATCCCCCTTGCTAGCTTGTGGAAGCAAAACCATTTTTAAGAAACAGTTTTTCAGTAACAATATGTCATCTATTCTTGTTTCTTTTGTCAGACCAGTTCTCTTGATTTCTTCCTGGTAACAGGTTTACTCTTTTTAACAGGATTCTTTTATAAAAGGCTTTTACCTGTGCACAGGCAGGATTCAGCCTTCTCCCAGTGCAAACTGTTATCAAGTCTAGTCCATTGGAGAGAAAACTCATTAGAGGAGGCACATAAGGACTGCACATCTCTCCCTGTGCCCAGGATTCAGAAAGTCTCTTTGCAAGGAAAAAATCACACCAAACTTCATTGTATCAGAGAGTTGTCTTTTGGTTTGTGTTGTAAAATGGTATTGTACTGGCTTTCCCCTTCCAAACAGCTGTAAAGGTGAGGCAGTGGGATGGGGAATGCTGCAACAACTTAGCTTACCCCCTTCCACTAATGACCTGCAAGATGTGTACTGCTGCAGTGCAACGCAGAATTCTGCTGTCCACTATTCTCTTCTTTCCAGTTAGATCATGGCCTTATCCACTGCCACTCCTTATATCTATTATAATGGGACCCTAACTCTTAATTAAAACCACTGCTTAATTCTGTCAAAGATACTGCTCCAACAAAAAGCAATTCCATTAGGCATGGCTTTGACAGCAGAGTTCCAATCCTCTTATAACTGCTACATGTTTTTTTACATCCTCTGCAAGTTGAAATTATGATAGATACAGAGCCTAGATATGGCTGGTCATAAAAACAGTTTCTATAAAGAAAGTCATAGGGTTGTCCTTTACCCTAGAAGCCTTTCAGATAAATGCTCTAGTTTCATCCCAAAGGAGGTTTTGCCAAGCCCTCTACCCCTAGGAAGGAAAGGAAACCCTTTCCACAGTGCTAGGCAGTCCTAATTACAGGTGCATCAAACCAGCACCTGCTTTTATTGAAGATGATTGTTCCCTGACAGCACTCAGAAGCTCATCTATTGTCTGCAACCGCACTAATGAATTTTAGTTACTTACTCAGCCTTGCTAATTTTGTTTAGCAAAGAGGTCAGCAAAAACCGAAGTAAACTCTATTTCTTCTGTGCCTCTTCAGATTTATTTTAACACCCAAGTACAAAAACTGTAACTATACATAAGCCACCATGACTGGCATAACTGAAGACAACTGTTTAAACTGGCAAAGACACAATTTCTTCTATTAAAACCACTCATGATGATATGTGAGAAGGAAAGAAGTCCTTTCAGCTTTTAAGAAACAAATAATTTCTAGGGTTAGTAATTAGGAAAACAAAACAAACACAAAACATTTGTATTTGTAAATTGAGTAGACTTGCTGTGGCTTGGCTAAAATGTGCTAAATCTAATCTTGGATTTTTTTTCTGCAAAGAACCACCTCACTTCAAGATGCTAGTAATGTAAGAAAACTAAGTACAGACAGAGTCATTCCCTCACTGGCCCATCTGGATTTTCAGCATTTTACTGAGCTTTCATATCTATTATGTGAAATAAAGACCAACCTGTTTTCAGAAGGCTACTTTGGTGGGTGGTCTGAATTAATTTTATATCTTAATTTAATTTCCCAGGACATTCAGAGTTTTCTTTCCATTTTCTGTGTTGAGCTTAGTGGGTTTACAGAGCCACAATACCAATAATGTAATATGGAGTATTTGTTTTATTTCTTCCTGTATCCAGCATGGTTTTACACACAAATTGATCATACCCAGAACCACAACAAGCATATCTAATTTGAGTCTGGCCCTAATTCTTCTGCCTTCAATGGTATATAGTTGATGTACTATGACCTTCAAAGAATATTTCTTACACTTGACCCTCTCAGTAGTTTCATGGGATTCTCCCCATTCTCTTTGCATTTTTACCAAATGCTTTCACTCTGACAAATCACCATGCCCTTGGATCACTTGCATTAAAAAAACAAGGCTATCTTATCTAATAAATGTTCTTGCTCTGTCTACAGTAACATTGGTAGAACCTTCACAAAACATACTGTTGTGAGAACAATTAGATTTCGTGATTATGGAAATAGATTCTAACATAAATGTGTGAAAGCGTCATTTTGTACATCAGGCACCATTGTAACCTGTGAATTAACAGGATATCAGTGCAGGGATGCACCTTGAATGGGAGACAAAGCTGACATGTATTTATGGACTGCTTTTATTTTCTGTCCAGAAATTTCAAAGCATCATGTAAAAGGAATGAACTCTGTATATCAGAATCAAAATACGCACCCGCATTTTTCAAACATCCCAACACCACGGCATTGCCTCTAACGGGATGCAAATCTGTTTCTCCAGTGTCTCTTGGTATGTAGAAATAGTACAGGGACTAGACAAACTGGAGTAAGACTAACACGCAGGCAAGCTAAGCAAAATTTCGTGATTGCCAGAGGTATCTTTAAATTGTAACCTGATCTTAGCTGATTGCCAGAGTCATCTGAAAATGTGAAACAATGGCTCTGAGCATGGCAAACTTTGTCACTTATCTGACAGCGTGTCATCCTCATGACTTGAAGGATGGGCAGAGGGCCAGCAGGAATTCTACCACTTCAGCAGACAACTCTATGGGTGGAGCAGGAAAAGTACAGTAAACCTGACTCAATCTCTAGCAGATATGTTCAGCAACATGACTGAACTCTACACTCAGGACACTGGGTGCCTGTCACATTCCATAAGGAAATGGCATCTTTTACTGCTCCTCTGGTGAGCAGCAATGCAGAGTAGGAAACAAATGGCAGAGAAGCAGCAAAGCAGAAGAACCAGGGTTTAGAACTAGGTTTGTAAAACCTCACATGACCTAAATAAATACTAGCATTAACATACCTGATTTGGGGCTGTCATGAAAGGGAAGCCTAGTCTTTAGATAAACAGTGTCCGCCCTTAACCTCCTGAACTATCAATTTTCTTCATCTAGTACTGCAGAAAGGTTATGTTGCAGTGCCCTGCGCTTCCTCACATTTAAAGTTAGGGTAGCCAAGGGCAACAAAGACTCCTTCCTCTCCAGCCTGATAGCAGAGCTCTTCCTTCCTTTTGTTCACATGAAGAACAAACACCGAGTTGAACAATAACAGTGGATGCTTCATTATGATGCTCTCTTGGGCACCCAGCCCTGGTTAGCATTATCTTACCCCTTGGTTTTGTTTTAAAGGAAACTGTGAATGGTCTTTTCAATTGCTGGTGTTTCAAGATCAACATTACCTCTACTTCCTCTGTTTTCAAGTTCTCTTATTTTACCAACAATATGTGGCACTATGAAAAAAAAAGAAGACACCAAATGAACAGAGAAAGCTTCCAGTCTGAGGCAAGCAGTAACAGAGGGCCAGTTAAACCAGCTTTCCCTGAACCACTTAAGCTACTGATTCTGAGCACCATGAAAAACAAAAAACCAAAACACCAAACCAAAACCAAAGCAAGACAAAACAACTTAATCCTTGGCAACTATTGAAGGAAATGGACATGAGGAACACAGTTAAGGCCTGGAATACACTTTATTTGAAAACATCTAGGCATCTATTCACACTTCCTGAAATGTACATCAACAGCAGACCCCTCCTTGTCATACCTCCTATTTTATGAAATAAAAGACCTTTAGTTATTTAACAAAATCCATACCCTCTGATTTGTCACAGACAGATGGCAAACCTGATTTACCACAGTTATCACTTGTGCATTCCTGCAGACTTTTACTCTTTCCAGAGAAGTAATTCTTTTGGACAAGTTACTAAATTATCTCTCACTTTTCCTACTTCATTCACACAGGTGGACAAATTGAAGGACAATTGGGCAGTCCTCTCTGATGCAGGCATAGTCAAGCATTTACAATGAAAACAGGTGTTGGTGGACACAGTTCACAGGACCGTAGAATTGTCAAGGTGGGAAAAAACCTTTAAGTTCACCAAGTTCATCCATCAATGCAACATCACCATCATGTTCACCATTAAACCATGTCCTAAAGTGTACGTTTTTTGAACATTTCCAGGGATGGTGATCCCACCACTTCCCTGGGCAGACTGTTCCAATGCTTGACAACCCTTTACATGAAAAAAAAATTCCTAATATCTAATCTAAACCTCCACTGGCACAACTCAAGGCCATTTCCTCTTGTCCTGTCATGCTGCCTGAGGGAAGAGACTAACACATACTTCCCTACAGCCTCCTTTCATGTACTTTTAGAGAGTGATAAGGTCTTTCTTAACTGTCCTTTTTTTCCAGGCTAAACAACCCCAGCTCCCTCAGCTGCTCCTCCCAAGACTTGTGCTCCAGACCCTTCACCAGCTCCACTGCCCTTCTCTGGACATGCTCCAGCAACTCTTTTTAGAGGTTTGAGACATTTACATAAAATGTCTTTTTTGTAGTGAGGGCCCAAAACTGGACACAGATTTTGAGATGTGTGCTCACCAGTGCTGAGTACAGGGAGACAATCCCTGCCCTGGTCCTATTGGTCACACTATTGCTGATACAGGCCAGGATGCCACTGGCCTTCTTGGCCAGCTGGGCACATGCTGGATCATGTTCAGCTGTTGACCAACATCCCCAGATCCCTTCCTTCCAGGCAGCTTTTCAGCTGCATTCCCCAAGCCTGTAGCATTGTATGGGTTGTTGTGATCCAAGTGCATGACCCAGCACTTTGCCTTATTAAACCTTATACAATTGGCCTTGGTCCATGAATCCAGCCTGTCCAGATCCCTCTGCAGAGCATTCCAGCAGATCAACACTTCCACCCAACCTGGTGTCATCTGTGAACTTGATGAGGGGGCACTTGATCCCCTTGTACAGGCTGTCGATGAAGGTATTAAACAGGGGAACACCACTGGTGGGGCTGGTCACCTACTGGTTATAGCAGCATTCACCATCACTCTCTGGGCCCAGCCGCCCTGACAGTGTTTCACCTAGCAACCAGAACACTCATTTGCAGCATGGGAAGCCAATGGCTCCATGAGAATGCTGTGGGAAACAGTGTCAAAAGCTCTACTAAAGTCTAGGCAGATGACATCCACAGATATTCCTTCATCCACTAAGTGGGTCACTTTGTCAAAGAAGGAGGTGAGGACAGTCAGGCAGGACGTGCCTTTCACAAACCCATGCTGTCTGGGCCTGATCCCCTGGTGGTCCTGTACATGTTGCATAATGGCACTGAAGATGATCTGCTTCGTGACTTTCCTTGGCATCAAGATCTGGCCCCCAGATCCTCCTTCTGGTTCTTCTTATAGACAGGCATCACATTTGCCTATTTGCAGTCACCTGGGATGTCCCTATTGACCAGGACAGCTGGCAAATGATTGGAAATGTCTTAATGAGCTCTTCCACCAGCTCTCTCAGTACTCTTGGGCAAATCCCATCAGGCCTCATGGACTTGTGCAGGTCTAAGTTGCACAGCAGTTTGCTGACTATTCCCTCCTAGGTTCCTGGAGGCAAAAGTTGTTTCTGTGGGAAGGGGAGCAGTTCAGGGCAGACAGCTTCATCCTCAGCCAAGGCTCTTTTTCTGCAAAAAAGTGTTCACAAAAAACCTTACTCTTGAACTGAGTGTGAGGCAAGCTGGCCTAAATTAATGCCACACTGCTGGCTGCAGCCCTCGGTAGGCCAGCTCACTTACCCCTTCTGCCAGAAGATGCCTTGAGTTTGCAAATTCAGTTTGTGTATTAAGTTTTCCTGTGCCCTTAAGTGGTAGAGCAGTAAGTGGTGTCCTTCCTGAGCTCAGACAGCTGGGACCAGGACACCTTTCACCCTTTGTGCTCAGATGTGACAGTGGAATTTAGTTCACTCTACACTGGAGTAATCAGGGCTTGCTCTGACTTTTATCCATTACTTAGGAACCCTTTCCTAGGGCCCAACAAGCCTTCCAAATGAAAATCAAACTGTGACTCAGGTGGCTGTCCATCCTTGCTGCTGCTCCCTTGTACTGCTAGCCGAATTGGCCCATTTGGCTATGGGTCATTTGTGTGACCACTCATTCCCCAGTTCAGCCTAACACACATTTGAGAGAAAAAGGGGGAGAAAACCTGTTTCTCAAGGAAAAGAAAGTATTCTGGATGAATAAAAGTTACCTCTGCTAAACTCTAATGAAGTCCTATCCAAGGTTACTCAGCTGGAAGGACTGCAGTGAAGAAACAAGGCAACAAAACTGTAGAGGAAGGAAGGTTGCAAGGCAAAGAAGAAACAACATACCTCTGAGCTCTTGTGTGCTCTGCATGAGGCCTTGCCTCTGTATCAGACAAGAAGGTGGCCAGGATCACATAACAGAACTATCAAAGTTATGCTTTAATCGTCCTGCTTTAGTGCTTTTGGCTTTTGCTAACACATTGGAATACATTGGCTTGATTTTCAAAGGTAACGAGCACATACAGGTCTAAAAATCAATTTAAGATAGTTTGCATATTGAGAAGAACTGAAGGAAAATAAAAGGCCTGTTGTGTAGATATGAAGAGTTTAAACACTGTTGACTGGTGGTCTGTGAGTCCCTTCCATTTTCAAATGAATTTCACTTCATGTTTTGTTTGGTTTTCCTGTTGATGCATCCTGCACCCTCCAGTGCTAAGCTGGTGGGATCCCACATACTTTTCCTGGCATGTGGTGTTTAAAATAAGAGACCTCAGCAATCGGATATCCTCAGCATTTCCAGCTATTGAACACCATCATGAGTGCTGTGATCCAATTTCAGAGCAGAAGACGAAAGATATAGAGTAATATTCTCCCTGTGCTGGTATGGGGCAGACAAAAGAAAACAAAGCAAACAGGATGTTCTGCTCCTCTGTGGACTTCAGCAAATGCCACGGCAGACAGGATATGGTCTAGCTCACAGCTAGGACTCACAGCTGCAATGTATGTGCCTGGCTCCTCAATACCTTGTTTTGGTAATTCACTCACAGCACAAATATGGCATGAAGAAAAGTAAAAGATGTGGTGTGCAGTTCCCATCTGTCATGTCTCAAGACTGAAGTCCTTTATCAAGCATATGCAGCCTGAAGGAGGAATGTGATATTTATATATGCTACTAGGAAAGGATCTCATCTCTAAATTCACTCAGAACCATCACCAGTGCAACACTTGGTGTTCACAACTTTGGATATCAGCCTGCTTGTTCTACGCCTATTCACTGAGTAGTAAAGCATATCTCAGCTGAGGTCTCCACAACAGCACACAGCACTCAGTTCAGACTATTCAGACTCTAGTATTCCCCAGCATTTTCTAGAAATGTCACTCCTCACATCTCTGCTGCTGCTTCTGGAAAGTGCACCTTCACAGAGCATTGGATTGTATGGGAAATTGTTTCTTTAGTTGAAAAACTAGGAAGTTTAAATGGAAAAGAGATTCAGTGGATAATAAAGTAAAATCTTTTCAACAACAAGATCTCTTGTTGATCTGTTAATTGTAGCACCATTTGCCTTTGTTTCCTCTTCATCCCTGCAGGCATACATGTGCTGCCTTGCCTGTGTGCTGAGCCCTAAGGCAGACCCTCTAGGGTTATTCAGGTGGCAAACCAAGGGAACAACCTGGGCTGATACACCACACTCTAGCAAACCACTGACTAACCTTGTTGCCTTTCTTATCTCTATAATGCTTCGTTAATTCAATCTGGCCCTGAAATTTAATCTCCAAAGTTTTTCAGGGGTCTTCACAGAACTGAATGACAAAGGAGCAGATTTGGTTCCATTACAACATAAACACTGAGGAGCAGTGCTAAAGTTCAAAGGAACATCCACAGAAAATACTTTACAATAACAGCCCAATATTATGAATTTTAGGGAATGACTGTAATGAGAAAAAGCATTTGAAGTAAACCACTGTTTGCTGAGAGGGTGCCTGTCACATGTGCCTGTTTCTAAGAAAGTGCTATATAGTCCTATTCCATTTTATCAAGATAGACTTAAGATCATATGAGAAGATAATTTAAATCTGTGACAGGGCAAGTCAACACATTAGATACATGAGGTTGTTTGGGGTGTGTTAATTCTGGAAACATAGAGAAGGTTTCGAAGAAAAACAGCACTGGGGTCAAAGCAGTGGAAGTCCTATTTGTAAAGTGTTATGCCTGTGCTAGTCAGCACCTCTTCAGGCAAAGTTTTCTAGTTTAGATGAAGTGCTATTCAACTGTGCTTGTCTACACAGAATTGAACTCTGGAGACATCCACAGTTTAGACTGTAGGTAACTCTTGGATCTCCACAGCACCCTCCCTCCCCAGTAGAGGGAAGAGTAAAGTGTCCAGCATTTCTCTTTGGAAAACAGGCTGTACACTTTGCGTTTTACAAGATTTTAGTAACATATAAATTCCTATAGCTATAGAAAAGTTGCATGTATTACCAAGGGTAAGTAATTTGGGTCATAGTCCTCTATAGCTATCGTTTCACAAGATCAAATTACATCAGTGATGACTTCACCAAACATGTTAGTGGTGAAGCCAGAACAGACATAACCTTTGAGGATAGCAAAAGAAACCTAGTTGTGCCTATGTGAGAAAGGAAGAAATCATAGTGAGACTTAACTGTCTTTTACTTTCATAAGCTGCACACAAACCATTTACTCTGGCTGAAAAACATGTTTTTCAACAGGCATTTATTTGGCTTCCGACTCATGAATATGTTCACTTAAGAACATTAAGTCCATTTTAGGTACATTTGACCCTATTTTACAAATCTGTATTTTGAAAGATGTAACATCTACATTAAGTCCAGGCAATTACCAGTAAAGTCTTAGTCTTCCATGACAATGTTCCGTTCCCAGAACAATATGTTGTCACAAATCATAGATACTACCTCTAATCAACAGACAATTACACTCCTTATGTTAAAAGCCTTTTGGAAAAAAGGCCATTTGCTTTAGCACTATGCTGAGGGAGCAGCCCACTTTGATCAGGAATTCATTACAGAGAGCCTGGTAAGGAGAAGATTTCTCTGATGTGAGATTGCCCCAGGAAGCCTATGCCAGCCTTGAAAAGAGGGGAACAGACTTATACTCTTCAGCTCGTTGTTTTAACAACACTGGATTAAAAGAAATTAATTTTGATTCACACTTGTATAAATGAGAACAGATTTGGCACACAACTTGCACTAAAGTTTTTTTTGTATTACATTTAGTAGAACTTCAGACAAATTAAATGCTGGCACTTCAGTTGCAATCTAGGAAAGCATTTAGGGACATATTTGGCTTTCAGTGCAAGACAGCAGTACTGTATCTTCAGTATCTTTACATGCATCTTCAGAAATAAGCAGGTAACTCAAAACATTGTGCTACACTCTATCCAGCAGAACTCTGACAAATTAAGCTCACAGGAAAAAGTATGGCCAGAAAGTTTACCAATCTACTGCCTATCTACTATGCCACTACATGAAAGGTCATGTTTGCAGAGAGAAACATTTTATTGAAATGACAGTTTATTTGGTTTCTACTGGATCTAAACCCATGATGCCTTGAGTTTTCCTTCACCATTAAACCATTTTCCTTCCATTTATCTTCATTAACATTTTTAGTTGGTTTTGCATCTGTGCTCTGTTTCTCTGACATTTGACATTCATTGGATAGCTGTGGAGTTTGGCTACTCCAGCAAGGTTTTGCCAGTGCTGCTGCAGAGCAGTAGAGCAGTTTCCACAAGCCCATCTAATGAGGACACCCTCACCCAGGTGAACACTGGGCCAGGTTTAGCAACCCACTCCTCAAAATGCCATGAATTGCCTGAACAAAATGACATTTTCATTGATGTCAGCTATATCTGTGTGGGTGATGTTGCTCGCATTGGATGGTGGCAGTCTTATTTTTTCTCATGCCTTACTGCCTGGATAGACTTAACCTACAAACTGATAGTGCTTCTTTGCTCTCATTATTACAAACCTGTTAGAAATAGCATGAGACTTTCAGTGTCCTGTGGGGAATACAGCAAAAATGGTTCCACCCCACAGAGATCCTAACAAAGATCAGTTCATCTTTCTCCCTCCAATAGGGCTGGAAATCACCAGTGGCACTGCAAATCTTTTACCATCTCAATAGCAATGCACAACTCTATTCCCATTAATCTGTCTTCCACCCATTCATACATAAAGTACAACCCTGCTTCATTTTCCAGATTATATCCATGTTGCTCCAGACAAAGGTCACTTTATAGTTACAGTCCTTCAATTGAATAAAAGCTTTTGATGCAGTAAATCATTGTATTTCACTGTTCAAACCCACACAATACAATACAAATAATGCTGCCCTTTCTTTCTTCATTCCTTTTCTACCTCACTACTTGTTTCTTTACAAAATAAAATGAGGCACTTTTCACTTGCTTCAGCCATAGAAATTAGTTATAGCACTTTGGAGACAGTTTGCCATGCTGCACTACAAACCCAAACCCTATGCTATTTTGAGATCAAAATGAGCCTTTTTCATTACTTTAGTGACAAATGAAACATATTGTACCAAGGTTTCCCTAGATTCAGCTGTTACTAGATCTTTTCCTGTACTACTGTGAAACTTCAGACACTCTCTTCCAAGTGCCACATTCTTTTGTTTCTACATATAATAAGCTACCAGCCTCAATAAGACATTACATGCAAGGTGTGTGCATATGTGTGCACAAAGCTTAGTACATCTTCTAGTTCAGCTGACCTAACCCAGTATGTGCTACACTCAACTCCAGTGAAACTACAATTAGGCAAGAGCAGCTCAAAACTTCTTCTGACTGTTATACCAGAACAGAATTACCAGCTAGTAATTTCCAGTCAAAACAGGAATTATATCACTGCCAATGAGAAAAATCATCTTACAACTTGTACTCTTAATCAAGTAGATCTGGAGTTCTTTTAATTTTATTCTTATTTTTAACAGTATAACTTCACTCACTTCAACTGGTATATTGAAATAGGGAAGCAACAGCAAGTTCTTAAAACAGCAAACATAAGTTGACAGTAAAACTTTCAATATTTTGCAGTGATTAGATCCAGATTTCTGCCTTTCTGTCTAAGATCTCTACGAAATAGAGATCTGTTGTCAGACTGGATCCTGCACTCCCAATTCAGGTTCATTAAAGAGAGACACTGTACAGCATGGTAGAACATGACATGACATTGTATTGCAATGTAAAGGCAACTGAGGGTAATTCTGGGGTTGCAGTCCACTCCCTCTATAGCACAGAGCAATCTGAAGCAATCAAAGGAGGAGGCTGAAGACTTTTCTTGCTAAATTTCTGACTGTCCAATCTTGATTTTCAATCATCACATTTCATTTCTCTAGTCTGAAAGTGGAAATAAAAGAGTGAGTGCATAAATGGATTCTCTTCATCCCTGAACACCTCGAGTTTATAAAAGCAAAGATGTTCCCTCCACGGGACCCTTGGGCAGCCAGATCTCCTCTGACAACAAAAGAGAAGCAGTTCTGCCTTCACTAGGGTCTCCTCCAAAAATTTCTGTGCTTACACTGGGGCCATGAGATGCAAAGATACCAGGGAAACAGAGCAGCGATTTACATTGACAAAGAGGATTTTGATACACTCCTCCAAATGGGGCAGCATTACCATCTTAATAGCCTTTTGCTCTCAGCCCTCTTCCTGAGGACGCTGGAGATTTTTGCAAATGGAGAACAGTTCCGCTTCCCATTTTAACTGCAACAATAGCAGAACGGCTCCTTAAACTGCATCAAATAGCAGTCTGTGAAATCCCTAACTAGCCACACTGCCTCTCCTGCCGTTTTATTATCCTCCAGCCCACAGAACAAAGCAGGGGGGAGCTCCTCCTCTCTTTTTTTTAGCCTATTCCACACATCCTAATCCCTCAGAGGTGGCAATGGAAATTGCTTGTGGAACTGTTAAATCACACTTTCACTTTGTCTTTCATTCCCCATTCACCCTCGCTAATCAGGGAGCTTCCAGCCACATTTTCCGATATCAATTTGTTTATGGCCTATTGGTTAATGGTCCTGGGATGGGACCCCCTGAGTAAAAAGAAAGAATCCTGGGCACTTCAGCCAGCTGCTGCTTCTCACCAGTTCCCACATCCATCCACTTGTTCCCATCAGCCACCCTGAATGTGCTCACCTCCTGACACCAAGGGAATTAAACAAAAAAGCCTGAATGGGAGAGTTGCCTTTGCAATTGGGCTGTGGGACAGATCCCACTTGTTAGCGCTATGTGATGTCTCTCAAGCAGTCACCGGCGGGCCCATGGCTAGTTGCCTTACGACTGTCATCTTCCCTTGCACCCAGCTTCCCTTTGGAAAGAAGCACCAAGTACAACTCTCAGAAAAACTCTAGCCTCTCTGGAACAAGGCAGCCTGGTGCCACTTTCTGCATCTTATCCAAACCAGACACTTCCCGGTGATTTGCTCACTTCCTCTTTTCCACAGAAATAACAATCACTGAAAGGTGGGATGAGACCATGCAATATTTACTTTTATAAATCAGTGAGATGGCTCATGTGTAAGTGCTCACAAGTCTCTGTAAAAGAGTCTGGGGCACATTATCAGGGGAACCATGCCCTTCCTTGCTACCCATCTTGGAGAAAAATATCTAAAATAGAAACATAATTATGTAGTCAGAAAATAATAAAAGGTTCACAAAAAGAAGACATTCTAGTAGCCTTTCAAAATGCACAAAGAATACCTGATATCAAGACATCAATTACTTAAAGAAACCCAAACTGGTATCTTATTTGTTTGTAGAAAAATGGTGAATGATGTTTTAAATGTACACCCCAGAAACGGGTATAGGGAAAAGAGCAATTGCCACACTTTTAATACAGTGATATCCTCCTATCAGAGTGCTGCTCCATCATCATTATGTGTAACCAGGCCCATTTGTTCTTTAAAGGTATGGTTTAGTCCTGGGAAAGCTATATTCATGGCTCACAGAAAAGAACTGAAAAAATTAAGATTGCCTCTGAACAAATGCTCCCTGTTTCTGAAATGGGAAAACTTTCTTTCCCAAAGTTTCACAACATTAGTGCCTGATGACAGAGCAGGAAATTGTCGCCCTTTTTCAATAATGACCAGAAACATCTACGTAAATCAAGATATCCAAGATAGAAAAACAGCTTATCATTTGCCCTATACTGAAACAAAACATGTCAAGACCAACTCTTGCAAGAAACCTCAGTTTAAACTAATGAAAACTGCTTCTAGTTCCTGTAGACTTTTAGAATTACTGGTACCAAATAAAGCAGATCAAGTGCCCAAAATGCTATCTAAGGATATACTGAAAATAGTATCAGCTTAGGAAACACTGTGTGGACACTTCCCCTCCCCCTTGTAATTATGTAGATGTATCAAATGGAAGCAAAAAGACACCATAAAACATGTTCATTTATTTTGTTTTCTGACATTTTGCATCACCTGAGATGTAAGCATACTGAGTCACAAAGAAGTATAAATATGTCATTAGTCTGGTACAGCCTGTTTGAATGTGAGAAATGTGCAATCAGAAGGAGGAGAACTGTTCACATCCCTTAAAATGTTCATAGTGCCTCATGGGATCAGTGATTCTCAATCAGTGGTACCTGAGAACCAGCTATATTCACTTGTCTTATTGCCATGGCTGCGTATCATGATGTCTTCCCTGAATAGGAAGTGACAGGCACTGACTAGTTTTATTCAGTCTGTTAAACTGATGCAGTGATAAGGAGCCAGGCTCCATATCAAAATACATCAACTCAACAAAACTGATCTATGAATGTTTGTCAAAGGCATAAATGGGGAAAGAAGGGAAGAGTTGAACTTCCCTCTTTACTGTGTCTAAAAGTACATGATTTAGGACCACTTCATATCCTAGAGAATCTGAGGATATTTAAGACCACCATATTTAAGGGCATTAAAATAATCACAAAAATACAAAGGAGATATTAATTTCCTGTATTTTTAGTTATGTCAAGCCATTTGCTAAAGAAGAACCATTTATTAGAGCAGGTCATTAATGACAGATGGGCATGTTTCTTCTGAAGAAACCCATCCCCATAGGACCCATGTTACCCAAACCATTCCACTTTACCTTGGAGGAAAACAGGGAGCCCTGTTTAATAATTTCAGGGCCCATTCCTAGATCCATGGCAATATGCAAGAACTAATGTAGTGTAATCCAAGAAAAAACAGAGAATTCAGCAGAATGCTGCCCTTGTCAACCAGAATGTTTAAATGTGTGGGGTTTTAATTTGGTATAAACAGTACCATTTTCAACAACAGTTGTTATCTACATTCAGTCTGCTTAAAATACTAATTGAAAAGGCAAAACAACCAATGTTCTGGTCTTACCCTGAAGAACCAAGCCTGATTTCTCAATGGTGTAGAAAAAAGTGGAGAATGGAGCAACAGGGGATTTAGCAACCAGGAGCTGCAAAACAAATATATGATGTAAGTATGCATCTTTATAACATACTGATCAAAGCTCAAATCCTCAAAACAATCTCACCAGTTTTAACTTCCAGAAGTAGTAAAGCACACTTCAGAAATAACATGTAGTTATTGATCTAGCCCTGCCACTTCTAAGTAGTTGAGGTTTTTTCATACACATATATAGATCATGCTGCAATTTTAAAAGGATTCACAGGTCCTAAAAAAAACACCGTAAAGAAAGCAGTAAGTTTTGCTTGTCTTACTGGCATCCTGTTAAGCTTAACAATTCCTGTTGGTGCAGGCTGTTGCACTAAGAGACAATTTTGAACAAAACTGTCACAGTGCATGGCAATTTTTAACTACCATTAGCCATTCCACAGATATGCCCCCTTGGTTTCTCCAAGAACTCTACCCACTGTCTTCCTCCAGCCCCTGGAAGCAGCATGTCCACTCATGGGTCATCACACTGAGGATGGTAATGTGCCATTGCAAGTGTCTGGATGTCCTCTTCTGCGAAAAGGGTAATGACCATGTCAAGCTTTATTCAAGGATCTTGTCCCTGAAATATCAAAATAGAAACTCGAATTCTCTCGGAGTGTATAGTGCAATTGAATTTAGCTTGGTGTTAAGGTGACGCCAGAAATAAACCAAGCTCCCTGGCTCCACTATGGAAGAACCATCCTCTGTGGAAGATGAGCTGCAGCAGAATTGCAGAGACAGCAATGGGCTTGTTAGCAGGGTAGGGCTCTGCAAACTCACACAAACCTGCCAAGCTTTACTGTTTGCCTATATGATTTTTGCTCATTGCCAAGGACTCATCCTCCACAGCTTGCCTCAAAATAACCCTCATTCTTTCACCTACATGAAAGTGACATTTTAAGGACAAATTTATTACGCTCTGCCCAAAATGTGATCGGCACAAACACTGATCTCATGGTGCCCATGTGGCCCTGCTGAAGTCGCTGATAGAAGTGACTGAAGCAGAGATTTTCCTGTAGCACTTTAAATGCTACAGAGCATTGTCCAAATGCTTCTTGAACAGGCTTGGTGCTGTGACCACTTCCCTGGGGGACCTGTTCCAGTGCCCAACCACCCTCTGGCTGAAGAACCTTTTTCCAGTAACTAACCTAAACCTCCCCTGACAGAACTTCAGGCCATTTCCTCAGGTCCTGTCACTGGTTACCACAGAGACAGGATCTCCCACTGGCACAGCAGGAGGAAGACTACCAGGAAGAAAGCCGAGTGAAGAGGAGTTGCCTCCAGGTGCTTCGCACACTCCCTCAGCTCTGAAAACACAAGGGAGAGGATGGAGTGGAAGAACTGTGGAAACACTCAGGTAGTCTTCCACAACAGCTGTAAGTTTAATTGGAGGCCTGAAGTGAAACAGTTACAATTCTGACATCTGAGGTCAAATTTTTGGCATTCCATGCACTACTATGCACATGAATACTAACCTATATATGCATGTGCACTAGGCACAGTTATACGTGCACATGCAGAGACATTCAAATAACTCTATGTACATTGTGTTAATGCATTTTTATGCAGTTACAATATGTGCATAACTAAGGCAATGAAAAAATATAATAAATCACATCCTTTCAGCAGCACATCACAGGGCCCCTCTGAAAGGCGGCTGTTGCACAGCTACATTTGATGCTCTGAATTAGCTTCCTTTTTGAAGTGAAATGGAAACAGCTCAGAATATTCAGAGGTATTGCTTTATTTTGAATGTTTGTTTAGTGAGAAAAAGAACCTTTAAAGTACAACTGCATATTTCACAACCAGTACATAGAATTCATTTTTATAACATAAAACTATAATATTTAGCGTAACATTAAAAAAAGAAGTAAATATGTATTTAGATTTGTTTTTCAAGCAAAACCAAGAAACTGTAAAAGGTTATTGCAAACCATCCACAAGCTGGAACAGACAATACAGAGTAGGTTCTTACATACAGACAAGGAACTTAAAAAATATAGAAAGAAATACATATCAAAAAAAAAGAAAATGATGTTTTGAAGGCCAGGAAATGGAAGTATATATCAAGGATTGCCAAAAATCAAGGTAATGTTTTACTCTGGAAAGATTATTAACAATAGCAAAAAGGAAATAAAAGTTTGATTTGTAATGATATAAAATTAGGATAGTGATGAAATATATTCTAGATATCAGTGAAAAAATAATCAGTTTTCCACAGGTAGGAAAATACTGAAAAAGATGGAAAGGCAGGTAATAGGAATTATCCATATCACACTGATTTAGAAATAACAAGTGAGTGGAACAAACACTCCAGGAATTTAGTACATTGAGCAAAAGTAGATAATCTCTATCGGAAAACCATGGTAAGAATCAGCATGTGACTTTAGGTCTGATAGCTAGTATGATTTATGAACTCAAACTGCAAGAGATGGGCTGTATGCTGGCGAGGACACTGGAGTGTTCCTCTGAGATGCCACTAGAAAAACGTTAGCTCAGTGAATCTGGCAAAAGAGAAGGCTGACAGAGCCTGTGTACGTAAGGGAATGGGAGAGAGGAAATGAGAGAATGAAGCAGGAAGAAAGAGCAGAACTTCTCAAACTGACAACACTGCCTCCTGTCAAGATGTGCAGCCACAAAGACATTTTGGCTGGAAATTTGAAAGTTCACAATTATCAGTAAAGTGAGACTCTGGAAGAGCCTTCAACTCAAAGAGGCCAAGCTAAAAAAGTTAATCTTTGTTTTTAGGACTCAGATTAAAATATTTACAAAAGGGATATGAAGCAGTGCTTCATGACCTATTAAGTCTCTTCAAGTCCTATGGGCTTCCTGACAGCATCGAAGCCCTGCCAACCCATGTTTTATGCTGACAGAACTGACAGAGTTGGAACAATACATACTAACAATGTCTTTTGATGGCCCACATGCAACTAAAAATCTTTATGGTGAATAAACCATAAAGAAAAATTCCTGGTTTTCAAATACAGAATCTGTAATTTAAAGTCTTCTCATCTATATCTTTTGGTGAGCATCTGCTCCTCACCATAAGATTAAAAACAGCCACCTGAGGATGTGGAGAACACGTGGGATCTTCCAGAATAAATCAGACGCAGGCAGCACAGGCAGAATAGGAATTCATAAAACTCACATATATTCAGCTATATGTCTCGTTTCAATTCTAAATCACTCCTGGCTGAAAACTGGGGAGAGTACAGAGATGTATTATCTGAATCTGGATCTGAATCAGAATAATTTAATAACAGGGTGAAACACAGGCCTCTTTCCACAATCTTACTTTATAAAACTTAAGATCATGAACCTAAATTTTCAGTCCAACATAAAAGATTTCCTTGTTTCCTCTTTTGCTTCAGGAAAAGAAAGGAAAATGGAACTCACTAAAGTTCTTGATGCATGTAAAGGAATTTACTGCACTGTTTCCTAGCCAGATAAGTGAAAGAGACATCTTTAGTGATAAGCACTATTTAATCATAGAATCAAAAATTAATCCAGGCCCCACTAATTTTTTTCCCTCCTAACACTTCGGTGCAGTTAAAGTTGCACCAAAAGTAGTACACATTTTGAGATAAGTAAACAGTAATGGCAAATAATAGCCTAAGGAAATTAATAGGCATTTTGAATACAAAAATTATTTTTTAAATAGTGAAATTAATAGAAAATAGACATAGAAAAATGATGAAACAGTACTTAGTCTGTCTAATTCATCCTATGATACTTCTGAAATGCTCTCCATGAGCTACCCATGAGCTTCTGGAATGGAATGTAAAATCCAGTTGCAGTTATTCTTATGCTGCTGTTCCTGTAAAGTGCGAATGGTAGAGATGGGTGAGGGAAATAAAAATGAAAGCAATTTCAAGTTTTGCCA
Organism: Vireo altiloquus; assembly: GCA_013396875.1. Lineage (NCBI taxonomy): Eukaryota > Metazoa > Chordata > Aves > Passeriformes > Vireonidae > Vireo > Vireo altiloquus. Next base: position 233,078 of record VZRF01013633.1, read on the forward strand.
AGTCCAACCTCTACAAAATAGTCAAATCTGTTTCCTTTCTTTCCTTTCTAGCATCACATTTCCCTGCGAAGAGGTTTCTAATAATTTTTTATTAATTGACAACAATGTAGAATAAATATTAAATGACTGAAAAATCATTTCTGCCATGAGGCATGCTAAGATCACAAAAGTACTATGGAAGAGGAAATATATCACCTTGATGAAAAGTGAATAGAAATTGGATAGATGCCATTAGATTAGATAAAGGAAGATAAATGTGAGACAGGCAGAGCAGTTGAGAAACAAAAGGCTTAGAGAGAATTGATGATGACAGCAGAAATACTGTACACTAAAGTTTGCTTTAATTAGGGAAAGCATTTTTATTAATACATTTTATTGTTTATAAGCTTTATGGAAGAGATGAATCATATCATCAGAATTGATTACAGAAGCCCAGCAGAAAATACTGAGTATTCGGACAACACCTCCTGTCAATAGCAAGGAAAGTGATGAATTGGAAAATGTATTGGATGAACTTTCAGAAGGACTCTGATAACCAGAAATCAAGCCAACGTCCTGCCAAAAAAAAAGTAAAGATGATGAAGGGGACAGAGTCTTATATCAAATTAGTTATAAAAATGCCAGGATGATAAACTACCAAAAAGTGAGATAACAAGATGATTTTGACTGAGCTATCAGCTCTCACATGATTAAAAAATTATGATTTTATAATGGAAAACTAATGATTTTAACAAAACTAATGGACTAAGATATTTCAATTAAATACTTGAGAAAATTGCTGTATTAACATTTAATACATCATTCCCATTTAGACTGGAAAGACAACTAATTTTGTCCCTATTTTTTTATGGAAACTATTACAAGAAATTGTTTTTTAGCAGTGACAGAGGAACATAAGTAAAACTATTTAGAGCCTTCTTTAAAGATTAAAGAATCTGTTCTGTATGAACAGATTCTTCTCATTTTATTGTGTCAAGCTTTTTCTTACACTATCTTTTCTCCTAGACTTATAGTATTCTTGTCTATTGTACTGACAAAATGCATATACATGCACTAAAGACCAATGAAAAACAAATCCACATTTACAGTCAATAAATATTTTGGAATTCAGGTCTACTGACTGAAAACCAGAAACCTGTGAAAGGAGTCTGGCTCTCCTTACGCCTGTGGCCCTTACTGAAACAATGCTGGCTTCCTGGGATATTTTGCTGATTCATGTTGTTCTATTGCAGTAAACAAGCCCTGCTAATAGCTGGTGCATTTTAGAACTCTTCAGTAACACCACATTCCCTTGAAAGAGCATGAGAATTGAGAAGGAAGCCTACACCATTGACAGGGTCACTCAACAGGTAGAATACTATCTCTCAAGGTTTGATTAGACTCATGTACTAATAAAATCAGTGCTAAGCTAAACAAATCTTTCCCATAATTGTGCCAAATTGACTGGGTGGACAATCTTCACGCCAGAATTTCCCTTCTTATTGTAGATCAGAAGAGTTGTTTTTTCAGCTGCAATAGAGCCCAGGAAAAAGCCAGTAAGGAAAACAACAAAGTTGATTTTGCATCAGATATCCCAGCAGACTTCATAACTGTTTTTTCTGCCCTCCCTTCTGCTGCTTCTCTGGCCCAGTGTGCCGGAATTTGATATATTCTAGAAATGAAAGCAGCAGTCCTTATTCTGCAGATCATTTACTTTTGAGCAGGAACTGCAACCCAGTTCCCAGGGCCATCTCTGTTTCTCAATCCCACGGCTCACACTGTCTCCAGCCCATGAGAAAGGTACCCAAGGAGAGAACCAAGAGTTTCCTGAAGGGCAGTGACACTGTAGTGGCATCAAGGCTTCACAGAGCAATATACCAGTTGTTCCCCACTCCCCCTTCACACTGAAGCATCCTTTAGGGCAATGGGATGGCTTCTTACAACGTAAGAGAAGAAATGATTCTGTTTCCTGCCAAGCCTTACCAAACACTAAAGCCCATTAGACCTTGGAGCTCTCTGAGGCTTCAGTCCTGTCATGAGTTCTCATTTGACTTGGGAGATAACTGGCCCTTGTTGCAGAAACAAAAAGTGACCCTAACGCCTTTCCAGTGTTATGGTGGAAAAAAAGTAGTTCAGGTCTCTTGCAATTGTTTACTAAGCTTACAAGATATACCTATAAACAATTAACTGATCTCTGATGGCAAACGACTCTCTGGATAACAACGTTTTGCTTATATATTAATCTATAGATTTTAAGGAGGCCTTAGAAGAGTGGGGAAAAAATAATCCCATTATGCATGTGGGTAAATTGAAGCTCAGAAATTAAATACAGTCCTAAAGATTTTATAGCTGATATCAGTACCAAAATCTGAGTAACATGTTATTAAATCATATTGCCTTCATAAGAAAATCACTGCAGAGTCTGACTTTATCTGGGCCTTGTTTTCTTACGGAAACAATTATCCCCTGCTTTGTATCTTCCTCCAAATCCCACTTCAAGTAAAACTCTCTATGCGCAAATTTTCCCCTTTCAAGCAGAAGAAAGCTCAGCCACTCCAGCTGTACTGTCTGCACCCATACACTTGTCAGTAAGAAAGGCTACAGGCTGGGCAGACTGTGCAATTATTGGGAATAAAGAGGTAAAACAGACAGGCTGAGGAAAAAGAGATATATGCAGTCATTCTTCAGCCTTCCCAAACATTTAGACCCCACACATGTATTTATTTCCTTGTTATAAAAAAAAGAATTGGTGGACTGAAACAGAGCATGCTTAAGATGTCTTGAGCACTAGAGAGGAAACTATGAGAAGTGGGGCTACAAACATGCCCCAGTACTGGGAGTAGATGTGGAGTCCCTACTGCTTTCATACATGCAAAAAAAAAAAAAAAAAAAAAAAAAAAAAAAAAAAAAAAAAATTAAAAACCAATCATCATTTGGATTAAAATGATTTCTTAGGAAACTATAATTTAATTTGTGCCATACATAGCACTTGCAAGATGTGGTTCTCTGAAGTCCGGCTGTTTGAAAAAGCTTTCATCAAGGCCAGGTTAATGGGCCACAACTCAATAAAATTCTTTATAGAGCAGTTTAAATGGATTGTATCTCCCCTTCCCCACAAGAAAATCCCACCCAGAAGAAACTGTTTACGCACAAGTTTCCTTTCCAGTACTTTATAGAAAAGCAACAATGGCAGCTAGAGACACTTCATGTGAGGCATTCCATAAATCCAAACCAATTAGTGCAGAAAATTAGGCAAGTAGAGTTTGTGTACATCCTAAAAACGTCCATTAGCACACATCTGGAAAAAACAGCAAAGTGAGTGGACTCAAAAGGCAACTGACTATCCTGCTGTTGTCTCAATCCCTCAAAATGCAGCAGCACATCTGTTCATTTTCTTTTAGTGAAATGCATACAAATTTCATATACTAAAAATATTGCTAATACTGCAAAGCCAAGAATTCCCTGTTTATCATCTTAAGAAAAAGTGATGGGGAGAAATGCAGATGCACTTAAGACATTTTTACAGGGAAAACAGCAACCATGGGTGCTGATTTGAGTAAGAAAATTAATGAAGAGAAAGTCTTCAAAAGCCCAAGGGAAAACATGAAATGGATTCAGCATGGGAGAAAGAATTCAAAGAAATCTCTATCCTGAAATATCAGCATGACACTTATATTAACAAATGTAAATTAATATCAAAGAGATCAAACTTTCTCAGCCAAATTACAACAGATTACCTTTAATTATACGAGTCAGTGCTAGTGCAAAGCAGAGCTTTTGAAATATTTAAAACGAGTCTCTAGAAATCATGAACCTATGTAAGAAAAGCCAAACTACAGATAAATAACTTCTTGTCTTTTTGTTTCTTCTTAGCAGTAACTTCTAGGATATGATCATACATTCTTTTGTGTAAGCCTAGGCAGACCATTTCACTTTCCTCTCTGTGCTCCACTCTCAGAAGTGGTTTATTAATAAAAATTAATTTTACACCTCTGTATTTGTTATATAAAATTATGTAGGCTGCTTACATACCTAAGTTCTAGCATACATTCATGTTAAGCATATGTTCCTAATTCAGCTACCAATAGTTTTATTATTTATGCTAGATATTCAACTTAAAGAAGTATCAGGAATTCCTCACGTGACCTTAAAGATGGGACATCATGGTTGTGCCCATGGTGACAAGAATATGTGGTAACTTGAAAAAAAAGTGAGGATAACTTATTTGGTGCAAAGGCTAGAGTTGCAAGTGAGATAGGAGCATTTTATAGTACTTTTTACTTGCATTTTCTGAATCAGCATTTCATCTCAGGCAGACCTGACATGGCACGTTTGGTAACATTCTGGCTGTACACTTCACTATCCTAAGAATATATAATAGCACCCAGAGACTCTGCTTGCACTTTGTGCAACCACAAATTCTTCCCCAAGCAGAGGTCAATTGCGTTGCTTAGGGGGCGGAGAGGTGGACAGATTGTTGAAAAGCTGACCTAAAGAGACACCATACAAAGAAGCTAAGAGGTGCTGAGATTCTGCTTTGCAACCCCAGACACAACAGGACATTCAGGAGGCAGTACCAATATCTGAGCTCCAAACTTTCAATGTCTTAATGATGGCAGTAGATACTCTCAATGGCTATGGACAAAACAGGACTTTTTACAACAGAAAAAAAGCCCTCAGAGCAGTTTGTTAGTGCAGTTCTTCCTATAGTAATGAATAACAGTCACAGGCAATGACTCCAATAAAAATAAACCATCATTGCACACACATGTGGCTGGGCTTACTCCCACAGGAGACATTCAATACTTGCAAAGGAAAGAAATGGAAGGAAAACAAACAAAAGAAGGAGATAGATATGAAAACCAAGAATCTTTTAAGAATAGAGGAGAAACAGAAAGGACAAGTCCAGGAAAGAGGACACTGCAAACCTCAAGCCTGCTATACCTAGCTGGCTTCGGGTGTTCTTTATAAAAAGCAATATACATATAGAGCACTTATTCACAGTGCACAATGCCAGGAACTGGGAATCAGGATTCACAAGCATTCTTCCTAACTTTGGCACTGTTTTATTGAGCAACTACATGAAAATCGCATATGGAGATAAGACATCTGTAGCAACTTTACTGTATTAATTTTCTGCCAGGTAGGCACAGCTCCAGAGATATCCCACCTTCCTGTACCCAGAGGGTACAATCCAGAAGGACCAATAAGCAACAGCTCTGCTATCTCTTTTCACTGGGGTCAATTCCTCCCCCTCTCATAAAACCAGAGCAGAGGCATGTGTTTTGGCTGGGGCTATCCAGGCAGTTGCTAGCAACAGATGACCAGTCTGCAAGTTGTTTCAGCCTTTGTGGTGTGCCAAACATTGGATTTCAAGTGAGAGGTCAGCATGAAATATGTAGTGCCATTCAGGCATGGTTTTTGCATCAGGCACTATAATGAGGAGCTCTGAATATCCTTGGACTGAGTAAACATAACTTCAGTGGAAGAAAACCATCAAAACCTCAAATGAGTATCAAAGACAATCATAGACAACAAAATCAAAACTTTCCAAGGTGAACTGTCCTGATGTGCTCCAGAGCAACGACTGTCCTGAATGCAATAGGCCAAATCTAAAAAAATGCTGCTTTTCCTTAGCTGTCCTTTCCCAGACTGCCAGCACATTCCTGAGCCCTTATAACCAGAGAGCCTTTCTTGCCTGATGTACACAACAACAATAACTTCAGTAGCAGGGAACTGCACTACCCAGGCAAACAGCATGTGACTTCAAGTTTTAATTGGAAAAGAAAATGAAATCCCACATGCGTATTCAAACGGTGACTGAACTGCAGCAGCATGGCCATCAAACTGCACAAAACCAGGCTGCCTCTAGTTTACTTCACTGAAATCAGACTTCTGGTGAAAGATCCCCAGGGTGAAATACAGGGCAGGTATGAAGGGTAGTCAGCTCCCCTCAGCTCATGAAACACCAGATCCTATGAAACTCCTCTCCCCAGAAGCATTTTCTGTCTCCCTGCCACATGCCTTATTCCCTAGTTTGTAAAGTGAATTTTGTGACCTTTTCTGTTTCTGAGTCTCTCCTAATTTCCCCAGTGAAGAGTCCTCTACAGGCCAGGAAACTTCACAAGAACTTGGCCATTATGATCTCCTATGCTACAATACTTTTGAGGCTCAAATAACTGTGATAATTGTCCAGTGAGAATGGTAATTTAGGAGAAAATGCTTGTAGTAGCTTTTATTAAGCAGGAAAGCAGCCAGCCAGCAAGAGTGTCCTGCTTACCACAATAAAACAGTGCCAAGAAAAGGGATCTGAGGATGGTGCTGTGGCTGGATAAAGTAGTTGGCCAACATAAACAGAGCCTCCTATGGGAATTCTCTTATGTGGCAACTTGTGGTCACCCATGAGACTTACAGTACACCAGTAGTAAGAAGAACAGAAAATAGTTTATGTAGCTTTTCAGAGACTTCAATACTGTTCCATTTCACTCAAGTTCTGCAAACAAGAAAAAAGCTGAAGGATACAATACTTATTTACGACACATATTGGAACACTGCTTTATCCCAGAGATCTTGTGTCCCAGATCATGAAGGACTCCTAAGGGAGTACCAGTACAATAGCAGCAGAGCAGCTCTTCTCAGAACACAGGGCTGCTTCCACCCAGCCTGCCAGACATGACTGGAAGAGATGGGGCCAGTGAGGAGCAGAGCTCAAAAGCCCAGCAGCTGCACACTTTCTCCCACAGGGAGCCACATGCTCAGACAGAGATGCCACTGGCTCCTCTGCCCATGTCACTGCACGGAGTAAATCAGCTTGGTGTAATTCAGCAGCACGACGTGAGGAATATACATTCTTAAGTATGTAATTAGCACGTGTATTGTCATCATGATTTATTGCTCTTATTACTCTTTGAACACTTAAAATTATTTTAGTAACATACTTATCTTCTACAGATAAAAAAGTATCCTCTGTAAATTCAACTTCAATGCCTGTTTCTAATGTGTCTCAAGTCTTTATTTAAATAATACTCATTCCTTCTTTAACTTTCTTTTGGTTTTCTAAACTATTAAAAACACCAACATTATTATTTACAAATTGAAAGAAAATTAATCCATTATAAAATAGCATCAGAAGTTGGCTTTTCCTGTTCTCCACCGAAAAGTTTTGAACATCACTAAAAACAAGTGTCCTTCTTTGGTGTAAAGACACAATCCTAAAATCCCAGACCTGGGCCAAAAAGCTTGGGATTCAACCAAGCTTAAGTCCTAGATCATTGCATAAATATTTTTCACCCACACTAGTGGCTGCAAAATGCCTTCAACACAAAACAAACAAAACTCTTCCCAACTCTGTCTGTGTGTTCACTTTGTTCCGTTCCTAAAAGCAAAGTCCCTGGAGATAAGCTAACTAAACACTGCTAAGTTCACATGTGAGAGACAGCAATATTATCTCATGTAAAGCCTCAGCAGAGTGTATTTTAGAGTCCACTGGGCATCACACAACAAGGACAAGGAAAAAAGTCATGCTAACAGATCTGTGAGCTAATATATAGAGATGCAGTATGTGTGCTTTTGGAATACTGCTGTGCTCTATTGATGTTTAGAGAAAGGTGATAGAGTTAATTTAAAATTTAATTTCAATCTTTCTACAAGAGTCAGATTTTCTCTAGCAAGAACATTATTGGGAGAGGTTTTACCAATGAATTGGAAACCACTGGCCTTATAAACATTATCTGTATTGCTGAATGTACAACCACTGAATGACAAAATTCTAGAAAAACTTTTCTCTAACAAACATGAACTGTTCTAGAAGGCTTCATTTATTTTCTACAGGATCCCAAACAAGCCCCAGCAGGCAAAGGCAAGCATTCTTGTTCCAGTGCATGGCACAGGTGCACTAAAGACTGGGCAACCCTTTAAGAGCTGAAATATTGGTTTATAACCCATCAGGTATGAAATTTTTGATGACAACATGCCCCAAACAACGATCAGTAGGTTAATAAACCTTTTTATGTTTGGAGAAGAAACAGAAGCAAAGATCACATGTAATGATCATTCCTTTCACAAAATTACTGGGAGCAGCATTTATAGCTCTTATATATTCTCTTGCATGAAGATTATGCTTAAGAAATTCAGACTTTGGGGATCCTAACTACATGTGAACTTTGGGAAAGTTTAGTTATCTTCAAAGGACAAAAATGTAGCCATTACAAAGAATATGCAAAACAGTAGGGAAAAAAAAAATCTTAACCTATTCCTTCCTGCAGAGGCACCCCAATGGCAACCTTTACTACGCCTTACATTAAGTTGTTTACCTTTCTTTTATGTATTTAATACCAATTAAGTATATCTGGTATTGGCTTAATAAGATTGGTAAGAAACTCTTTGATTTTTTTGTGCTTATTTACACTTTTATTTTCTCTTTTCAGCTTGCTCAGTTATTTGAAATGAAGACTCTGATGGCCATTATAAGATCACAAGCGAGAAGCAAGAGAAAAGATATGAAAAAAGGAGAAAAAAGTAGTTTAATTTTGGTTTTGGTATGAAATGTCCCATGTTCAGCTGCAAATATCAACACAACTTAAGTGAGGATTAGGTGATTTTTTAATCTGTAGCTTGAGATGACTGTGGGTATAGAGCTTTATATTATTATTAGATAGATAAATAAAGCCTGATGCTAAAAGAAACAAGTTCAGTGACATACAATGAAGAACAAACATATAACTTGGACCAGAACCATCAATGTGCTGAAAAAAATTACAGTGCCGGCTCAGACATCATAAAGTTTTATTGGCTCAGTCTCCAAACCAAACCTTCTCAACCACTGTCAGCTCTGCTCAAGGCCAGCTCAAGTGTTCTGAAGACCTTAACTTCCACTTCAATGCTGTGCAGTATACAAACATCCTGAACTGCAGAAGATATCTGCACAGACAAATGAAATCAAATGGCAGAAAAAAATTAGACTGATTGTTCACTCAGGACTAGTGCAAGAAATTCTGCCAGAGATTCCAGACTCACTTGTAGGAAATGACTGATAAGAGAGACCATGAACCATCGCTGTTACGTAAATGTGAAAGGGCCTTGCAAACCTAAGATAAGTCTAATGAGCTCTTTCCAGTGGAGAACTTCAGTAGTGACTCACACACTACTCTGCAATGTAAGTTTATCACTTTCTTTGATGAGATAGGAGGATTTATTGACAAGTGACTTCATTAGTTATTTCCAAGTTGGTGTTGCTCCAATATGAGTACTGAAGGAAGAAGTAATTCATTAACTGAGCTGTACTTTACAGTACTTCTTACAAGTATTCAAAAAGTTGAAGCTACCCATCAATCACAAGTGTGTCAGAAAACTGAAGTTCAGTGTGGATTGAGGAATTTATGGCTTTCTGTTAATATGTATCCAAAGGACGTATCTCTCCTAATCAAAGCACCTGTGAGAGGTGGATGCAGGATGGCTCAGGTAGCTATTTATAATACCTTTTACCTTTTAGTCCCAAGTATCTTCCAATGTTTCCACCATGTGGGTAGAATACACTGCCACCTCCTACACACATCCTTTCCACACTGATTGAGCAGATGTCCTAAAATCCCATGGTATTTTTCCAACAGTTGAAACAATCAGTCCAAGGGAAGATAATATTGCAAAAATTATATATTTTATAATCTTCTTGATGGGTAGATATGATAAAGTCAGCCAGGCAGCTCCCATTAAGTCTGCAACATTGGAGATAATCAAAACCCCAGTCCATCTCAGGCAGTGGTATGTCAAAACGGGTTTTATGCCTTAAAGTGGGTCAGTAGTCTGCATTTAGTTCCTAAGCAGTTAAGAGAATTTCTTTTTCAGCCTGGTTTTACATCACAGCTAAAGGCACAGGAATTAGAGATCAAAGATTAAAAAGTCTATGTAGAGCAAACTCCTCTAGATGAATTGATCCTACCCGGGGTAGATATACTGATAAAATTCAACTGAAGAACCCCACAGTGTTCTCTCTACAGTAGATTTTAAAAATCACTTATATTGTGATTATACTGGTTGCCATTCTCCTGTGTTGTCAATCTAGAACAGTTCAATGACTTTAGATTAATAAAACAATCAAAAATTCAAGTTCAGAGTACAATATCCTAGATATACAAACTCCTGGTATGATTCTCCTTTAATATGTTTAGAGAATCATAAAAGTTGTAATGCCTGAACATGAGAATCATGTCTGGTCCCTGCTTTTTCACACAAGATGCCATCCATTTTGCCCACTGAAGTCAATATGTTAAAGTTTGTCTGGTTTTAAAACTTTATCTCAGGTTTACTTTTTTTTACCACTGACAGCATTGACCATTCCCTCAGTGCAAAGGGACTTCAGCTTACAGAGTATTCTTCAGACAATTCGGACTAGAGCCTAAAAGACATATCTTGTTCTTTCTCTCCCATTTTTATGCTGTTTTACTTAACTGTAAGTACAGTGTTTGGAAAGGGTGTTGGATTAACAGCATCACAAACAGAATTCTCTATTTTGTTACAGTTACAGATTTTGTTACAGTAATCTTGTCCCTCCCATCCTGACCTTTAAGTGGCTCTCAATAAAGAACAGGAGGTACAGCCCAAATTTCTGAAAATTGCTATCCTATTAATATGAAGGTGCACAATTATCAATTAGACCAAGGCAAAAGGCCATTTCCTCAGTTACAGAGCTGAGAAAATATGTAAAAATTAAAACAATAGCACCACTGTGACTAAGTAGGTCTTATCAAGATAACAATTCTATTTTCTGTGGTGTGTTTGAAAGAGGGGAAAAAAAAGTATCGATAATACTAGAAATGCTGCATTAACCAATCCAGGAGATAAGAAGCTGGACAAGCATTTTAATAATCTAAAAATTTAAGTGCTATCTACTGTCTTTGCTGGGCACTTGCAGTTTGGAACAGTTCTGCTGCCTGCAAAGAGGAGAGATGTTGGAATGCAAGGTGACTTCTAGAGCTGAGGCTTAGAAGAATCACTTCTGGTATGAATAGAAACTGGAAACAAGGAATCAGAGAAAAAGTTCTGCCATAAAGTTCCAGTCATAGTCCCAGTTTCATTAACCTTCACTGATGAAGAAAAGTTTATGGCATGCTAAGGAGAGAGATTCAAGACTGAAGTCCGTGACCACACTGAAAATCAGTTCACTGGGTGAGTTCATCTACAGAGCAAGTAAAAGGAAAGCAGGAGCAAAAAGGAGCAAGCAGGAGCAAGAGCAGGAAGCAGGAGTACCTCCACTACATAGTACCAGGAGATACAAAGACTTGTAAGTGCCTGAAACAAAGGTAGTAAAGGTTAAGCAAGATCAAGTTTATTGGCGTTCAATGGCAGTGAAGAGATTCCAGCTCTGCTCCCAGCTGCAGAGGATTTACTCTGACCAGTCACTTAGTTATGATTCAGTTTCCTCGGTTATGACCACCTGGCAAGGGCACTGCAGAAATCAATCTGCAAATACATTTGCATAGTAATTTGAAAATATAACATAATAGGAGATGGTTAACTTGTAGGTGGTGTAGGTTACCAGCAACTAGGGAAGAGTCTCTTCTGAGAGCTGGCTGGTCTGTCTGTCAAAGATACCTGCCAGAAAGAACTCACCTCTGCCACCAGCTGCAGCAGGAAGACTCAGTGTAACTTAATGACTGAATGTGCCTCTCTGCCTCAGAGATGTCCTTGCTCCTCTGTTTAGGATGCTTTGAACTACAGGTGAATGAGTTTGGAGTTTGTGCAGCTGCTCCTACATTTTGTCTATCTGACAGTAGAATAATCCTCATTAAGAAAACTTGCAGTGGTTATTAAAGAAATTACAGAGAAGAGAACAAGACTAATTATTTCAAGGTTTTCTTCTGTTCTTTTCTATTTGATCTAGGGTCTTTTCATTTCAATTTAGATTCCTAGATAACAAATTGATTAGTGTTTTGTAAGCACCTGAGTAAATTAATTCTTTTTCAAGAAGGATGGAAACATTTCTCTCTAAAAGTGTCCTGTTAAGAGGAGAAGGCCATAAATCCAGACCCATTTAATGTAGACAGGGCTCCAGTGATGGCTACCTGACCATCCCCCAAAAGTTCATTAAGAAGGAGGCTTGCTGCAAAGAGAGACATGAACAAACACTCAAGGCAAGAAAATAAGTCACCTGGTGATGTTTGAGCTCCAAACACTTGTTAATGAACCATCACTATTTTCCTGGCATCCTTTCATTTGGCACTTTGCTGGATTAAGTCATTATCATACTATGTTGATAACCATCTGTTTATGCTACAGTTGTGCCTTGTGTCCAGTTTCATACTGTTCTCATGCTACTCAAGATTATATTGCTGCTTATGCTTGTATATGATCTATGGATAAGCAAAAGATTTCTGTCATAAAGGTTATCAGTTGACAGCCTTTTTAATCAGAAAAAACCCCATAAGATTATTTATGCATTTTTAAGGATGTGGTTTGTCAACATGCATGGAAATTTGAAGCCATAACAACATTGTGTCCTGATTCAAAATATTCAATTGATAGTTGAGGTGAGGCAAAAGTCTCTGAAGTAAACTGTGCATCCTAGGAAAAAAACATTTCTTTAAATGGAAGGATTTGCAGAATTGGAATATATGCTTCTGCAGTCTTTTCATAGCTATTTTTCCAAAAGAAGCATAATGGAGAACCATAAAAAATTAATCTCACATGAAAAAAATCTACTTTCCTATAAAATTTCCTTTTATATTTTTCCATGCATGACTCCATACCATCACTCTTATCTCAAAAAAAAAATTAAATATATATCTTTGTGCTTGTACAGAATTTACTTTCCATATGATAATATTATAGAAATGTATATATATATAAGAAAATGGCCCAGAACAGATACACACTTTACAATGCTTCCAATAGCCATCTTTAGCTGTGAAGTTACAGCCAAATATTTGTACATTTTGAAAGAACTGCTTTACTAATACGATAAAAAATATAAGGTAAAGAATCGCAAATCACATAAATGTAAAACATCATCCTCATTCCCCTTGGCTCTCTTCCAGCCCTTTGCCCATCCAGAAAGTTCTAGGGTTACTTCACCATCGTAATTTTAGAATGTTTATTCAGGGCTTATTCATATGATAGTAAGCAGAGCAAGATGAAACAGCTGGTCTGTAACCAAGGACACAACAAAAGTTATGTCTGGCATTAGTCTGAATGAGATAAGGGGGTTTTGTTCTGTTTTGTTAAAAATGAGTCACCATATACTTATGCATTTGAAACACTTTACCTGAACGCTCTACCATTTTACCAGGAAAATTCCTGCCCAACAGCTCACTTAGCACAGCTTGAAAGCTTCAACCGCTATCTCAATCCTAAAACCAGTTGTTCCCCAGGTTCTCAGACCCCTGATCTGGAGGACATGGATGGGGAGCAGAATGAAGCCCCCATAACCCAAGGGGAAATGCCCAGTGACCCACTTTGCCGCTTAGACACACACGGGTCTGCGGGGTCAGGTGGGATCCACCCGAGGGTACTGAGGGAGCTGTGGGAAGAGCTCACTGAGCCACTAGCTGAACATGATCCAGCAGTCCAGGTGGCCAAGAAGGCCAATGGCATCCTGGCCTGTATCAGGAGCAGTGTGGCCAGCAGGACTAGGAAAGTGATTGTCCTCCAATACTCAGCACTGGTGAGGTCACACCCTGAATCATGTGTCCTCTTCTGGGCTCCTCCATACAAGAAGGACATTGAGGTGCTGGGGCGTGTCCAGAGAAGGGCAACAAGGCTGGAGAAGGGTCTGGAGCACAAGTCTGAGGAGGAGTGTCTGAGGGAGCTGGACTTCTTTAGCCCGGAGAAAAGAAGATTCAGAGCAGACATCATTGTTCTCTACAACTCCCTGTCAGGAGGTTGTAGGTGGGTAGAGGTTGGTCTCTTCTCCCAGGCAACAAGTGACAGAACAAGACGAAATGTCCTCAAGTTGTGCCAAGGGGGGTTTAGATTGGGTATTAGGAAAAACATCTTCACAGAAAGGGTTGTCAAGCATTGGGACAGGCTGCTCTGGAAAGTGAGGGAGTTTCCATCCCTGGAACTATTTAGAAAACATGTAGATGTGGCATTTGGGGACATGGTTTAGTGGTGGACTTGGCAGTGTGCATTAATGGTTGCACTCGATGATCTTAAAGGTATGTTCCAATCTAAGTGATTCTGTGATTCTAAATGCTCTTCCTTGAAAATACCACAGGAAAACACTGTTTTGTTATAAAATAACACTTCTATATGCATTTTCCATCCGAGAATTTCAAAACATGTTACAGAGATTAACACAATACTATGAGTCTCACAAATCCCTTGAAAATTTTAAAATAAACCAGGCCCATAGAAGTTGCCATACCCGATCTGGCCAGTGTCTCATTTAATCCAGCACCCTGCCTCAGATGGACAAGAACAAAACGTTAAATATAGCATGGCAATGTATTTAACCCTACCATACTGACCCCCAAAGACAGCTGAGAACACATGAAAAACTGTAACCTTGAAGGCTGCTGACTCCAGTTCAGGAAAGAAGGATAATTATACACATAGGGGTATATACTATATATGATAGTTTCTAGTGCAACCCTGTTGGTTTTGGCCCAAACTCAAAGGGTCTGCATGTTTATGTATGCATTTCAGGAAAATAAATATCATGGTTAACTACTTATAAGAGTGCTTAGGAAGAACCAAGTATCAGTATCCATAAAGATAATTCCCTTCAAGAGGGAATTTGTGTGAAACAATCAACTTTTCCCATGTTCTCACATGTTCTTTTGCCACTGTGCTGCTGTTAAAATTGTACAGCTCAGTCCCACCTCAGTTGCTAAAAGACTCCTGCTATTGTCCATGCTTGTGGGTTTTGGTGATACAATGAATTTAAATGTAGACTGGAAATCTCTTTCAGCCCTCCCCCAGCGGTGTTGCTTCTGTCCTGGAGAAAATAAAAACCAGAACCCTGGCGGCTAGAAGGAAGCAAAAGAGCAAAGTTCATCTGTTTGTTCAGAAAGTTGTTCCTATCTTAGCAATAAAGCAAACCTAACTGATTTTGAGGCAGGCAGGACATCCCAGAAATTTCATTACTTTGCTGAACTGGCTGCTGTCTTATTAATGTTAACCAGACACAGGAAGGGTGGGGTGGAAAAAGGGATAGTTGGCTGGAAAATATCTACTGGACAAACAAAATAAAGGCATTTTTTACTTAATATATAAAAAAATCCCAACTGTGTAGGAACTCTATGTTCAATACCCTAAGGTTTGTTACATACTTGTTCTGCCACCTGCTGCCCTGGCATTCCCCAAGGTTTCAGGCACAGGGGCTATGTCCGTGAGTTTTCCCAGAAACAAATACTGCATGACTAAGAACGAGCATCTAGTAGTCCAGTGGGCTGTCCAGGAGATAGCATAGTTCTGGAAAACAGCTTGCTTGAATCCTCCTGAAAGATCACATTATCACTCCATGTTTTGAAGAGTACCACCCTTGGCCCAGTGCTTCTCAAGAGGTGCTTTTTCTCTTGATGGGTGGGATTCTGCAGTGAGGATTAGCACGCTGGCTCTACTACCTTGGAAGTCTGATATAATGAGGGAAAGTCCCTCAGTCTGTCACCACTGCTCCAGCTCCACCAGGAAAAGAAAGAGAGAAAGTAGACCCAGAAAGAGAATATTCTGGAGATCAAGTGAGTGACTATAGAATGAATTCTACCTCTTGAAAGAACAAATTGTATCTACTCTGGAAGGAAAAGGGAGGTATATGTCTGGTGGAAGCAAGGTCAGATGACATGGGAAGAATACAGAGATGCTGCTTGCCATGGTAGGGAGAAAATTCATGTGGTCAAAGCTCAAGTGAAGATGAAGCAGGCCAGAACAGTGGGGAAAAACAAAAAGAGTTTTTTCAAATACATTAATGGCAAAAGGCAGTGTAGAAATACAATCATCTCGTTACAGGATGAAGATTGTTGGGGACGCGGACAAGGCAGAGGTGTTTAAATGCATTCTTTGCCTCTGTCTTCAACACAGATGATGGGCGACAGGGGCCTCTAGCCCTGAGCTACAGAACCATGACTGCGAGAATGATCAATGCCCTGGGATCTGCTGGTCCAGCTGGATCCATACAAATCTATAGGGCCTGATGGGACTCATTTGAGCAGCTAGCTGATGTCATCACAAAGCCTCTCTCAGTGATTTTCAGCAGCCTTGGGAATCCTGAGGGAAGCTGGCAAACATTATCCTGATTTTCAAGAACGGCACGAAGGAGGACCCCAGAAACTACAGGCCTGTCAGTCTTAATTCAGTGCCAGGTAAATCATGGAAAAGATTATTCTGGGAAGTACTGAAAAACACCTGGAAGACAATGCAGTCATTGATCACAGCCAGCACGGCTCCATAAGGGGAAAGTCCTGGTTGTCGAACCTGATTTCCTTCTACAACAGGGTAACTCACCTAAATGACCTAGGAAAGCCAGCAGATGGAATCTTCTTGGACTTTAGCAAAGCTTTTGGTATCCTGTTGGACAAATTGTTCAGGCCACAGCTAGATAAACACATCATGCGCTGGGTTAACAACTGGCTCACAGGTCAGGCACACATAGTTACAGTGAATGGGGTGACATCAGAGTGGGGTTCTGCAGGGCTCCATCCTTGGCCCTGTGCTCTTCAGCATCTTCATTAACGACTTGGACGCAGGATTTGAAGGAATACTGAGTAAGTTTGACAGTGGCACTAAATTGTGAGGAGCTGTCGACTCCCTCGAAAGCATGGAGACTCTGCAGAGAGACCTCAACAAATCAGAGAGATGGGCAATCAGCAGCTGTATGAAGTTTCTATAATTCTATGAAAACACAGCTTATTCCTTGTACAGTATTGATTCTGTAAGGTTACAGATATGGAAAAGCAGGAAAAACATGGTTTTGAAATGACTTTTCACCCAAATCTCTGGATCAACTGTGTGCTTTCAGTAATTTCCTGGGGCAAAATTTCACTTTAAAATCAAGACTACAGATAATCACAGGTTTCTGGTTGGTTTTTATTTTTGGTTGGTTGGTTTCAGGTTTTTTTTTTTTTTAATACAGTCATATGAGAATTTGTAAATGTGATTATTGATTTGGTAATTTTCGAATCTTCATGATAAGCTTCCTTAAAAAGTGCTGGCTTTTAAAGCAGTGATATCCAATACCTCCTGGCAGAACCACTTTACGATGACTGAAATGACATCTCAAGAACTGAGGCACCTCTATTCGCAGTTTATTTCTGAACGTGGGTATAAAACAATTATAAAGGAGTGTATGTGTGTAAAACTATAGTAATTTGATCAATACAGTGCTGCAACAGGTAGGGTAACTCTAGAGGCCTTCCTCTAACTGAAAACTGCATGTCTAGCTGAAAGATTTCTATGAGTTTAATAAGAGAGAATTTATCTGAAAAAAGGACACAGATATCAGCAACAAGAAAATACCTACAGGACATCATGGACATATCACATTTCAGTCATGGACTTCACAGGCGCATCACTATTTATATCACACTCTGCTTCAAATTACTTTGGTTTTAATAATATATACTAACATTTACTTTAAGGTTGTTTTTCTTCACTGTAGCTTGAGTTCCTTTGCTTAATTGAAACAGAATGAGCCCATAGCTTCACTTGTAAGCAAGGCAGTGCACCTGATAAATTCAGTCAGGAAGAGAGGAAAACTCTACTAAGCAGACCATAATTTTAAAGGCTTGAACACAACTTTTCACATACTTACGATCTATTACTTTTCAAACAAAATCAGGAACAACTACATGTAATATCTGAATGTTCTTTATGAAAACTGCTCCCTTCTTCCACCACCAGAGGAATGTTCTTAATCTGTTTTAGCTGACTTTGTGCATCATGAAGTAACACAGAGCCCAGTTTCTGCCCTTTACCCTCTGCCAATTCCACCTCTCATGTAACTCCAAAGTGATCCAGGAAATTTATGAACAGCTTTGTATTTTGCAGAACTTAGTATTTCTGTAAAAAAACAACATTACAGACCAGAATAAAAAGCAATACATAAGAAAATTTCTAAGATCAGCAGCAGTAAGAGTATATTTCTATGCATAGCCTTTAGAAGTAGGTACAGAAGATGCCTTTCTCTACCTGCATTTGACACATTTAACCTTCTACCTCAAAGTCCAGAGGACTACTGCTGCTTCAAAGTGCCCGCTACTTGAAGAAACAGGAGTGCTATCATTATAATTTCACTTCTAATAAGTAAATTTCTAATAAAACAGGATGGTTTCCTCTCCTCTGGTTCTAAAGACTTAAATCTAAAAAACCTTCTGTTGTGGCAGTAAACTCAGGAGCACCAATTTGAATGCACATGGGTAGTAATGGTATAGGAGTAAAATGGTACAAATACCACACAGCAATTTTTCTGACAGCTCTCTACTTTAACTGGCAGAAAATCAATAACATTAAGACCGAGGGTCACAGCCTTTGGAAAGAGTTACATCAATGCAAAAACAGAACAGACAAAGCCAAAAGAGATTATAACCACAGATATCCCAAGGGACAGATGAAATCATGCGTTATGATGCTTTTGAAAACAAAAAAAATGTCATTCCCTCAATCATACCCCAAATGTCTTGTCTCCTAGTTTTTCACAGTATTTTAAATTAAGAAGACTGCAGTAAAAGATGCTGCTGTATTTCACTTAAAAGCATAAAGTCTCTCAGTGAAAAGGGTAAATATTCTTGTAATCGCAAGCATATCTCTGGGAAATTGGTACTATACCTACTGCTCAAAGTTAAGCTTGCTGGTGCAGGCAGCAAGCTTCTATTCACAAACAGCAGACACAGAAAACAGAGTGCTCCCAGTCCTAACAGTCACAGCTGAAACTGGGCACAGAGAGTGGACAGCATGACAGCAAAACAATTATGGCAGTGAAAAGACTCGGTTTCTACTCCTGTCCTAAAATTCCTGTGCAGGAAAGAATTTTAAGGATTACCTTTCATCTCCACAATGTAGAATGCACTAAAAGCTCAAGAAACTTGTACACCTGTACCAACTGTGACTCAGAAGAGCCCATCCTAACACACGGAAGCACTGGAGTGCTGGTCATCCCTTAAAAACAAAGGACATGGACTGACCCCCACCCCAAATAAGCAACTGGGCTCTCAAGTGCCAAGTTCTCAACGCACATAGCATAACCAGAGAGGCTGAAGGACACAGCCCATCTGGCTGCTGGTGTACCTTTATTTAAATTCTCCTTTTTGTTAAGTTCTCACCTGTCTTGTCGGCAAGTCATGATATTGTAGAATGAGCCTGGTGTTGACGCTGTGACTCCACGTGTTGCCAAGGGCTGCTGTCACACAACCAGAATTCCTCTTCCCACTTAAAGAAGATCCTGAAGAAAAATATGACAGAAACTGCATCAGGAATCTGGCACAGAAAAGGGTTCAGGATTGAGACTTTATCAGTCATCTAAGATTATTCCCTAAAACAGTTAATTCCAAATGGCACTTAATAGATGGCATTGCTGCATTAATTTCCTATTTTTCTGATTTATTTATACAACTGTAGTGAGAGTTCTCCATCTCACCCTCTGATATCAATGAAAAGTGCCTAGAATTAAGGAAATGTTGCAAAGCATTACCTATCTTCTTGGAGAGACAAGTATATTTTCTAAATATCTAGAGGTCTGCCATGCATGTGGGACACTTGCCTATTCCTCTTTAGCTACTCTATTCCCATGCAAACCAGCTTGCTTTGGGCACAGAGGAGAGGGACAGAGGTCATCAGAGTGACAGTGTATAATGACATAACAAAAAGGGAATCTAAAGGAGCAGAATGTGCTACCACAATACTCTGACCTAAAAATCAGAATACTGATTCATGCCATCAGACATTTACACTTTTTCTATGATTTTCAAAGAAGAGAGCCCCTTAGCTGTAATTTCCATTCTGCTGTCCCTGAAATCATTTGAACTTTATAGAACCCTGAAGGGAAATGGACTTTGCTGGAATCAGCAATGACAACATAAAGAAGTGTTTCCAATAATGCCACATGATGCAGCTTGCTTAACTGCCATTGCACCCAAGCTTTCTCAGACTGAAACCAGAGACACACACATGCACACGTAGACAAATGCAGGCAGGTAGGTGCCTGAGACCTGCATCTTTACTTATCATAAGTTCTGTGTAAGGTGAACAGATTGATGGGTGACTTGTTTGCACCTCAAGAACAAAGCAAGACAAACAAAACCCTGAAATTCAGAAACAAAATCCTAGTTGTTATGTGCGTATAAACGATCATGTGCAATTTGAAAATTGAACTGTTTGAGGTAGACATACTGTTAAAAAGCCAGTAGTGAATGAGACAGATTTAAAGTCAGGTAACTTTAAATCAGGCAACAAAAAAAATTGCTTTCCCAGGACAGTTGTGAAATCCTCGTCAACTGAATCAATGAAAGACCAGACATTGCAATAAAGCAGTCTTTTGTTTCTGTCGAAATTACCTGTAATGCAACAGTCAATGTTGAAATCTAAACTATAAGTACTAGCAAAACTGTACTGAGATGACAAAGTCATCTTGTAGCCCAGCAGAGCTTCTGGAAGATGAAGGTTTAAAACACTTCATTACTTTCACATTTGCAAGGAAGTGGGCTTTGTTACTTCCCCCCATCCTCCCCTCTAACTATTCAGAGCAAAAGCATGATTTCTTGATTCACTAAAGCTTTTATTTTGGAAAAAAACCCAGTAAAGAATAAGAGCAAAAGTGTTGACATGTAATGATAACCATTATTTATATCACTGCTGGTAGGTGCAGGCAATGAGAAGGACACTATTAGACTGCATTAGGTAGAGGAGAGCAGCAGGATGGAGAGAAGGGCCTGGGATGATTGCAGTGCACTACAGGATTCAGCTGAAGGTTTCAAGCCTTCCCCAAGTAATAAAAGGTTCAATTAACATCAACTGGATTTGGATTAGGTCTTTAAATGCTTAAGGTCTACAAAAGAAAGGAGTGAAGCACCCTGGTTCAAGCCAGTAGTTTAACAAGAGTCTGGACTCCATACTTGTCTGAATTACTTTCCACATCACAGGAGTTCACTGGGACATGCACATTACCTGCTTCTCCAGAACACTTGTTCTAGTCTGAAAACAGGCTACAGTTGTGATGTCCAGCAAGGATGACTGCTTTTTTGTACTTAAAAACAAATCTTGACAGGCAGCAAACTTCCATCTGAATAACTCACCAGAGAAGCATCTAACTGGAACCTTCAGTATTAGGAATGTTACCCTGTTAATTAGTCTAGTCTATCTCTATTGGGAAGGTGAATGTGCTAACAAGAATAATTAATCTTCATCTGTGTTTTGGATTTTATTTTCCAGCTTGAGGAGTGAACATGCTGAAGTGTTAAAACAGGGTTCTGGGAAGTCTGTGTTCCATTCCCTTAAAATTACTCAAAGCAAGTTAATTAAGCTCATTAAGTTCTACAAATTTTTCGGTTTGTGCTAACACCACAAAAGTAAAATGCTATTACTGTACAAACAGGATAATGGAGAACATAAGACATTGAAGCAGCTTTAAAGTTTCACAAACCTTTCATGTGGAATAAGCTGCAGTCAACACAGCCCTTCCCTCCCTACCCTGTTAGAAATGGGTAAGAATCACAAAATTCAAATGAGGCAACTAAGTGTGAGTTCTGGTGGGTGTGGAGGTGTTCCCCTCACAGCTGATGTAACTGCATCCATTTAAAGCTGGGAGCCACCACTCCACACCACCAAGAAGCAATTCATGCACCCCTGCTGGTGGGCCCCTCACTACAAAGGGCCCAGACGTTCCAGGAGTATAGCTAGTGTTGGAATAAAACAGTCACCAAATTCACACCCAAACTTCCCTCAAATCATGTGTCTCTGCCATTAGGTGACAGAAGGAATAACATCTCGGTGTGGCAATCCTGAGCCAGGCATTGAAGTGGTTAAATGTCTGGAACCTGCTGCTATTACACTATGGAGATATCACTCCATAGCAATTCCTAATTCTGCATTCCTTCAGGCCTAAAACCTGTCCCAAAGTGAACAGAAATGCTATATGTGTAAGGTTTGTGGCAGAACAAGCTAATTGCTGTAATTTATTTTATTTTCTTAAACAGGAGAAAGTACACTGTACCATACTGTGTCAGCCCCTATCTGAAGAGAGCAAATCCTCTTCTGTGAAGTTACTAAAATTTATGACTTTGGTGCAAAGTAGTTAGTAAACCTGGAGAAAATTTACAGCAAAGGCTTTTTACAGGGTGGAAAGGAATGCCTCTCTGGAAAGGTTTCCATTTTATAAGGGATCCTCCTGTGAACTGATGCATTAGGCAGATAGAGAGGTAAAACAAGAAGTGAAGCAAACAGAGGAGGAAGCAGCGCCAGCTTTGCAAAGAAGTTCAAGGGCAGTGACAACACATGCTGCATTCCTTCTTCTTGCTCTAAACACAAAAAGATAGTAAATGTCTCAGAGGAAGGAAAGGGGATATGCTAAGAAAACAGATTTATGTTGAAACATGGCCTTAAAAAAACCTTGGACTGATATTTTCTGTTATTTCAACCACTACTTAGACATTAATGAACTGGACAAAGGAAGTGGATAAATAATACTGTTCAGAGAGAGTGATTTTTTTTCAGCATGCATTGCCTGGTGCTTCCAAACCCTGATATTTTCATCCTTAGAGATGGGAGTATCAGACCAACATTGGCCCAAGAAGAAAACAGGCTTATACGACTTCGGTCTCTGCTCAGAGGTCCCCAAATTCTCCAACCTGAACCACTCCACAGTGGTATGGAGTGCTTACCCATGCTGTGGGGTGGATGCTTCCACAGCACCTGCAATGTGCAGTCAGCTGGTGGGCAGCAGTTCCAGTCTCTCCAGTCTGCTCAAAGCCAGTTCTTACTCTAGTCACTGCTGGCATGATGGCTTCTGTTCAGGACACAGGTGATACAGGGAGTGCAGGGATTACGGAAAGTAAGAAAACAGAGCTGACAGACTGATGAGATAAAGGTGACAGGTTATATGGATGCAGTAAGGCAGTGAGTGTCCAGAAGCACAGAGATGGGATCCTAGCATGGGGAGGTGAAGGTAAATGTTAGAAGGCTGGAAGAAGACGTCCGAACAACTCCCTGCTTTCTGTATCAGGTCCACTGCTAGTAAAATGGGTGATTTCAATTCCTGTAAATGCTCCTTCCTCACACAAAAAAAAGTAGCATGAAACTAATCTTCAAAGGACACATCAGCAGGCAGGCCAAGGACTGCCTGTTTTACTGCCTCCTGTGAAACCAAACTTTTCAGAGCACTAGCAGAGACACCAGCAGACACTGTATGTGTTCTGGACTGCAAGCACAGAGGATGAACTGGCTGCCTCACTCTCACTGAACAGCTGCCACAAGTGAAAATAAAGCTGCTTGTGGTCTGAGTCAAATGTAGAGTAAATGCCTCTCCCCAACCAGGGGAAAAACAAAGAAGAAAGGATGACTTCAGCTGAGGTCCGCAGTGCTGCTTCCAAGCAGAAGAGGCTTGCACTGGGATCCAATGCCCAGGAAGGATCTATCAGTAGAACTGGGCCACAACACTTGGCTCTACTTATACATGAGAATTAGATTAATTTTGTTTCTCCCTATCAATGCAATCAAAACAAACTTTCTATAATTAACTTCCTTGTCACTGAGAGGAATGACACATATAGGAAGGATGGGGAAAGTGGTTTTATTTCACCTTCCATTTTTCACTGGAGGGAACAGCAGGATTAAAGCTATTCAGCCCAATACTGCTTCTGGGATTATTCTATTATGTCCAACCAGATCATTGCAAGTATAGACCTGGTCTCAAAGACCTTCTTGTCCTCCACACGTAAGGTTTTAGAGACTAAATCCTCATGTAACCAAGTCCCAATTGTTGCAAGTATGTTGGAAGGCGATTCAATCATAAAGACACTTCAGTTTCATTAGTTTCTTATACTATGAAAATTTGGATAACTAGACCAGCATCTTGAATCAAATGAAACAAACTTCTTAGAACAGTTTTTTAAAACACAAGAAGTCATCACAGGCAGAATATGACTGTGCCTTGATTAAAAAAAACCCAACATGTTCCTTGTTGGTATAACTGCACAGAACAATTAGTTCCACCTTGTCTGCATTCTCATAGATTGATTTTTTTCTTTCCAGATGGATGTATCATTTCCTGGCAGCTTCATCCCCAACACTGGGCCCCTTGCAATCTCTATCAACTGGTAATTTTAAAATATTTTCTCATCGAATGTTAAAAATGGATCAATGCACTAAATGACAGTGAAATAACAAAATAGTGAAGCAACAAGACCCCAAATCTTTCAAATTTTAACATCAAACCATCTTGATAGAAGTCTGATCTATCAAAAAGAAGGAAAATAACTCTCTGAAAGTACAAGGAAAATATTTATAAAGAATTAAACTACTGTGCTCAACAAAAATGGCATACCATGCAATAAGAATGAAAGTACTTTGCCTCTCACTCAGGCTGTGCAGCTTTCCGGTTCACTGGCAGAGCTCAAAGACCACTACTTTTCACCTGCATTGCATTTAGTCTGTATTTTTGGTGCAGATCTCTAACAATGAGACCAGAAGAAAAAGAAGAGAAAAATCCCCTTCAAACCCCTAATCTATTTTTCCATCATCACCTACTCAGAAAGTACAAGTATAAAAATATGCAATGGTGGAAAAACCCATCACACAATACAAAACAACCCACAGGACAAACTCATCTGTGAAGTAACTAACCACAGCGCTCAAACTCCCACTGCTGGCTTCTGTCATTTTCAGTCCTCCGGCACAGCTTTTTCTTAAGTCAAAAGGTGATTGTGATTCTCTTACCCTGCAGTGGTGACTGTCTCACTCTCTACACTGGTCAGCCAAGGTATGTCTCAAAGCACACTACTGACTTCCTACAGCCTTTTATTATTTAGGACATATGGCAGGAAAAACTGTTGCTGCTGTAAAAAATCAAGCCTGGCCAGAAAACTAGCCATGTGAAAATTCTAACTTTTAAAATGCTTATGCTCTCCCTTTTATTAAAAGAGGGAATCTGGCAGTTTTACTTCTGAAAACCTCCCAGTTCTAAATCTGTACAAACTACACACACATCCCACCACCATCCCAGATTACTCCATATTACTTCAAATTTTAATTAAAATTATGTAGAAATATTTTATCTGGAAGTTGGAATTGTTTAGTAATCGATGACATATAATTTAGCTTTCCTTTTTTTCCCCTAGCATAGTCATCAAAATATGCAAAGCAAACAAAGCAATTAAGTGTAAACTAATCCCCAGTTTAAAAAACCCAAATGTGTATCAATGATAACTGATTTTGATCACTCCTAGTTATGTGCCTACTTGAGATTACACTAAACAAGCTGTCTGATTCAGTCGTCATCATCAAGAGACAAAAATTTGCCAGTTATATTGCAAATTTCTGATGGAGTCAGCAGTGAATGTGATAGAAAAGGAAGGAGCTCACTTCTCATTTTGGACAAAAGAGTTTATTTATCTCATATGCCCCAAACAGGTGAGTTTTCACCCTTTTTTGTTTATCATATTTATGTGTTTATGTGTACACACTGGTTAATCTGATATTAGATCAAGACTAAGGTCCTTTCTGCTCTTTTTTTCAGTCATTCCTTATTTCTATTGAGACAACTCCTAGAGCTCTCATCTTCAAGATGCAAACCACTAGACAGGGAATAAAAAGATAGTTCCTGACTTAAAGATCTTCTTTTTATGAGAATTGCAGATTACAAATCTCTTAGCTGCTGCTAATTATTTCCCACTTACAAACAATCTTCCCTAAGGTATAAGAGAAAATACACCAAAATATGTGACAGGCCAGAAGAACTGTGTATAAATAAGGACTTTGAGTTTTCTCCATGAAATATTAGAAGCTTTTTCAAATAAGTAACATTAACCAAAGATTAGGTTTTTCTACCCCCAAAAAAATCAGCTGGGACTTTCATACAGCTTAAAATTTAGGAAGGGTCCACCAGAGAACTGGAGAGATGCTGGTTTACTTTTAATCCCACACCAGCACGCCTGCTGTTACCAGTGTGTTTTACATCAGAAGATCTCATTCCTTCATTGAACTCATTGGTGAGTTCATGTCAATTCTCTCCTGAGCTGAGAAAGAGAAACCCACATATGCTAGTACAGAGACTCCTGCCTGCTGACCTAAAAAAGGAATTGACATTAAGAAATGAAAAAATCCAGCTGGTCTGATTTCTTGCCAGACAATCTACCAGGCATGACCAAAACGATCAGGACTCAGGAGATCTGTGGAGGTGGGAAGACAGCTGGTGGTTTACAGCACCTGAAAGAGGGCCCAAATCAGGGAATTGTGGAGTTGAGACCCTCAGGAACAAATATTTCTTTTTACTGGTGAAAATGTTTTGCCTCTGTGGCCTGACATCACACCACAAAGTGATGAGTTTCCAGCTCTCTATCATTGCTGCAGTGCTGCAAATGACAGAACAAGTAGTGATTTGGTGGGAGGGATGGTGAAAAATAAGCAGAAGAAAGCAGTTAAGTAAATTCCTTTCTGTAACTGAGTATAAATTCTTTACCCCTCAGCTAAACCTCCTTCCCCTTCTAATGGTGGTCTTAGATGAATTCCCTCCTTTTCTAAAATCTAAAATGATACAAATTTACACCATTCTTTTAGTATCCAGAATTCTTTCCCACATTGCTCACCATTAAAACTTAAGGCAGCTTCTTATTTTGAACCTCTCCTATGCAGTCATTTCTTCCTGTCTCTCCAAGACTGGAAAATAAAATCTCAAACCATTGAGCTAAGGGAGGTAAAAAAAAAAAAAAAACAAACAACCCAGATCTAGTATTTTGCCTGCCTGCACATATAAAGGATGCTTAGGTTGAAGAACAAAGCTTGCCCAATCATGGCATCTGGCAATGCTAGGGCCCTGTGATCCAGAAAATGCTTTTAATTATCACCTCACCAATCAAGCTACAAGTTATTGCTTTATTTTTTTTTTTTTGTTTAAGTTCCCACAGGGAATTAAACAGATCATGATATTAATCAGAAGGTATGTAGGAGGGAGGGGGTAGAATGCTAGAATTACATGTATGTAGGTCCCTTAAGGCCTGAATAAAGAAATGAGATTTAGAATCCTACTGTCAGAGCAACTGAAGGCTTGCATGCTGCAAACCTCAGCCCTCTGACCTACACGGCCATGGCATTATCATATCTGATTTTCCCAGGATGGTTAATCTCAGCTGCTAAACTTCATCAGTCTCTGCTAGTGTTTACCCATCATCTGGATTTGCCACTTCCAAACTTTCCAGACTAGAACCGAATAAGCCAGCTGTCACACTCACCCATCGAACATAACAGCCTGAAGCCTGGAAGCCTAAATGGCTGAATCCCAGAAAGGCAGAACAAAAGCTAATACAGCTGGGGGAGGAGAGTGAGATACAGCTCTGAAACTGCAGTGAGTTTCAGACTGCAGTTCACGGCAATATGGTCGTGTTAGGATGCTGCGGTCTGAGATAACGATTTTAGTCCCTCAGTCTATTTTTTTCCATAAAATAAGTCTTGGTTAAGAAACAGTGCCATGGCAATTTAGCTCTCATACCCAGGAAACCGTCACAGTGCAGGCAAAAGCAGCAGTACTCCAGGTAAGGCAGGAGCCAGTCTGCAAATGAACCTTAAAATCAGAGTCAGGGTGCGGAAGGGTGATGGGGCTAGGAGAGAGAGAGTCTAGTTTCTGTTGCACAATGAGTTCTCCAGCAAAGTGGCCAATAAAAGCACCAATTAGTACTAACTTACCCAGGGTGTTTCTGACGGGGCTGCCCATCTCCCGAGGAGCAGGCTGATGGTGTGTGCCTATGTGGCAGACAGAAAAGGACAGTAGGTGTATGCAAGCTGGTTTTCACTGAGCACTAAGGTCTTGGTAAATATATTCTGCTAAGAAGCCACAGAGAGCATTGTGCTGCTACAGTCAGGTCACTGCCAGCACCTGAGTTTGCTCAATTAACACTGTCCCTGACAGTCAGCCTACACTGGGGTGGATTTTCTCAATATATTCAGCATAAAATGTCTAAATTAATAACAATTTCTGATCACAGCCTAGTTACATGGCTTTGAACTAGTGAATTAAGTTATATGTCCTTTTCACTCCTGAGCACAGGAGTATTTTAGTAGTATCTTTTACTTTTAGCAGTATCTTTAAAAATAATTTTCAAATTTAGTGAGTGACAACTTCTTTATGCAGATGGTTGAAACATGCAATAATTAAAACTCCACAGTGGGGCTGATAACCACAAGGACTATGTTTAAAAATAAGTGTTAAATAGTACTTCAAGTTGAGACTGTAATGCAAACTGAGCAAACTGCTTTACTTTGGATGATGACCATCATAATTTCTTTGAAAATTTAGCCATCAGTGTTCTTAACACTGATCCCATACATTACATTTGCAAGAATTCCCTCTAGGTGTAAATAAAAACAACAATCTTAGAGCTGTAAAGCTTGGATCATGAGCCAGAGTTATCAAAACTGAAATTCCAGAAGGAAACAATCCTCTTTCAGCCTGCAACATGGAAACAGAGGTCAGCCAAACATTTGGGGGCTAGAGATGACTGTTTGCAAATTACAGCTGTTCACATCTGGAGTTCAGATTTGGCCAAGTGCTTAATACTATCCATCACAAAAGCTGAACTGGAAGAATGTTTTGGTTGCATGACTAAGAACATAAAAGTTAGAAAATATTAAATGTAAAAAACCGCTTTGTGCAATTTCAACTCTGCCTATCAAACGCAGAACAATGGACTCAATTACCTCTCACAATGAATATCATCACGGTTGAGTGTGGCATTTCTTAACTGGTATTTAACCACAAGTCTGCACTTGCCAATATAGGTTTCTCTGGCTGTATCTATTTCTCTGCACAGAGTGGTCCGTGACACAAGATGAAGGATGCAAACACTTCTCTGACAAACTATCTTTTGGGCTGGCCCAGAAAACCCTACACATAGACTGAGCTCAGAGTACTCCTGAGTACTCAGAGCACCTTCAAAATATGGCTTGGAATAGCTTCTGAACATACATTAATTGGGCACTTTCACTTTGTTTTTAATTGCACAGCCAATATACTCATGTATAGAAAATGTGATCCCTCTCACTGTAAGATGTATGACAAAACGTTTTAGTACATGCACCACAGGGCTCACTGTTCAGAACTGACTCATCTACATAGCTGAAAATACATATATATTTATGTACTTAGGCACACACACGCAGAGGCAGTATAAAACATGTAGGATGTTAAAATGACTGAGAATTACAGGGGTCTGGCTTCACTCTCTGACTGACACAGACTTTCCAGGAGTTTCTCAGCTAGTCAGTCCCTCTCTTCACAGCACAGTCACCCATCCTGAAGCAGAGGAGGTGTATGGTTTTTTTCTTCATCTCATTCTCAAAAAGGAATGACTTACTTTATCTGAATTAAGCAAATAAATTCAATTTTGGACAACAACCAAGACTGGAAATTTTCATCCCGATAAGCTTTTCTGACTGAAGACAGAGGGTAAGAAGGGAAACAGTTATACAGCCTTAACTACAGGAGGTTCCTTCCGTTCCTGCTATAATGTAAAATATTCCAAGACGTGCCAAATTTTCACGGTAGTCTGCATCAGGCAGCGACAGGACACTGAAGTGCTCTGTGGAGACTAATGCAGAAATCCAAAATGATCTTTTGACTGCAGTGACTCTTCTCTCCTGAGATGCATTACATGTTTTAAAGTCAGTGAAAAATAAAAAATTGCAAAATATCACTTTTAATCCTTGAACTACAAAATCTTTGAAACCTCCAGAGGCCAGTCAAGGGCCAGAAACAACTTTTTTTCCCAGATTTGGGGGGGCAGGGGGAGGGCAAGGGGAAAGAGAGAGAGCAAAGAGTGGTTGGTTTCAAATAGCAACATTGTCCAAAAGGGTGAAAGGGAACAGATGGCCATGGAGAATGCAGCCTCAAAGCTCTAAAGAAAAGGGCTATTTTGACAGATCTTGCTGTTTCCTATTCAAGCATGAACACTCTGGCATAGAGAGTTAAGATGATACAAGGAACAACCTCTGTTCCCAGCAACTGACTATGGGCAACTGGCCTCTGAAGCTCTCTGAGAAAAACAACATGAGACAGACAGACAAACAGATATGGCAGCAAGCCCAGTCACCAGGAAAGGGAAAAAAAACAAAAACCAAGAACCAAAAAAAACCCCGCAAACATCAGAAAGGCTAGAAACAGCTGCCTCTTCCTGGCTCCAGTGCAGAGCATTAGAAAGAGCCTGCCCAGCCTTTCTCATCTTCCTTTTCGGTGAAAACTTCTTGAAGGGGTCACCCTCAAGCTGTTGGTCTTTGCCCTGAGGGGAGGTGAAAAAGAGGACAGACCAGAGCTCAAGTCTGGCTCAACGAAACATGCTTCCTTTTAATCACAAAGACCTCCCTCCAGCAAACTATGAAGAACTCTAAACATAAAAATGCATCATTAATGCTGGATTTTTGCATGCAAAAAGGTTGAGAAATTTAAAGTTGTGGCTCCCACAGTATGTATAATTTGTTTGCATAAAATACAGTAGAAAGCCATTATATCTGAGGGCAGGGAAAATTGTACCTGCTGTGGGAAACACTGCTAATGTGTGTCCTGACTTTTCTATTAGTCTTACCAAGAGAGTGCCATCAACAGCTGTTTCATTCACCAACTCTGGATATGTGCTATCAGATAGAGATATCAGTTTTGAAGGACAGCTTCACGTCCACACCCAAAATTTAAAGAGGAACCTGAGCCACTAATTGTAACCAGACTTCACTGTTTCCAAAGTCCATAGAACAAGAGATGAATCTCAGTTTCTGAATTTCTCTCTGATTTCTATATAATTTTCATATTTAAGGCAGAGCCTGATGTACTCAGCCAAAGCTTGCCTATGGGCAGAAGCACTGAGCAATACCTTTCCTTTTCACCGCAGCGGGGACCAGAGCAATGGCAGTTTCACGCAACAGTTGCAGGGAGGAAAAGAGGGGGTATATGGTATAAATATTAACTATCTTCACAATCCTTCCCTGAGGCAGGGAAGTGGCTATCATCTCAATTTTAATATCCTCCTTTTTAAAAATCATTGAAGGAAAAAGATAATAAAGAACTATGGGTGCTCACATGCCAGAACTCCAAATGAAGAAATGTAAATGCTACATACTGATCCTATCTGCACCTTTGTTCCCTCATCTGTGAAATAGCATTTGTTTACTTTAGTCAATAAGAAGTAAAAGTGTAGAAAAATTGACATCAGGAACAAACCACCTCGACATCCTTAGCAATCCAAATTATTATTAAAACCAGCGCTTTCTACAAGATGTAAATAATTTGTGGGGTTTTGTTGGTTTCACAAAGGATAGCTGATGTAGTCATCACTAGTTGTAATTGTTAATAAGTAACTAAATAGATAGGATCTGACTAGTGGAAGTAGTCAAACAGTAAATAAAATACCTTATTTTAGGTTAAATCAGATAAATTCTGTTTCTTTTCTTCTTAACCATGAGCTTCCTAAGACTGAGTAACTGCTCCAGGCTATACTTATTAAAGGAAACTCAAATGCAGATTATTGGCTAAGTATTCATAAGCACTGAACTTGTGGATTCAACTTTCTTCCCCAGGTTTCCTTGAGTAAAGTCAACCTAGTACCCCATAGTTTTCATTCTGCTTTACTTCTAATATATGAGTCCTTCTGTTCACTGAAACAGTAACCAATAGTACTCACAAACCCATTCTGTCTTTCACGTTGCAGGACAGGTGGTCCCTCAGTATATTCCCACACATTCCAAATATTTTAAGTGTTCCACATCTGTTGTCTAAAACATTTTTAGTTCCCTGCAAGAACAGTAGGAGATGAAAACAAGAAGTTATATATAACATAGCAACTGACCTTGTATGCCACATGAGCTCTCTGTCATTTCAACAAGATTATAAATTTCAAAAAAGAGCTCAATCTTAATTCGTTATACTATACAGCTATCTTGCAGAGAAGATAACTTGAGAATTAACTTATGACAGCTGTAATAGCCCAGACAATAAAACTGAATCTAGATGTGACTTTTTCCCCCCAAGTATCTGCTGATCTACAGGAAATTTTTAAAAATTAGAGAATCGAGGTGATTCACACATTTTCTCACCCTACAAACCCCTCTATCTGGTTAAAAAAACTAATCAAAACATCTCCCACGTACATATAAGCAATCTTGGTGGGATTTTTATAAGCGTTTAGTGTTGGCCTACAGCAGGTATGGAAACACTAAACACTTTTTTCCCCTCCCCTACAAGAATGAATCTAATCAACATGCTTTAAAAACATATGTGTGAAAGCAATTCTTCTCACTAATGAAACAGAGCCACTGGTCAAGATTTCTGGAAATTCAAAGCACTAATTGCATTTCAACTAGTAAGCTACTCATAGAAGGCAGAAAATACAGCCTGGGCTGTACTTGGGAGAGGTGCCGAGGGTTGGCATTTCTGCTCTCGCTCAAAGTGTTGCGAGATGGCAGCAGCTACCCACAGCTGGGAGTCTGGTTTGCATCTTGGGCAGAAGCTGGCACATCTCGCTGAACCAGTGCTGCAGCTCCATGGGGCACTGGCTTGTTACAGACTGTAAGAGGAGACCAGCCCCTGATGCATGACCAATGTCATTTCTAACAACATTCAGCATTCCTTCAAGTACCTTTTCCGGCACAACCACACACATCAGCTAGGAAAGTTAATGTCTCATCATATGAGATGCTATCAGTACAAACATCATCTCCAAAACTATGCAATAGAAACCAGTGCACAGTCTTTTGCTGCTGTTATTTTGTTTTATTTCTTCAATTTAAAAGAAACCTTCTAGTCTGAGCTACACTGAAATATTATAGGGGATCCCTGTGCGACAGACCCAAAGACCATGCCTCATGGCAAAGGATGCCACTGTATGACCATGTTCAAATAAAGCACGACTAGAACACACAGCAAATGTCTTAGAACTTCCCATGGAGCCAGGACTGAAACTCAGGACTGAAACTGCACATCCAGTGATATGAAGCATGTGTCTGTTTTCCAGCATCACCTAGTTGCCAGAAAGTAAAGCAACTTTAGTCATTGACCAATTAGGTAATTTCTACTTCATATATACCCTTAAGCCATCCTCTCCAAAAAGCAGCACTGTGATTTCAGTACCTATCTTGGAATCAATGAAGTCAACTGACTTCTGCTTCTGGAAGGCAACACCATGGGTAAGTTCATTCAACCTGATGTGACAAAGAGACATAGAATGGGAAGACCATCTATTCCACATAGCAAAAACAAGTAAATGCTGTTTTTTCATCTCTTCTGAAGCTGCCTGTCCTACCTTAGGCATAAACTCCATGATTTGATTACATTACACTTTGAAATAATTCAAATTTCTTCACACTTAGGCTAGGAGTATGTAAAACAAATAACTTGAGTGCTGTGAAGGAATACAACCCCTGGGGAATGCCACATGCATTTCTCAAGCAGAACTCCTACCATGGAGCCCTTGACTTGGAAAAACAAATGAACAAGAACAGTAATTAAAACGCAAATGAACAAGAACAGTAATTAAAACATAAATGAACAAGAACAGTAATTAAAAAGTAGAATAATTATGAGATCAACTTTGTTACCAAGTAACAGTATGAGTAAAGATAATATACTTGGCATACATAAGAAAGGACTAAATACTGACTAAGTAGTGTGTTGGTGAATGTGGTTAAACAACTTGACCTTCTTGTGAAGCCAATTTTGAATTTTGCCCTTACAAAACCTCTCATAAAAGCTCTGCACTGGCAGAAAGTTTCTGAAACTGACAGAAGGCTACAGCTGGCCTAGATGAATTGAATGTGAAATTCAGAGCTAAGCCACAATAGCACAGAGTCATCCCACAGAGCCTTACATCCAAACTCATGCACAAAGTAAAGTGTCAACAAAAAGCTGGAGGCTTAAATAATGTGGAAGGATTAATTTCCTCCGTAAAACAGCATTTGGGGAAGTGGAAAGATCCATTTATTATCTGCAATTTTCAAGACAGGTGAAAAGGACAAAAGCCTATGTAGAATTGCTCTTGGAGGATGCTGCATGAAGAAATACAACTAGCTTGTCATCAAGGTACAGGAGACCTGGAAAGCACATAGTGCAGTGACCCTGGATTTTCTCAGAAGAAAGCACTCCCCTTTTCTGAAGGGCAGTGCCCACAACCATTTCATAGATGCTGGATGGATGCAAGCTAATGACAGTTTAGGTAGCCTGGTTTGGAATCACTCAGATATGACATGAATGTGCTCTACATATTCATTTGCCATATATAGTACACATTCAATGACTCTAAACTGAAAAAGATGCTTCATATAACTATCATGCTCTAATCATGTTAAAAAGAAAACTGTTTAGACAGTAGTAGCTAGGAAAGTGCCTCCTGGATACTGTTGATCATCACAACACTACAACCTCCCCTACTGTCAATGGGGGTGTACATGATGAGAGATCTTGCATGTTATTATCTACTTAGACAGGCAAAGCTTTCAAGAAATAAGTAGTGTCTGGATGTTTGGTACCTAATGGAGACCAACCATTCTTCAAAATCTTTTATGTCAGTTCTAACAAATGTGCCTTAGTTCTTCCAGCAACATAATTACTGGAAGAGATTTACGATTGCTCAAACTAGATAATCAGAATAGACTGTTCTTTTCTTAACTTCTAACTATTTTTTTTTCAGTAAGGAGAACTAATCCTCAAAACAATTTGTAAAAAGTCCCGAATGAAATGAATCATATGAAACTAAATAACTGGTTCTGTAAATGAGTAATAGGATTTCAATAATTTATTTTGGAACAATATGCAGGTATAAATGTTGATCTTGCTAGTATCAACTTAGGTAAAATAAAGTTTATAGTATGTGGTCAGTTCAAAAATGAGGCCATGTAACTATATTACCACGTACTTCTGAAGTCAGTCAACAATATTGAGCTACTTTGGAAACACAGTAGAATTTGATACAAGGTTCACCTTTAAGATATTAACCTTTCCAACTTAGTGAAGCCAGAAAATGGAAGTGCTCTTCTGTACTTGCTCACTTTACAGAAGAGGGGGTCTTGGATTCAAAGCTTTGCTACTAACTGCAGACTTGTATCACAGCTTTCAAGCTTCCCCCTGTGGATAGGTACATGCACTCAGCTGCTCCAGCAGGCAGTAGGATTTGTAGGAACACCTCTGGTGGCAAATTTGGGCCTAGTTTTATATCTGTAGTTTCCAGCCATTACTAGTGAACAGAAGCATATCAATAGCTTGCAGCCATGGCTAGCCTACATTTATGTCTACTGAACCAAATGAACAACTTGTATATTCTACACTCCAACACTGACTATGCTGGCAATATTTCCTAACCCCAGCCAGTAAAAAAAAAAAAAATAACCCCTCATATTTTTAAAATCAGTCAATCTACTAAAGAATAAATGCTTTGTGAAAACCTGTACTTGCCAGTAAATCTTCTGACAGACACAGGCCATGCTGATACCTGCCAAGCAGATTTCCTGCTGAACATTGCTGCTTTCCAGCCCACTCTATGGCAGCCTGCCCAAACAACAGCTTTGGACCAAGGACCTAGGACTTCCAAGGAAATAGCTTAGGCAGTGTAAGAATAGGGGAGAACATCTACATTCACATCTTTTTCAAAAAATATGTTGCAACTCTGAGTAGACACTAAAATACTTGTCTTTCCATTCCAATTAAAAGTATTTTCTGAAAACTCAGGAATTATTGCACAACAAGAAATATCATTTATCAGTCACTCCTATTACAAAGAACAACAGTCTTAATCCTTTACTGGAAAGCAGATCAACTGCCTCTCAATTGCCCTTCCCTTTTCCCTCACTACAAAATTTGCATTCTTACCTGGAGTCATACTGTAATCTAGCTCATCTGGCCAGTCTCCTACTCTAACATCTGATCATTGTTGGCTAGGACAGTGCACAAAGACTGTTCATACTATAAGCAAATGACTTTCAAGAAGGAAGAGGCAATTTGCAAGAGCAATTTACATTATCAAAGGTCTGACAGAAATTGTGGAACAGGGCTATAACATCTTTGATAAATTATCAACCCTTATCTTTATAGGCAGACATAACGTACCTCTAGAGTACCTCAGAAAGAACTGGTAATTACTACTGATGAACTGGTACCTACTTTTATGATACTTGACCCTAAATGTGGACGTATTTTGTACATGATCTATGGAGACAGCTATGGCTCAAACACATTTGTTGCCATTCATTAAAGTGGTAGAAACAGCATAAAACTGGGGAAGAGGTTCCCAAATTTGTAGGGCTACTCATAAACTTTACCATTTTTCCTGGTATGTCCCTAGTCAATGTTAATATAATCCTTCTTTTAAAAGCAAGCACTGCCAAAGAAAAACAAATTACTTGGCTGGGCTTGCACGATCAGGTTTTTGAATTTAGTCAAGACATGTTATATCCTATCTCTTGTAAGAAGTGCCACAGGAATTTCAATGAGTTCAAATGGTGAAAATAACAGACTTGTGCTTCATGTGAAAGACAGTGTTTCAGCAAAAAGAGTACCTCTTTATGTCACTCCCAGTGACTGTCTCAATGCTAATCTAGCAGAAAATAAGATGCTTACTGAACAACCAGTGTTATTATTCTGTGCCCAACAAAAGCTTATCACAATCACTTCAACCCAATCCTACTTTATTTACAAGACACTGCAAGATAAGAGCCAGAGGCAGCAGAGTCATTTGTCAGTTAACACTCACAGCTGACTATAGCAAGAACACATTCATGAAAAATTGAAATTAGTCATTCTCCATTGGTTTCTCTAGACTTTCTCTTCAGATGCAGTGACTTATTTAAGCAATAACCATTGCAACTCTCGTGAAATTACAGAAGGTACAGGAACAGCTTTCAAACACCAGTAACATTTAATTGTATTAGTATGCCCTCCAAAGGCATTACTGTGGGGTTAAACTTACAGTGATACAACATATTTTGCTTTGAGTTTAAGTGGCAGTCTCTTCACAGAATGGAGACTGGAATTGAAAGCTGTGGTCAGCAGCAGGAGACTGCCATTAGTGCAACACACCCCAGATTAAGTCCTCCCCTTAATAACCAACATACAGCAGTAGTGCTGAGTTTGCCTGACACAGCTGTATGGTATCTTGTCAGTTCAGAGACAGAAGAGTAAATAGGGCACTGTAAGAGAATTTGCCAGACCATAAGTGTCTTGTCATATCCAAAGCAAAATGCATGTAGTGTATGAATCAATTTGGAATATAAGGTTAAAAACTAAGGTTTGTATTGGCTGCAAAAGAGCCAAATTGTTCTCATTCTAGCCATTATACTGTCTGAGCTTTTCTCCCCTAGCGAAAAACATCCATGGAAAAAAGAAAGAAAACAAAAAGGCAGCGTGTTCCTAGCACTACCCTCGTGCTCTCAGGTGATCTTTTCATTGCCTACAACTTCAAGCTCACCACCTTCAGGAACAGGCAAGGAGAAATGAACTCACGTTCATTTACTGCACAGAACTCTGCAGTGAAATCTGTATGTAGAAACTTATTCTCTTGTAAAACTGAGTGCATTCTGGGCCAAACACAGCAACATATCAAACTCAGAACACATCAAACAGTTAGTGCTAATATTTATATCAGTGTTGATAATGACTTCAGAATGGAAGAATTCAGCTCCTTTCCATCCTAAATTTGGTGTTGGCTTCAAAATCATATACATAAATGAGATACATCGATGGAAAATACCAAGTCTTGTTTGCTCCCACGACATAGCACTGATATTTCCATCAGTGTTCTTGAATCTTAGTAATTATTTTCTAAAAATAATCAGCCAAAACCTATGTTTCTCTGTAAATGTGTTAATGTTTTACTGCTTTAAACACTAAGTTTTTTTCAAATCAATGTCTTTTATGTCATCTTTACTATCATCTGTAAGCAGATAAATATTTCAGATTTTACGTACTGTGACTCAAACTTTATTTGAGAAAAAGAATGATGAACATAAAGCAAAACTGACCATATCTGCTGTAACAGTCCATGCGTAAAGTTCTTTACACTCTCTACAGCACACTATTTGCTTCTTTTAATTGCTGTACTTGAGGCTGTAACTCAATACCTGCTTAGCAGCTCTACAGCTGTACTGCAGAACAATGCAGTGAACTGTCCCAAGGGAGACTTATTACATTGAATACCTATCCTAAAAATCAGCAAAAACTTTGTTATAGCAGGACATTTACAACAATACAGAGTGATTAGAAATCTGCCGTAAAAGTCAGAAGCTTGGAGGGCTTGGGGTGTTGGTTAGGTTTGGTTTGGTATTTCTGGGGGGCGAGGTTAGGTTTTGGGTTGGTTTTTTTGTTTGTTGTTGTTGTGTTTTGGTTTGTTTTTTTGTTTTTTATTAAGTGGTTAACTACAAGGCAGGCACTTGCCCTACATTGCTGCTGTTTCTGGATTTCTCTTCTAAAGTTACAGATGCAAAAACATCCTGGAAAATCTAAACCAAAGTTCTTTTGAAAAGTAGTTTCATCCAAATCGAATCATACCAAATAAAGCCATAAAATCAGAGACTACTCTAAGTACACTGTAATGAGCCCTCAGATTAACTGAGTTTGCAATGAATTCTAACACACTAATAAATTCCATGTACCTTTTGAGTTTTCTGGCAACCACACTGCACAGTCTTGGCTATTACCCATATGGGAGTTTTGCCACATTAATGGAATTAACATGCTGCTTTTCTTTTGCTAGCATGAGTTCTCAAATTATTTGAAAGGTTCTTGTATCTCAGTTCTGCTTTCCATGTTAAAACTGGTGTATCTAGCAGCAGTGACTCACTGTGGAGGACACGCACCATTTCAGCACTGGCTGAGAAGAATGCAGTGCTTGGGATGCACAAGGTCTCCATCTGAGCAACTACCAAAATAAGTAATACTGAAATAAATATTTATCAACTCAGCTGTAACTATTTCCCTTTCATACTCGACAGTGCCGGACAATAGACAAAATGTTAATGATTTGAATATTCATTCTTTTTATATGCCTCTTTTGATTGATTAAAATCACATCAAACATACATGTGTGGGACTTGTAAAGTCCCGCCTGCTCTAGTACAGTAAGGAAATCTGTTGCATGTGTTAATTTTCTCAGAAGAACATTACATCCCACTCTCTCTGCAAGATAAAGATCTATGTTTATTTCAAAAATTATTATTTTTATTCTTCTTACATAGCTGATTCCCAGAGGTAAAGAAACTGCAGTCTCAAGGGATCTGAAGTGTTACTCTGAATTTTCTGACATTTGCAGTAGTATCTTTACTTTCCGTTTTTTTCCCTACTCTTCATTTCTCCCACTCCCACCCAGGGGAAGTCTACTTTTTATTAGCTTCAGTGAGATTCCACAACAAAGTAACACTTCACAGCACCTACTTGTGTCCTCTACTTTGTCCAATTGAACTTCTGATAAATTGTCTTCACTATTACCCAACAGTCCAGGCTTCTAAGACATGGAAAGCAATAATGTGGTGGATGTTTCTCCTTATAAGATTTGATCAGTGGTGCAGTTCCCTAGTCCAAAACTGCTTCACATATCTGGGGGGGAAAAGGGGGAGGGCGGGGTGCAAGGGGAGATAAATTGTCTGAGATCAGCACCAAATCTTGCCTCATCTCCCAAGGGCAATGAATCATGCATCCTGCTCAGAATAAACACATCCTCATCGAAGGGGACTGTTGGATGGATTAAATAGAAAACACCCTAATGGGAGGATTTTGTCTGTAGATGCCACTCCAATGCATAAAGAGAAAAAGAAATTAAGTTGCTGTCCTGTGATTAAGTTCTTGTCCCAAGTATATCTCAGGCCCTTTCACTAAAAGCAGGCTCATTTTTCCCCCTTTCTGATCCAGTTTTTAAGATATCCAGATTACCATTTAACTTTGCACTGTGAACATCTCATTGCTCTCCAAGGTATAGGTAATAGCCAGTTACTAGCTAGGAATGAGTATTTTGCACAATAATTCTCTTAGTTTACTTTTGGATGGCTTAAGGAAGAAGATATGCCAGTGGAAAGGGAAGGGAGGAGAGAGAACAAAAATTAGAGAGGGGAGCCAAGACTGAAATGGGGTCAGTGGCAGGAAATGGAGCAGGGTGGGGATGGCTGAGCCTGTGACTGCATGGAATGGTTAACTGTCTGGAGCTGGCAAAGCATCATAAGAAGGAGACAGGGCAGCATAAAGCAATGAGCATACTGCACTCCAGGTCACGTGAGGAAGCCACAGGAAAGACTTTATAGTGCTATTAAAACATTTTAAATATGAGAAAATTGGACTCAGACAGAATAACAATATTGCAAAAAATGAATGGAGTACTGATCCACAAGGCATCATATCTCTTCTCATCTGCTCAAAGTCCAGAGGTCTCTCAGGTGAGACTCCATAATTCATAGACAGCTCTAAGCAACTCTAATGGTTTCCTTATGCTAGCATGTCAGCTGAAAAATACAATATGTAAGGACTCCACAAGAATCTCTTCCAAGGCTCCTTGAAACTTCATAGAGCAAAGACATCTTTATGTCTTTACTGCACCTGTACTCCATGAACCACACTAATTTTTAAGAAGTTTCTGATAGTTTTTTATTACATTGTGATGATCATATCCTGTAAAATTCACTGTGGAGGTTTTTGTAGTCTTCCTTTATCAGCTCTGAATTCTTTAGAAGGATATTTTCATGCTTTAACAGGGCTGTGGAGATCAGCTGGAAACTCTAGTACATTGTCATTAAATACCTCTTCATATTCTCAGAAATACCTCTTCATATTCTCAGAAATACCTCTTCATACTCACAGGAGATCCTCAAGTTTCAAGACTTTTCTCTACTTCACTGTAAAAGCAAACAATAACCTGTCTTAGATAGAGTGCACAAGACTTGCTAGCTCTCTACACTGAATAGCCATGGCAATTTGAAATACCTGTTAGCTGAGTCCTGTAACCCCAGCTATTAATGAATTTAAAATAATTGTGGTTTATTGCCCTTTTTTTCCACTTCTCATTACTTCTTTTAGAGAGGTATGTGCTTCATGTTCAGAAGCAAATTAATTAATTCACAGTTTAATTCATTTCATGAGTAGTGAAATAACTAGATCCTTGCCGTGGCAGCATCACTTAGTGAAGCTACTGTATTTCCACCACCTGAAAAAAAGTGCATTTGGTGTTCTTCTGCTCAGGCAAGCAAAAAGGTTAAGTGATATATTCCATAAGACAATACCTGTTGCAAGAAGTTATGCAACAGCATTTGAGTGGAAGAAAGGGACATATTTACAGATACCATGGTGAAATTAGGCCACAAGTTAGAATTCCATTACTGTGGCATCTTCCTTGTGAGTCCAGGGAAGATGAAAATATAAATGTTTGAAGAACTCAGAAAAATGTTGTTTGTCTTAGAGATACTACCTCTCCTTCAGATCAAACATTCAACTGTG
Source organism: Vireo altiloquus (assembly GCA_013396875.1). NCBI lineage: Eukaryota > Metazoa > Chordata > Aves > Passeriformes > Vireonidae > Vireo > Vireo altiloquus. The sequence goes on from VZRF01013633.1 coordinate 274,629, forward strand.
GCACATCATCTACCAAAACTGAAGACATACAAACATATTTATGCTTAATACTGCATGCTACCTTCAGGTATCCATCAGTGTTCTGTACCTGTCTGAAACTAATGATGGACATTCATTTTTATGAGCCAGCAGGAAGACACACTTTCTCCAAAGACTGTCCATTTCTTCCTTTACAACAAAGTTTAACCTGTATTTTTCCCTAAAATTCCCAGTATCTCAGAGATCAAACTGCTGTATTACTGTGGAGTGTCTGCCTGTTGCCAAAGCAATGCATTGGCCACTAGAATCAATTAAACATTCTTCTGAAGACAATTTAACACTTGCTCTATCTCACGTATTTGAAAGTTCCAAAGAAGTGGAACTTTTTTATTTTCATATGGATAGTGCTAGGATATGGGTTTGCATACTGATCCCCCAGCTGTCCAGCTTATAAATGCCAAGGAGTCTCAAAATCCAGTTGTCTTGCCTGAAATCATCTGATTTACTGTTTCTTCATCTCATGTTTTTGAGAAATTGGTCTTGAACTTTGCTCAAAATTATTCAGTCAGACTCAGTGAAATACCTCCTGTAATATGAAATACTTGTTCTGTGGAGAAAACCATGAAGTAGCGTATGGCTAAAATCTGAGTCTGTCAGTTTTGCATAACTGCTTCTTAGTGTACTTTGATGTCTTTTCCAGGCTGTGCTATGTTAAACAGATAACCTGTGTAAGCCAAGGAAAGAGAGGCCAGGTCCCATGGTTGAGCAGAAGGTTGACACTAGGACTATTACATCTATTACCATCTATTACCATTACTCAGTACCCAGTGCACAGCACGGAGGTGAAGACATGAGGCTGAATGATGTGAAGTAGCCGAGAATTGTAACAGCAAAACAGACAAGTGAAATGATGGACTTTCTTTCCCTTGGCTGAAGTAATACTGTACTCAAAAGACACAAAGCCTTAGCAGGCCTGGACTACCAAAGCCATTTCCTAAGATAAGCCTACACTGAATTTGAACAGGGCCTCACAGAGAGCCCTCTGAATCAACTGTAGCAAGAGGCTATGCAGGCTAAGCAAGGGGAAAAAGAGCAGGAAAAACTTAATGACCAGCATGAACCCACTTTCCTAGTCTGAGAATCCAGGCTTAGACAGGGGAGAACCACTGGAGCACACTTTCTGCTGCATAGAAGGCAATTAAAAATTTCCTATTTCACGTAGGCAGGAAAGTTCTCCGGACTGAAGACTGTGGCTCAAAGAGTGGGATTTCAAAGGATCAGGCAGAGGACATGGTAAAAATGGTATCTCAGACTAGAAGAACCACTGCTCCAAACTTCTGCTCCTTAAAATTTCATCATGCTGTTTGTTCCCTTTCCTTTTCTACACATTGTGACAGGATAATGGAGAATAAAGAGGTCTCAAATTGCCCCTCTGCTTGCAGATTCTGTGATGGGACAGTCTGTTGCTTTGCCAGGGTGGTTGTTCTCACAGAGCTCTCGTGACATGCTCAGTCAGCAACCATACCCAAGCACAGCAACAGGCAGAGCTTGTGTTTGGCATAGGGGAGCTAAAGACATTTGCCCCCCTCCTTTCCTTGCTTTCTGAGTTCAGTCTTTCTGATGACCAATGTTGACCAGAAGGGCCCTGGATTTTAAGAGCTATATGAAAAGAAGAAGAGATGTCTCCTGATGTGCTTGCACTGAACAGAAAAGCCACCTCAGGCTGTAACATGCCAGGAGTTGTCCATTTGAAAAACAAAACAAAAAATCTGGTTGCTTTATATCAGTGGAAGCTGCAGAGTAGTTCACAGTGGAACTGTGCACGCACACAAACACACAACAGGCCTTGCAGGGCAAATGAAGGGGCTTATTAGAGATGAAAGAAGGCCTCACATCATCCCTTGTAAGGGACCATTGTCTCCCTTTCTGCTACAGTGGTCTGTGAAGCTGTGGGAAACAAATGACCTCCGAGCCACAGCGCTGTGTGCAACTGCAAAAGAAAAGGAAGGGGGAGAGGGAGGGGGTTCCATGGGAGGGCCAGCATCCTCACTCTCCAGTCTTCAACATCAGTACCCAGTGCACAGCACGGAGGTGTTTCACATGCCTCCGTGCAGCTCCTGCTGCAGCCCAGTCAGCAACAAAACTGGAATCTCAGCAGAGAGAGCAAGACACCCTTCCCCACCAGCACAAGGGGTTTTTCTACCTGGCTGCCTGACTGGTTACTCAAGCTTAATGGTTGAAGATATGCTTCAGACCTCCTGCTTTTCATTTGTACTTTTTCATACCATTAATAAAGAACAAAAAAATCCTGCTTCACTTGGAAAAAGGGTAGACAGAAACAAACAAGTAAATGAAGCACTGGGAAAAAGGGACAGAAAGAATTGGTGTAGAAGACAAGTATCTATACCCAATGCTTATCCCATGTCTTTCACTGAGTTTCTGGTTATTAGAAATACTGGGAGATGCAAAGGTGAGTTAGACAGTACAAAAGCGCATTCACTCCCTATATTGCTTTGAATACAAAACACCCTCATTTATTCTTTCTGATCTCTTCTTTTTTTGCTTGCTCCTCATAACCTTCCTTCCAGTCATTTGATCAATCTTTAGTCTTTTACACCTAAATAGAACATCATCCTCTATTATACTCAACTCTGCTCTAAAGAACAAGACTAGTATTTTTGATCAGGCTAAATTCTACCAAGATGTGAAGTCCAGCACCTTTGGGAAGTCCACTGGCCCAGGAATCTCCTAAATCAGTTTTCCACTCAGCATCTGATTCCAAGATTTTTGCCTTGATATTTGGATATCAGTCAACACTATGGGAGTAATCATCTCTCTGCAGCGCCAAAAGTCAGACCAGGCTGCCAGAGCTAAAGAGGATGCTCCTGGCTGCACCAGGGAGGAAACTCTCTTGGACAAAGAGAAAATAGCATGGATATAACTATGTTCAGAACTACAGATAACATCCAACTTAGCTTTCACTGAATTTCTTCAGAACCTATAACCACAACACCAGAAAGTTCATGCAGTAAATCACCTTTGAAATAACCACCTTCTTTACAGGATGAAAAAGAAAAGAGTATTATCACTAACCTTATTTCGGTATTTAAAGATTAAGGAGATGCTCAGACACTTCGGTAGTACATGGAGAAAATTGTATATGTAAGGGTTTTTTTTCATATACAACTCTAAAATACATGATATTTGTAATTAAAAAGCATATAGCTGCTTTACTAACAGCAACACTAACTGTAACATACTTTAAAAAAATGTTAATATACTTTTCCATGAAAAATTCTCTTTAGCTATTTTGTTTAATACAGCTCAAGCTGAAGACAGGCTTTTAAGCCCTGCACTACACTGTCTGACTTGCAAAGGCATTCAGGAAATACCCAAGGTTAAACAAAACTGTTCTTAATTACTTTAAATTCATAAAAACAGCTCAGTGTAAGGTTCTGAATCCCTTTTTAGTTAATAGAAATCCCCCTACAGCTGGAACCCGGACTACAGCTCTAGCCACCTCTCTTTCCAATGTCAACAAAATTTTCCGCTTCTGTCACAAGATTTTGACAGTTCTTACAACATCAATGAATCAAGTCTTGTGGTCTCTCTAGAAAAGCTGCATTATCCGCAGTGCACATAAAAGGGGAATCAGCAGAAAGACAGCTTTGGGGTAGCTATAACCCACAGGTTACACTGTGAAGGGAAAAACAGAGATGGGAAAGAAGCACTGCCCTTATAGCTGGTCAACAGCTAAACATATTCAAACCAACAAAATTTGGATTAAAAGTAGTAAAATGTATCCACGACACAGAGTCTAGCAAGGAAAGTGAAAAGCTGGAAGAGCTCTCAACAGCCCTAGTTCACAATCTGTCAGGGGAGAGCAGAGTCCACAAAGCAGCACAGATTTGTACTGACATTTGTTATTCCCCAGAACAGGATTTTACATTGTCCAATGTAATTGTGTAAAAAAACCCCACTTTCAAACTTTGCTTAAGTCCTTCAGGAAGTTGATGGTAAAGCCACGTACAGAAGTCAGGTCTCCAGTTGCCTAGTCCTGTAAGTTCAGAATACTTTTCAAAAGGCTTGTGTGCATTTGAAAGCAATCTCTATATATAATAACTGCATAAGTGTCACATGGACTGTATCTGAGAGCTTAGGAACCTAACCACAGTACAGAGGTATGAGTTAGCATCTGAGAAATGGGAAATTAAATCTCTGTAATAAAACTGGGCTTTACATACTGCTTTTCACGTTCCCTATTTTTGGCAAACAACAGTTACACCAGTGGTTTTCACTATCCATTCAGAGTGAAAGAAAAATAACATGAACAGGAAGTAGTGAACTAGTAAACAGAATTATACACAGCCTTTAGTAGTCTCAGATAGGGAATTGTCTAATGTTTTCTATTTATCTTGCTGATGGTCATTTCAACAAACACCTACACACAACAAAGTTAATTTAAATGATTGCACAGTCTACAGAATAATATTTGCAAAGCACAGTAGCTACACAGTGACCTGGGATAGACAGCCCATAACCTTCAGATTATCTAGTGCCAAAGAACACTAAAACAGATTAAATATAAATATTGAAACCCAGGACACCACAGCCCTGAGTACAGTTATACACTACTTATGTACTCTGCAGATAGAAAAGCATGATCATAAAAATCAACAAAACCAGTATAAGGAGAATCATTTAAGTAAAGTGAGGCCAGCATAAGGTCCCCAATAACATCTCCCTCTTTCCCCAGCCCAATGCAAAGTCACTACAAAACAGAAAATAGGCAGCGTTGACTGTTTCAGTAAGGTTTTTCTTTTTAACTGTATTTTCAAGTCCCCTGAAACAAACTAAGTCTCTTTTGTTCTGCTCTAAGACTGATTGATCAGCTTCCATTAAAAATAATCAGGGCAGTGTGAAGGTGAACTAAATACATACACGTTATATTCAGCATTTAACATACATCCCAATTATTTTCCCAAAGAAAATATTCCCAGATAGCTAGTGAGCTGTTTAGAACTCTGTCCTACAGCAGAAGTACCAATCTGGCTCTCATTTTTGTGTCTCAGAAAACAGCTGTTTGTGTTTACGGTTACGAGCAAACAATTCAGCTTTTTAATCAAACAAGAGCTGCTTGGGTGCCTTTGCCCATGGCTATGGGAATCAAATCACTCTGGAAAACAGATCTTTTACAACTACTAAGAGGCCCTCAGCGGATGCAGGGGATTTGAGAGGTATGAGGAAACCAGATTTATAGTTTGCAGCATTCTCCATCCTGGGTCAATATACTGAGCTCAGAAACAAATTTCAAACTCTCAAAATGGCCCAGGAGTCAGTTTTCTTTCTTCTTCTCTCTCCAAATTATGTTCTTTCTGTCTCATGTGCCTACATCCTGTAGCTTTTTTCCCCAACGCATATGCAGAAACATAACAAGATATTAGGTCAGATCTATTATAAAACAAAGTTGGGGAATCCAGAGAGGATGCTGTTCTTTTTCTAGCAATAGGCTACATTTTTCCAGAATGAACACACAGGACCATTTTTCCAGTCTGAACACTTGTATGCTGGCACTTGCTTAGAGGTTGAAGAGAACATGTGAGCTCCTCTCCATATTTCATTTAGCTTTGTAGCAACCTTTCCCTGCTGTTGGCCTGCTTGGAGCTGTTCCTCACAACTACAAGGCATGTACATACGCAATACATGCAATTATTAGTTTGCCACAAAACAAGACCAGTTGCCTATTTCTCTAGAAGTGAGTTAAACACAAATATATCAGTGGTGTGCCCCATAAGGAGTCAAAATGGAATGTATACTGGCCAAGACTTCTGTTACTTGCACTGCTATGTGCATCAGCCATCAAAGGAGAAGCAGGTGAGTTTAAATTCTGCAGCTCTAGACTCAGAAAGACAAAAAACCATTATCTCAGTGAGAAGCAGCTAACTAGTTGTTCCTCCTCCTTATCTTGCCTAGCAGCATACTCACCTGTTGTATTTTTAAACACAAACCCCTGAGCCACTTCAGGGGTTATGATACACTGTGCAATCTTTGCCATTCCTGTCCACAAAGCTTCCTTAAGAAATGGCTACATGATCTATGAAAACAGAATTCTGCCAGGAAGTTTTTTCTCTTTTAGGAAAAAACCAGAGCTTAAGAGTGTTAATACACTAGAAAAACCCACTAGAAGCGACACAGCAGCAGACATGGGAGGCTTTTACTTGACTTGAAAGGAGCACAGCCTTTTCTCTGAAGCCAGGTAACATGAGGCAGTTTAGTTAATGAAGTCTTCCTCATTTCACTAGGAATTCCAGGGCAAAGTTGAAGACTTATGTCTTCAGAAAAATGTTAGATAGTCTCACAGGTGCTTCACTAAACAAAAAACTAGTGAAGGCCACAAAGGGAATGTAAATAAACTTGGGCTGGTCTACAGACTGATGGAGGACAGACATCAATGCAACAAACAAAAAAAAAGTTGTATGACCATGAGCAGCTCATGGTGCCAGACTCAAACATTCACTATGATTGTCCCACCAACGGGAATAGAGATTCTCCATGTTCTGTCACTGTAAGTGGTGCTGCAGATATTAAGAACCAGTAAAACTTTGCTCTCCCACGAGGTTACTTCAAACAGATCACTGCTGAAGACTCAGCAAGTGGCAACCTGGAGACATTCTGTTTTCATTTTATATGGTATCTGCTTCCTCTGGGATTCCCTAGCCAAAGTACTGCATAATCCTTTTCAATAAAGCAACACTGTTCAGGCAATTCCCAAGACAACAGCTAAAGGAAAAAATAATAACCCTCAGCAAAAAATACACAAACAACTATCTACAATATAAAAGAAAATCCACTTAGATACAAACTAAACAGGAAACTGAAGTGTCTTGAGTTTAAATGAGGGGAAGTTGCAAATGAGTTCTGGCTCTCTGGAGAATAAAAGCATTTCAGCCTTATGGCCACTATCAGCAAAGATCTTTTTTATTCTATCTCCTCAAAACCTGAAGACCATGATCCCTATCAAGTGAGCATGAGGGAAGATCAGTTCCCTCTTCATTAACTTCTTGGACCTTTTGCCTTGAACACAAGTTCAAAATTGCACACAGCACACTTATACAACAATCAGTCCCTGGGTTTCATAATCTAGGTTATCCTTCCGGGGCAAATGCAGTTTATTACATGGAGGAATGCCAAAAGTTAAGTGTGTAATCTTATACAGACATATCACATTATTTGTATTGGATTGATTAAAAACCCAGCAAATGAAAACAATAAAGAGAAGAATCTAACAACAGAGCATTCTTTATATATTTGTAATTTTGGTTTCTAAATAGACACACTTTTAGGAGCTGAATATGTAATTATTTTCAAAATTTACAAATGAGTAGCAGTGAGTAAGGCATTAGTATAAAACCTTTCAGCTGAACTTTATGTGCAACTCGTATCTCATTTTAAATACCTGCCTTCCATTAATTTCTCAGATTTTTCTTACAACAAAACATCACAGTTGATACCGATGTCTATACTTTGTGTAATCCAACTCATAAAGGTTCAATATGCAACTTAAATAATTCAAATAACCTCACTTCTGTTGAAGTGAATGCTGCAATTGTTATTGATGTAGAATGAGGAATGCATGACAACGCCTCCTGATCACGTCCCAGTACATTCAACACCAAACTTTACTGTCCAAATTGCCTCTACCTTCAAAACAGGAAGGAATTCAAGCAACAAGAAGTAAATTTGATCATGCTCTAATTATAAAAGACATTAACCCAAAGAAAATTGATTAATAAAACAACACAGAAACAAATAGTTTCCCATCTGAATGTCAATTGTCTTTTCAAAATTACGAGGATGTAAATTCGAGAATTTTGTTCAGTGTCATTAAACTAACATCTACAAACAAGAAACACAAACATACCATAGCTGAGATAATCATAAAGTTATCCCTCCTCCGAATGTTATTGAAAGGATATGCTCAAAATCAGAAGGATTAAAGCACAGAATTAATGCAAAGTACAGGGCTCTGGAGGATTTGCAGATATTTTAATGAATAGTTTCTGCCTCTTGACATAAAGGCCTAGATAATACCTGCACTGTGCAAGTGTTTTTTCCCACTGAGCAGCTGAGGAAACTGAGACTCATGACCACAGTTCCCAAGTAGTACTCTCCTTGTTCTGATGGAGACATGTGAATTCATTCACTCCTTCATCTCATCAAGTGCTTGTGGCCGACAGCTAGTGATGTACCTGACTTTATGCTTCCTGGTCCTCTTCATACACTTGCTCCCTGTGAAACCCTGCAGCTGCCCCACTGGAGCCATGATAACTTTGTGAGCAGCTCCCTTTTTCTCCTGTGGACATTCAGGTGACTGTTAGGACAGAGTTCTCTGAGGTGAAAGAGAACCCCACGGTAAACAACATACCCAAATGTGTATTTAAAAAGAGCATTTAGTAAAGAACTAACAGCCACATCTGGCAGACAAAAATCAGTTCCCCATTGTCACTGGTAATCACTGACTGGAAATTAGTAGATTTCTTTTTCCCTATCATTCTGACAAAAAAGCTTGTCATGTACATGAAACTTCCTGGGTATAACCCTCTCCTTCTTCTTCCGTACTGCACTTCATCTACAGGATACAGGAGCAGATTTTACATGCTCTACTCACAGGTAATCTCTCTGAATGAGTCAAGCAACCTCTGACCTCTATTTGGGTAAGTTGAAATTGAAGCACCTTAAAACCAATGCAAGCTCATAAAACTTCCATAATTACTCAAGTCCTGATTATTCATAATAAGCTAAAACTGTTGGGTAGAGCGAGATTAAGGAGCAGGTAGAATGAACGATGAATGGGTTGATTCTTGGCTCCCAGACATAAAATTCATTAAGCTATGGTCTGAAGTAATGAAGAAATGGTAATTCATAGCTAAAATAAGCCAATGTTATACTGTTACATGATCATTCTGTTGCCCAAGCATAGAAGAAAGAAAAACTTCAGCTTAGTGATGTACCTCCAACTTTCAGTGCTATCTGTGGCTACTTCTCAAGAACAGTGTACAACTTATCTTCTACTTAGGGCTGTTCTTGAACTTGTAATCATGCAAAATAATTGATGCTAGGTCTAGAATTACAAAACCCACAACCCACATTTTCTCCAAGGCTGTCCAGAAAAAGCTCCTAACCTAGAAACCTAAACCTATATTGGCTATCATTGGACTTGAACTTTGAAAACATAGCCTCCATAAAGTGAAGTCAGAGGCATCATCAGCACAACACTGATGTTGGCTACATTATATAATCATGCCAGTGCTGGCTCCAACATGAAACTGCCCAAAGTTCCTTACTCTGATAATATCAGCATCCAATTTGTTGGACAGATTCTGTAATCCACAGATGAAGGCAGTTGTAGGTTTTGACTTTATCCAGCATTAACAGCCCCTAATAGCCTAGTTCAGCACAGACATAACAAATGGAAATGGCTTTAAATTATCCTTCCCTTGAGACGTAATTTCATAAGAGAACAAACTCTATATGCACAAAGAGAGATTTCCAATGTAAACGTGTGCTGGAAGCTAAAAGCTTCAGTTAGATTTAGCGCAAAGCAAGAGATTAAATTTCAAAGACATCCATTTCTTTCCAGTTCACAATATATATATTCTTTTCTGCTGAATTTTCTACCCTTTGTGCTTAGAAGACCATGTCTATTAAAGAAATCACTTTTTAACTTTTTGAGACCTTACTGAACTTTGTCTCATTTTTCCCTTCACATGACAACTCTGGCTGGGATAGAGAATCTACAGTTGTTATGATGGGTAAATCATAAGCAGAACCAGAATCTGTCTGTGAGCATTTTAAATTATCCTTTTCGTTTTCAGAAGATGGACTCTGGAATTCTGACCAACTTATTATTAGCTAAATCAAAGTTCTTAAACTGTGAGGAAAAAAGAAAGAGATATGTAACAACTCCAGTATCAAAGACTCTTAGGGTTTTTTCTTTCTCAGGATCAATGTAATATAAGCCCTGATTTTGTATTTGATAAGATGCCAAGCAGTCAGAAAGAAAAGTGCTTTACAGAGAGAAATCCAATGCTAATGCTAGAAAAAAATGTATTTATGAACACAGTATTTTTTCTCTCTGAATTCTTAGTCCTCTGATAAAAACACCTATGAAGACATTATATGGCAACCATTACTATTTGAAGGTTTGACCTCATAATCTCTCATAAAAACACAAGACCAAATTTACACACAACAGAAAACTTTCAGCCATTTTGCACTGGTATTGACTTATTTCAAAGAATTTTATATCCCTAAACGTTAGTCACTTTTGTTGGTTTGTCTTTTCTTCAAAGACACTGTTTTTAAAGCTTGCTAACATTCAGTGCTGAAACAGCATCCTGAAAGAATACATTAATTATCCATTTGAAGATGATATGATGTCTCTTGTGACTGGGCACACTGAATCTGTTATAATCATAAAAAACAAAATTTCTTTCCATCACCTGAGAGGTACAGTTTCAGAAAATTGTGTTAAAATAGAAAAAAATCCATACTTAAATACTCTCCGCAATAAACAAATTTAAGGATACGAAATTAAATAAAAAGCAGGTAGGGGGAAAAAAAAAAGGCATGAAAATAGCAAATCTGGGAGGAAGAGAGGGGTGCTCTTAGAAGCCAGCATTTGTATTCAAGCTTTATGCACTGTAAAGTGGCAGCAGGGCTATTATTACCAACATTTACAATCCAACAGAGCAAAAGAGTACCCTGCATGTACAAAGGATTAATTTTGTTAGTGATAAAGGTTTGTAGGAGACACAGTTTTACATCTCTTACTTGAACAATTGTGTGCTGATGTAATTCTAGCTTTGTCATTAGTGCTGATACTACACAGACTAGTAAAAACAGACCTAATCATATCAGAATGTTCCTTTGGAAGGTTTTTTTGACTGGCCTATCATTTAATATTATTTCTCTGTTAAAGAGAAGGCCTCGTACCATAAGGGAAATTATCTGCTCTCCTCATATTCTTTAGGGTACTCAAGTCACTCCTTCAGCAACATTTACCACCAACCACAAATAATTTACCAAATAATTTACCACCAACCACCAAATAACTTACCACCAACCACAACCTTGATGTTTTACTGTGTTGTGTTTTAAGAGAACACTGTTCCTGACACTTAATCCATAAAAACAAATTTGAAAGTTATCATGCTTTTTGAGAACTTTAGCCTAGGAAGTTCTTTTTTATTATCAATAGCAAGTTTTATGTTTTAATGCTAGGATTGCAAATATCACAAGAGGCAAGATGTGAAGTGTATGATGTGTTCAGTTAAAGAATTGATAATGCCTGAAATTTCCAAGTTGCCAACACTTACATATACAAATTTTTCTACACATATTCTCTCAGAATTATGACCTTCAAATTCTATCTTGGACAAATGCACCTGAAGCTACTGGTGCTAAGCTTTTGGCTCTAAAGACCACTTTGGGTTTTTTGCTGTTTTGTTGGGTGTTTTGTTGTTTTAAATCAACGAGTGGTTGACCACAGACTAGGCTGCAATTTCCCAAAGTAAAGTATTTCACTAATAGACGGAAAAAAATTTGATAATCACAACAAGTCCAAAGAAAAACGTAAAAGGAATGACCATTCATGCAAATTGCCCCAACAAATCAATTGCAAAAGACTTCTTTTGCAGGCTTCTGTGTGGTTATCAATTAATCTATCTACATGTATATACATATGCACAAGCACACAGATACCTATCTCTTCTATTATATACTAAACCAGCTTTGTGTTTATGTAGGAGAGGTTGGTGGAATGTGAAAGTCACAGCTGGTTCAGACACTCATCTCCTGAAGAATATGTATTCTGAAAGGAAACTGCACATTAGAATTTGATACTCCTGTCTTTTGAAGAAGCCTAGCTTGAGCAAGTAAGGAAATGGGATTTAAAATATTTTTAGATCAGCCAAAGCAGCTAAATAAAAGGGCTTTACAAATGTAAGCTGAGAGTTTCTTTTAATTTTACTAAATAACTTCCCTATTTTTTTTTCATTCTTTAACAGCCCCAGAACAACAAAAAAATCATATTTGGAGAAACTATCTCTACTAAGCATTTTCTTTGAAGTACATTAATATACAATTCTGTGCTGCATGGCTTTGTCCTCTGTAACTTTACCTCCTTGACTTCCCGAAAAGATCCCTCAGGACAAATGATGATTAATTTCTATATGGAATTGTTTACAGCATGATCAGGTATAAACAAAGGTGAAATAATAATAGAACTGGACAGCACTTGCATTGCAATCTTTAACCCAGTCAAGCTAGTAACTGAACATTTTAAACTTCCCTTACAGACATCGAGGGGACCACTGGATGTACTGGGAAAAAATTCAAACATTTCAGTAATAATTATGAAGATGAGCATGGAGTGCAGCAACCAAACAGAACAGAAAGATCCATTATCCTTTAAGTTGGAACTCAGTCAAAAGGAAGTTGAAACCACCACTTCACCATGAGATACTCAGGAGAGACTGTTATTTCTGAGGAAGTGAAGTTACACAAGAGTTCTGACAGATAACAGGAAGCCAATCAAAAAATGAGATGCTAATTCACAGTAAGACACAAGAAACAGCCTCTGTTTGCTGAATCTCCTGCTTTCTTGCCAGATGTGGCAAGAACATGCCATTTGCAAGACAGATAACTTCTTTCTGAGTGCAAAAATATCACAAAGCAAGGTCACTTTTAATCTAAATCCCATTTCCAAACATAGCAGGGCTTGGGTATGTTGGGAAAGAAGTGCTGAGAAAGAAGTACCCAGTTCCTCTTGAATGGACAGAGGAGAACTCCTTCATCTCTTCTCATTTGTGATCCTTCAATTCCTCCTACTGAGTAGGCTTGATCTGGATTTTATTATGGAGTACTTATTCGGAAAAAAAGAACAACCCACAATACCATAAGGCTTGATAAGTAAGAAACTAATCTTCATTCACAGAACATTCTAAAAGTTACAATATTTTAGCTGGTATTTAGTTTTGATTCAGAAAGTAAAAAAATACTCAAGCAGAAAGCTGTTTTTACACAAGTCAGAATGTTTAAACACTTGTGCAGACACCATAAGGACTAAGCTGCGCTTTCCGAGTGAATGAAGCTGCTGAATGAAGCAACTTCAAAAATTTCCAGTCCCTTTTAGTACCTTCGATTAGGCATCATCTCATTAATCCAAAACACATGAAATCGGGTCACTCAAAGAAAAGACAAATCCAGAGGTTCTCTCCTGTGATTTATCCTTGCCATCTTTTGATTTAGGGACTTTAGTGCTTCTTTTGAAAAAATTTCACTTCCGTAAATAGTCTTAGCAAAAGTTTTTATAAGAGCCATGGATTGCCAAGTGAGATCCTGAGTACTTCTTCAGCTAGCAACCCAGGATTCAAGGCTCATTCCTGTTGCTTTCAATGGTTCCGTGGTAAAAACATTCCTTGTCCTAACTTGACATAATATGGAAGAACACACAGATTTCTATTAGACACATCCAAATTCTGTCAAATGTCTTCATCCAGAAACGAACTTAATGTTCTGCTTTCAAACAACCAGAACCAACTCCTAAATGGAGACTTCAAAGAAAAAATTTGTGAACCAAAGGCCTATTTGTGAAATGTATCACAACACATTCATCTACAGGTGTAAATCAGGGTTTACTTGTTCTGAGAGAAGTTTGAGCATTTGGGCTCTCTTCTTTGACTAGAAGGGCTTCACCTAGACCTAAAGCTCTTAACCTCAAGCTGGGAACCTATTGTCTTTTGAGTACATACTTCCCAAGTTGCTTCCACATCTTTACCAGTTTGCAGTGTATTTACTCTATAGTCCACTGACAGAACTCGGCCTACACAGGCATTTCCACAAACCATCATTCCTGGCATCAACATGTCTTCAATCTGTCCTCTGCCTATAACATAATAAGGTTACTGCATGTTACTTTATTGTGTTGAAGACTAATCTCCTTTTTTTTTTTTCCCTGAATATCACCTTCCAGGCTGCCAGCCCAGTCCTGGTGTTTCTAGGCTGCAAGCCAACCATACTAAGGCTCTGGGGACTCACACATTGGTAAATATTTCAAAAGCCATGGCTACAATGGCTGTTTTCATCATCGCTGCTTTTATTGTCAAGATATTGACAGTGACAACAATTTCTGCAAAGAAAAAATCTGAAGTCTTCTATAGGGAAACCCAGATTCTTTGTCCTCCTGTTCCTTTAACCGATCAGGTTCTTGAGACTGATGAGAGATGCTGGGCCATGCTCATTATTCATAAAATATCTGCTGACATATTTTAACATGGTTCTATGATATATAACATGATAGAAAAGAATAAAATCCCACTTTATACAAGAGGCTAATCTCATCAGGATTTGTTTCTGTACTGGATCATCATTTTTCACACCAATAATCTACATCTGCCTATAGAGAAAACTATATAGAACCAAACAGCAAACGTAAACCCATTTAATTGTTTCTGTGGAAGTCATTGACAGCCTCAGTACAATTCAGAAGTCCCACTCAGTTAAAGGCAGGGATTATTTTGGACGTATTTTTAATGCCTATAGATCACAAGTGAACAACTTTTATAATGACAGTGACAGCAATCAACCATTTGAATTTTCCACTGAAAACAGGGCAGCAGTCACACCTTACCACACATCTTCCAAACCTGACCTGTGGTTTTTATCTGAGCCCTCTGCATCCAGCACACTGGCAAACATGCAGAGCTTCCTGAGCCATCCAGCATCCCAGTGAATGATTGTTTGTTTTGTAAATATTACTGGCTGCAGCTCAAAGGAGCTTTTCTATGCTTTTGATCTCCACTACAAACGCAAATGACTGAGCAGCATGTGGCCAGGAAAAACTGCATCCAAGTAAGAGGCTATGAAAACTTCCGCCTGTAGTCAGCAAAAAAGGAAGGTAAGCTCTTCCACAACAGCTATTTATACAAAAGTTCTACTTTATATGTTCAGAAACTGTAATTTACACCCATCCATCCTCTCTCAGAAACCCAGGAGTTCCACGAGGGCAGGTTTCAAAAGAACACATGGTTTGTGCACCTCACCAAGCTCACATGTCACTGCATGCCAAAACTAGCAGTATACACACATGCTATCAGTGAGAAGGAATAAGTTACTCCTTAGGCATAACGCCTAGAAAAATGAAAGACGAGTTTTCCATGAAAATATTCTATAAAAACTTCTAGAAAAACATATAAATATTGTTAGTGAAGTGCAGAGTTATAAGTATGTGCTTTACTTCATGCCTTAGGATGATTTCAGATCTTAATTTCTTCCACAGATTTATTTCTTTGCCAGGTTCTGACAAAACTGTTCAGAAACCTAATGATTACACTGCAAAAAAAGTTTTATGCTTTCATCTATAAAACATACCAAATAGACTGCATTTAGCTGGTCTTTCCAGTCTCATTTTCCTTTACACTACAATCATGGCTGCACATATAGTCAGAAGAGTTTCCTGTGAGCATCTACCCTAGTCTAAACCTCAAGAAGCTGGGTTGAAGACTCTTTCTATACAGATGTTCCATGTGATCTTAAATTTAGGAATAACTTGCATATCAGCTTCACAGGTGAGCTGCTCCAAAGTTGTCACCCATACTCCTAGGAAGCTGAATCTTTCTAAGGCTGAAGTTTTACCACTTCTTCCAGTCACTGCACACTCGCACACATTTGCCCACACAAGCAAGAAGACTGAACTGCCAAATAAGAATTCCAAGCATAACTGCCACTGTAAACTCACATTGTCACCAGACTCCTAAAGCCTTTTATGGAAAAGACTTCTACAACATGGACTGGTTTTTGTGGTCTCCCACAGTATCCCTATACCCTCCTTAAATTCTGAGAATCAAAACTGAACACGAATTCCGGGAGAATTTTACCAGTCCTGGGTATAGAAATAAACAGCAGATTTCCTTTCTGCTTGGAAATCCTGTTAAAGCATATCAGGATCCCATCAAGAGGCTCTTGGCCAGAGCTGATTAGAAAGACAGCTTTGGCTGAGGAAGTTTCAACTACTTTCCCATCCCGGGATAATCTCTGGATCACGATTTAAGGCTGTTTCTTATGCTGTATGCACAAACTTGCATTCTTTCCTCTGATTTACACTGCCTTTATTTGGCTATAGTAGAACTACACAGAACGATGGCTAATCTTGAAAAAGGAGCTAAAAACCAGACAAGGAGAGAAATCGAATAACCCATTAAATCACGAACATGTCCCATAAAAGTTGGTATCCCACAAGTACGCTGTGAAGGGTAAAAAGGGGAAAGCCTTCTGTCCCGTTGTCCTTCTTGGAAATTGCCTGGAAAACTATCACATTGATGGAATGGATCTGGCACTATTCTATGTAATTAAATTCACAGCTGAAAATTAATCTTCAAAACAGTTACTCGTTGCTGCTGGTATTTAGAAGGAAAGTGTCCCTTCATTCTAGCATCCCAGTGTTCTTGTATGCATTATTACTTCAAATAATTTGGACATTTTGGAGAATATGGAGAATATCCATTTTATTAATCGGTTTTAGTTATATGCATTTACAGTGAAATTTTCATTTTAGGGCAACAGATTGCATCTTAAAATGAAAACACATTTGAGAGAAGTGTAACACTTGGACTTACCCTGTTCACCTTTGGTCCACCAGGTACTTACCTGTAAAGCCCAAGGGCCAAAGGCCAAACTTTAAGAACTATGTTACATTATCTTTTCTTTGTGTCATTTTGCAACATTTGTTGCACAAGCATGAAAGCGTAAACAGCATGATGCTTCCTTATCAGCGACCTGTCTCCTCCAAGATTTATCCAGAGGCCAGAAGTAGTTCCCCAGCACCATCACTCACTAACTTCACAGATAGTGGATTACCCTATCTGTAAGCCTGGGAGAGCAGACTGGACAGGGAGCAAAACCCTCTGCTTACATACACATTCCCTCTTCACTAACAAGGAAATAACTCCAGCTAATATAAGTATTAAGATAACTTACTATAAACACACCCATGAACATATATATACATATATACACACACATACACACATATATCATACACAGGGCCTTAAGTCTAGAACCACAGGGAACCTGCTGGTGGAAATTGTTAGTAAGAGGTGGTCACAAAATCAGGTATATCCGCCAGTTCAGGCTGCAACTTCTCCAAGCATTTTGTGCCCAAGTGCTTAAGGTTCAAAAACTTGTGGTCTATCGACTTGGAATTTCCGACTCAGTCTTTGGCCATGGTGTGAAATACAGTTTTTACTGTTAGGTCATTAGTTTGGCCTAAGTCAAGGAACTGACTGGCTGTAGGAGAAATGTTTCGCCTTTAGGTCGCTGGTTTGCATCCAGTACAGGTCAGTAGTAGATGAATGTCATAACCATCACAGAGTTGTTTACAGTTCACTGCAAAGTGAATTTGCCAACTTACCAGTTTCACTGCATACTGCAGGATCTACATCATTGATGACCTTCACAACAACTTTAGACATTCAGCAAAGGACTAAATGAGAGCCTGAGCTTCCATGCTGAGCGATGGGATGTGGAGTCTCCAGATCAAAACTGAAATACAGTGATAAGCTCGTAGAACAGCTTGTGTCACCACTGCTTGTGTTCAACAGTCCAAAGACAAGAAGAAAGAGACTGTGGTCTGCAGAGAGATCAGCTTAGTGCCTTACAGTAATACTAAAATATATTAAAAAGACAGTCTGTTTTTAGCAAATATTTTCTTAACTACAGATGTAAGTAGAAGGCACAGTTGTTTCTGTCAGTACTCTGAAAGCACCAAAATTCTTTTCATCTAGCCTATATTAGGCGCTAGGAAAACGTTAATGTTGACCATGAGGTGGGATTGAAAACAGTCTCTTTAAACACACCGTGGTCACATCTGGTTAGTTACAGTAAGTTCATCGCTGATGTTACGCCCAGTTACTTTTTCAAGGAATGTCAACATTTGGGGGCTGTAACTTACTGGCAGTTTAATGTTATCCTGGGATTAACACGAGAGGAGACAAGTAGGTTATGAGTTATGAGGGAATGTGTACTGCAAGAGATTTGGCAGGCCAGAGCTCTCATTAGGCCAAAATTAGGGATGTCCTAGGTCTGTATGTATGCTATTAACCACTACCTGAGGCTTACTAACAAAAGCAGTTTTTCCATTAAAAAATTCATTGCTCATTTCAAGAGGAAAAGAATTATTCTACCTGCAGAGTTCAGATTGGGGAAAAAAAACCCACCAGAATTTCTTCAAGTTCTCTTCAAAACATTCGAAAATCAGACAGAAGGCTTCAAAAGAGAAAATATTTTTTTACTCCTCCCTTCAAGTTGCACTATTCCATCTCAAAATCCATTAAGTATTTACTAACCTTAGCTGGCATAAAAAATAATCTTCAAACCATCAGCATACTTAACAGCATCAAAGTAAGTAGATTTATAACTAGGGAATTAGCTATTAGGAGAATTAAGATCTCTGTCTTTTGAAAGAGTCACAGCTAACAGATCCAGTACATATTAGAGATTTGTCTAAATGTGTAACCCTGTGTACAAATTAATAAATAGGTATAATAAACATAGCACAACAAAAAAGAGCATTTTAAAAAACTACAGTAATAAAGAAAAGTACAGAACAGACAAAAATGTAGCATCATAAGCTCCAAGAATATTTCCAGCTGGAAGGGACTTCAGGTCTCTCATCCCACCTCCTGCCTTCTGTATCTGGGACAGCTACGTCAGACCAGCTTGCTCAAGCCTTTACCCATCCGGATCTTGAAAATCACTGGTGATACAGACAGTACAACTGCTCTGGGCAATCTCTAGTGTTCAGAGTGTAGACAGAAAGAAAAAAACAGGCAGTCAGAAAAATGCAGAAGGAAACCCAAAAGAACCTCGAAGTGCTACCAAGGACTGTCACAGAAAGAAAAAAAAAAAAGGTAAGGGAAGAAAGTACAGTTACTCTAAAAATAAGAAAACAAGTACAGGAAAACATTTTTTAGTACTTCAGTTTATCCAGAAGCCTAATGTGAAGGGTCTGATTCTTTAATCCTTGGTTTTGTACAATAAAACAACAAGCCAAAACTGAAACAAAACAGAAAACCTTTATGCCCCTTAAGCCACCTCAACATAGACTCCAGAACCTGAGGTACCTCAAATCACCAGCTGCTGTCAAAGAGGTAGGCTGCAGCAATCCTGCTGAGCTGTGTTTGACACATTTCTACAAAAACTTTGAGGATAAACAATGAATGACACTATTTAGTATGTTGAACTTTGTAGTTCCATCAGATAAGAAGCTGATCGTGAGCCCTCCAACTAAACACATCTACCATATGGCCATTTTAATGTTTCCTGTTGCAAGGAATTGGGACATGGCAGGAAAGCATGGCAGGGCCATTTTTAGGGCTGGTGATTTGAGAAATTTAGATAAACATTTTAGGTTTTGTTTCCTGGCCCATTTGTTCTGTTATCACAATTCTGATCAGAGAACTTTCAAGCACATGACAGCTTTAATATTGTTGGAAATAGGGAAGAGGAAGAATACTTGCTATCAACTCCACAGCCACGAAATGGTCAAGCTAGAGGAAGACAAAAATGGAAGAACAAAATTATCACCACTTGGTTTATTAGCAATTAGTAACAAGACACTCAGGGCTATTTCAGCTCAGACACTGAAGGCACAAGGCCTTGGCTTGAAAAGTTTATACTGGCCATAACCAGTCAGGGCATCACAGGATTCTATGAGACTAAGGGGTAAAAAATATTTTCCGTTCAGACTCTTCTTGGTATCACTAGGTCTTGATGTCAATTTAATGTTTGAAAGACCTGTGTTTTGACAAGAGTGTGATTGCCTTAATATTGAATCAACATGGAATTGTGTCCTTGGAGATGGAGAGGAGACTGGAAAGGCAGGAGAGGCAGCTGATGAGACAAACAAAAGGCTTTCTTCTGAGGTTTACTATGAGGGAGTATGCCATGTAACATTTTGATGACCATCATGCTCGCTCCACAGCAGACAGCACACTGAGATAACATTAAAATCTATGCCTGTCCTCCTCTTGAGACAATAATACCTAAGGTAGCAAGATTATTTTAGCATTCAAAGTAAGTAATCAGGTGATGACAGGAAGCCACATCTGAGCGTCTGAACTAAGAAAACCCCACAGAGCTTCAAGTGCCCATGACGCATTCTCTTCCAATTGAGTGTAAATAGGACATGTCACCTCACCCAACACCCTGGACCACAATGTTTTGAAGGTAGCAAAGGAGGAAACCACACTGCAAAGAGGAAACAACAAACCCAGTTTTTAAAAGCTTGCAGGTTTAAATCAACTCTATCATAACCAGAAACAGCTATTAAATTCTGAAGTAATAACACATCATTAGCAACTAAACTGCTGGAACTGGACAGCAATCTCTCAAACATTTTCACTGGCACCACTGAGTGTAGGGATTGCTCACCACTATATGCAAGGCAACCACTGGCAAGGTATTGTTTATCAGAGCGCTTAGAATATGGCACACCACTACCACAGGTACCTGTGCAAAACGCAAGACAAACACCACGTAATTTCATATGGAACTAAGAAGCAGGGCCAACCGAGAAATGGTTTTATTTTTGTTTTATTCACAGGTTTTAGCAAAAGTAAAACCTTGCAAAACAACATTTTTTACTTGGGATGGTGCAAGAATGGTGAGAGAGAGAAAAAGAAGAAACACCCAGACAATAACCCAGATGTTATTTTGTGTAGCATGTCTCTAGTCATGATCAAGAACCTCTCCCTTGTCTCCTTTTTGTGTTCAAGACTTTTATTTTACCAGCAAAAACACATTTCCACAGAACATGCTACTTCTGATAAAACACATTTTTGTTTCCATTCATATCACAGTTGTCACAAAAGTTTTCAGCACAATCAAAATAAGTACTTTATCATGTTGAAATCTGCTGAAAATACACTGTGTTACAGACACGGAAAGTTGTAATCATTACTTTATTTATTTGTTCAAAATTATTTTGATTCAAAATTGCACTACACCGAAATGCAGGTGACTTTCTACCACCTTAAAAAGAACCACCAAATCCTGGGCTGAAGCTATAATAAACTCAAAATTGCCCTATATTTCATGGGCACATATTGCATTCCACTCAACTTGCTTTCAATTACCATTCAGCGTGCTGGACACAAATACCTTATTAGAACAAACAAGGAAAACAAGGTATCCCTAAGGAAAATTCATAGCTCACTAAAATAAGTTTTCCAAGTCCTTTACATTGTCAGAAGGGCACTAAGGTGATACAATCTCCTCTCACCCATAGGATCTTCTCATCCAGACATTCCATTTTAACAGAAGGCAGGTTCATCTCAGGGTACATCTAGACTGTGCATGGTAAATACTAGAAAGATTAGCCTGTGCTGATCTCTCTGCCTCTGTGACTCATCTGCTGTTGGAACCCTCTGGATCCCAACAGCTCATTTCACGCTAGCTCACATGACCATCACAGCAGTGACTAAGAAGCAGATGCACCCTCAGGAAAAGCAGAACTGGGCAGTTTTGGAGGGTAAGCCAAGACAAGGACTTGGCCAAAAGCTATTAAGGACTTGCCATGTTGATCCCATGCTGTTCAGAGTTACTGAATACTAACCTGGAGGAAAATAATGTCACCAGTCTTTGCTAGTTTGCATGATTCTGGTGCACAGTCAAAAGAACAAACTAAAGGTTTCATGAGGTTTTTGGCATTTAACCTGAACCCACTGTGAACTTTTCCTCAGTCACTGACAGGCACTATATTGGCTTGAAGGCACTAAAGTGTGTCCTAAATTTCATTCCTACCAAACATTAACAAGAAAAGATTTACAGACTTCTAAAGCTCTAAAAACCCCTGCAGGCCCATCTTCTTAGTCACTCGTCCTTCAGTGGGTAGCAGTTTTCAGTGGGTAGCATAACTCTCAAACATGACAGGCCTTGTTTCAAGTCTTAGAACATCAACATTATCAGTTTGAAGTTAAAACAGAGGGGACAGCAAGAGAAAAGTGAGGTTGGATGGTATTTATGAAAGATCATTCAACAGCAGATGCTGATGATGACTGGACCCAGCAATTTGGTACTGGAGGCAAATGTTTATTGCCTCTGAGATGTGACTGTAGGTGAAAGGGAGGGAAAATGTCATATTTCATAGCATAAACAACAGTAAACGAAAGACATGGCAGCTCAGGCTTCAGCACAAATGAGCTTGTCAAATCCCACTGGCTAGGATTTGAACTGTTAACCTGATGAAATGCATACTGTTGTTTCTTGTCATCAAGCATTACCTGAGTTCAGTAACCACAAGTCAGGCAACAGGCATTACAGCTTATTATTAACCTCTCCTACTCATCTTTGGAAGCAGTCTGTATTTCCTGACTCACACAAAAACACACAAGAGAAAACATTTCATATTTTTGTTTAAGAAGCAAGTCCCCATTAGTGAATAATTTGGCACAGCAGTGTCAGACAACCAAAAGAGTTGGTGTTGATCCCCCTTTAACTGCCCTGTAAGTGCATCACAGTTCTGTTCCAAACTCGCCTGCTCTGGTTCCCTGGTGAGATTGCCCCTGCTCCGGCTGTGGCTTGATGACCAGCAATTGACTCAGATTCTTCTGTCTTCACGATGGCTTTGAGCACTACTGGATAGCACAGAGCTAGCTAGTAGCAGAACTTGTGGTTTAATTTCTTATAAAATTTCTCTAGTTGGTGCCGCATCAAAACCACCCCACATAATGAACAAACATGCAGCAAGCAAAGGTCATTGAGGCCTAGTTTCAAAATCTCAGTAAAAAGACCACTGCAGATGCAGGGTAGGAGAAATTTGAGGAACAAAATGAATCTTACTGGAGGAGCTGGTTGAACATGGGTTGGTTGAACTGGAGGGCTGGTTGAAATCTGCTTTCAGTTTACTTGAAAAAATATAGCACCTCCTATACAGCATACATTCCCTAGAGCCAAAAGCTTCAAACACTTGAAATAGAACTCTGTATTCAGATTGCTTATAATAAATTCTAATTATGCTCCATCCTGCATAATTTACAGTTCTTCCTTAGACCCAAATTACAAAATCCAGCCTTCTGTTTTGCTAAGCAAAATCAATAAACAATGAAATTTGACAAGTCGAAAATCTACTATTTAAAAAAAAGAACGAAAATTGAAAGATAAGCAAGGGAGGCAAAAAAACTGGATGGAATCAGATATTTTAAGAACTAAAGAATTTATTTATTTTGTGTGCAAGACATCACAATTTTTTCCCCATTCCTTTAAAGCTATAGAAGCATAGCTGTTGAAGCCTGAAAGTGTAGTTCCATACCCTTTTGCTTTTAAATTAAACAAATGATCTCAGGTTTTGGAGCAGTTTTTGACTCCAGGGAAGCTATGCCATTAAGAGAGTGCCAGAAACATACTTAATTGATGTGTTTCCCAAGAACAGCTCAAAAGAGGGCAGACATACCACATATAGATTTCAAGGAAATTACTGAAAAGCCACAGAGCTTCAACAGAACGTGATATGTGAAACATAGCATATGAAAGACTCACTATCAAAAGGGTAAATTCAGTTCGGGAGATATTAATCTGATTATCTAAGAGGTACTATGAATTGGATATGCTCCTTTGTGCACCAAATCCAACCTGGACAGATGGAGGAGACTTTATGCTTCATTTTCTGGCATGTAATTAAGTGTTTAAGGAACGATCAAGTTACAGATGCAAAGTTTCAAACAATTTTTTCTTTTGTACAGTACATGTACAGTAACCAGCCTATAACATCAGGTTTTCTGACCATTTACTTCAGTGGCTTACACAGTCCACAAATTGACTTTGCTGTTCTCATTTTCAGTGTAAAGCTTTCTATGCACCTGCCTGACAGAAAACCAGTCCAGCAACATCCTTAAACAAAGCAATCCACAGAGAGCTCTGAAACTAGACTTGTGCAGACTGAATTCTGGGCTAATTTTATGCAATGCAGGTATTTATCCAAATAATAAGCAATTTTAATACTTTTCTGCACCATATCCTCCTCTCCTTGCCATCATTGGCAATTCTCAGGATCTATTGACAAAAATGTAAGCAAAAATAAATCACCTGTTGCAAGCTCCTCCCCTTGTTGGATTTACACAACAATGCCACTGTCAAACTTCCATGCCTGTAAATTATCAAGTCACTGGCCTTGGACTATAAGTTAGCTATTAAAATGTTACTATTTTCCATTATGGTAATGAATGCTTTCAAAAGAACATATTTGAAATCCATTTTTTGTTTTTGTTTATAAACTCCATTTAAAATTGTGGCAAAACAAGGCTTAAAAATCAGATGTCTAATTAGGACATCTGTAACTTGTCATTTTATGTTAAAAAGGCTGTTTGCACGGCTTATCAAAGACTTTAGCCTTTGCAGGCTACACCAGCCATCACACAAGACTATTTTCTGTTTATTTCTCCAACAGAATCCTACATCTGTAAGACTGTGCTCATATGCACAGGTATATGAATAACAGAATTAGTTCTACAAAATAAAGGGGAAGGCTTAGCCCATCTCCACTATAGCACTGCCCTATATAGCTTTTAATTATTTTGAACATAACTTATAATTATTTCAGCAGAGAGAGACAGACATCAATCCTTTCGTTAAGGCAAGGAGTATTCAGGGAGAAGGGTTTTGGGAAGGGTGACTTGCGGCAGAAGTTGCAGCTGGTACCCATCCAGCAGCCGTGGCCGAGTCAGCCGCGCCACGAGGGCGCCGGGGCTCACTGCCAGCCAACTGACGGGGAAGTAAGACGGAGAGGCGAGTTCATGAAGAAAGACCGCGGCAGCGTGGGAGGACTATGACCTTTTGACCCCCGAGATGTTCCTGATGTACCAAAGTGACATGTCAGCTCTAATAAGCTGCACTCTCAGACTGGTGGCAGGGGCCTACAAATTACTGTGAGATCTGAAGGCATTTGTTGCGATGATCCTGGCCTGGATGGGGCATATCAGCACTCCCCCAGCAGGACTATCTGACAGTCTGCCCCAACAATTCCCAACCCAGAGGTTGTAACCTCCAGCAGGGTCACAGCCGCACAGAGTGGGGTCTCAAGACTGACAGAGATGTGATTGTTTATGTTAGTCTTTAGGGTCGCAAGCTTGGCTGGGGTGAGTTCATCACCCAAAACAGAGGCACAAACACGAACCATTTGGGAACAGCTGGCCTAACAGATTTCGTGCTCAGAAACAGCTTCCGGATATTCAGCTAAAATGTGCCCAAACCATTGCTTTGCATGTCCAATGCCAGCTTGAAACAAGAACTCTCCTGCCAGGTATCAGACTGGCTCAAATTACTCCTAAAAATTCATGGATGCATACTCAGTAGTAGCATCTTTATTGGCTTCTTTTTGACAAATTTTCCATTGTTAATAGTGCAGCTATTCATACTTGAGCCATTGTCTTTTCTACCCTTCCTGGTGCTAGCTAGGCATCAGCTCATGCAGGAATATTCTGTAGAGTGACTGGAGCAACAGCAGGACATTTTCAGAGAGCAGAAATTAGTAAAAATATAGCCTTCCTTTAGTTAAGCTCCAGGAATTTCCTCTTTCTACCATTTCTTCACCCATCTTCCTGTACTGCACTGTGACCACTCGAGTTGCTCTCCTCTGAATGCTTCTTTTTTCATTTTTTGGTATAACTGATATTATGAGATGATGGGTAGAGTCCAAACTAGATTAATTGTTTCCATTTGAAGCATACAAAATCTGCTCATGCTTAAGCTCCCTTTTAAAATTATATCAAGAAATAATGCACCAACTGTATACTGTCTTTTACTGTTGGCATTATGTTTGTGTTTCCATGTAACATTTTAGGAGCAGACTGTCACTCGGAAGAAGTTCATTCACATGCCAGAGCACCCAGCTTAAACCTCCAAAAAAGGCTAACAGGTTATAAACTTCCATCATTTAAGACAATAAATCATTATTGCCATAATAAAACAGGAAATAGACACAAATTAAGCAGAAACACCAATGTGCTTTATTTACGATTAAGGGGAATCATCAATCATAGAGACTGCCTGAGACTAACAAGGAGCCGCTTTTTAAAACATCCTGCAGTAAACCCAGAGGAAACCCAGCTGGAACTGCAACTAGAATATAGGCATGAAACTAAAATTATCCTCTGTTTCCTCACCCTCATCTTCCCTTTTGGCATAACATTCACACCTCGGGTCACTCTTAACTGGTTCAAGTTCTGCAGGTGAGCCACATGTTTCATGTAACGCCTCATGCCAAATATAATTCCCATCATGATGTTTTGCCGTGTATCAAAATCCTTCTAGTCCCTTCCAGCTCCATCAGAATAAAGGTCCAGTGCTGGTACTATAAAACTCCAGAAAAAATGGGACTGAATGCTACTGATTGATGAGTATTTTTTCCTCAGCATCTGTAGAGATTTAAGGATAACTGACAGTGAGTTAAGGCAGAATTTAATTGGTCATTGTGCACAGGAACAAGTGGTGTTTATCTCTTTTTTGCCCCTGAATTATTTTTTTTTACAATGTAATTTGAAAGATAAGTTCCACCAACAGGGAGGGATGCAATGAGTAGGGTTGCAGAAGGAACTCAAGAGCCAAGCCAAGCCTCATGTGTCTGATTGAAACCACTGATTTATAGGACCACAATAAGAAGTTCTGTGTTCACCCACACTGAAATATGAGTTAATCTTACTTTTAAACATTTTTAGGGCATATGTAAATGACCAGCTGCAAATTGTTACAATACTTTACAGCTCTATGCCATCAACTGAAACTCAGTGCCTGAGCCATGCATGCTCCCAAGCTTACTGCAGTTAGAGGAACATGGGAGTAAGCTGATGTGTGCAGCAGACTTCATGGAAACCCATTCTACTTTATCCTACCCATTCTGTTTTTTACTTCTACTATACTGGAAGGTGTAGCATGTACTCAGTTACACCTTTTCACAGTGGAGGTAAGTTACTTAGCAGCTGAGAGGCAGCAACTTCTAACCACTCAACTATGACTATAATCACTTCTGTTATTGTGCTTCTCATTACATAGATGAATGATTCCCAGCAAATGTACCTGAAGGGTTTTTGGATTACAAATTGTTGATTAATGATTTTAAGTCACATCACGTCTTCAGAAAGAAACCACAACAAGGCAGTAAAACTTTGTATGCTCTCATCGTGGCAATTAGGATATGAGGAACAGAGATTCTCTTAAACTGATATATAGAGGTCTTTGAATGCTCCTGCTGACAGTTTCCAACTTTTCTGTAGACTAGATCGAATGATTATGCATATGTCACTCAACTTGAAACTTCCACAGACACATACAGTCTCTGCAACACTGTTTTAGCGAAAGATTTATCTTTTGATTAAAAAGCCGTTAAAATTTGGCTGATGTTATTATGTCACTACTTCCCACTTTGTGAAATATAGCATCAAAATGAGCGAACATGACAACTGTAATTATGAAATCTAACTGCTCCATACACCACCGCAACCCTGCCTCATGCGCAAACAATCGCAGTATCATTTCCTCTAATGGTTGATATCATTTATTCCAGGCCCTGTAATATTGGTGCACTTCCTTGTGCTGTTCTCTACAACCAGAAGAGCTTTTTTCCTTCCACTGAAGCACAGGAGTGCAGACTCCACTACTGTTAAGAGCACAGAGTTATAAGAAATGTAAATATAGAGAAAATACAAGAATGAAACCCTATTTTGAGGAGGCTTGTTTTTCCCTGCAACATGTATTAATGAGTTTTATCAAGGTTGCTCCTTTTTTTGGTGCCCTCTGTTTACCTATCGTGAAGTGGATGTACTATGCTGTCTTCCAGCAGGTTAAGGAAAATGAGCTCCTTCTCACCTCTGAGAGTATGTAAGACTAACAGTCATCTTCATGAAAGCTGGAGAAGTAACTCAAAGACAGAACAGCCTGAAAAAATAAAAGGCTTCCCACAGCCTTGTTAGCTGGTGAAGAGGATTACAAGGTCTCTGCTGCAGCAGATTCTTTACATGCAGCTGAGACATGAAGTCCAGCAGCAAAATAAAGAATTAAAAAGAAACTGCTCCAGCTGTTGCATTACTGAGCTCACATGCATGAGAACCAGTGACTTCAGCAACTCTACTCCAACGCTGAAATCAGAGATACCCAAGGCTCAGACCTGGAGGCAAAATCCTGTAGCTCACTGAGCTATGCTGTCCCATCATGGAAGGGTTCCTGATGTTGGGTGTGAGTGAAAACAAAACCATCAGGTGAGAATAGTAATCCATATCAAGGCAAACACAGAGGCAAATCTCACTATGCTTCCCTGTATCATCATGACTGTTGCAAAATCATGTTGCAAAAGCTACACTGTAGCACTTCTCTATCTCCATACACCATAAACCAACAAGAGACCTGCATTAGAGAATCACAGAGTCACAGAGTGAGTAAGGCTGGAAGGGTTCACAGTGGATCATCTGGTCCAACCTCCTTGCTCAAGCAGAGTCATACTGGAGCACATGGCACAGGATTGCACCCAGATGGTTCTTCAATATCTCCAGTGAGGGAGACTCCACAACCTCTCTGGGCAATCTCTTCCAGTGCATACTCACTCACTCAGTAAAGAAGTTTTTCCTCATGTCCAGGTGGAACTTCCTGTGCATCAGTTTCTGCTCATTGCCTCTTGTCCTATTACTTGGCATCACCCAGAAGAGCCTGGCTCCATCCTCTTAGTACTCACTCTTCAGATATTTATATACACTGATATGGTCCCCTCTTTACCTTTACAGGAATGTGCTTTAATTTTTAGGGTTCACACCTGCACACTAGTCTCAATTTTTTACTGAGGGAAATTTACTCTCCAAAATGCACAGACATGGCTTAATCGTTTGGAGTCTAGGAAAAGCCTGGGAATTTTTCCTGCTCCTCTGGGTGTTGGTTTTACTCTCAGAGTTCCTCAAAAGAGGCTTGGCCTGCGAACCAAGCTCGTGGGAGCATTTGCCTCCACTTCTGGATGAGCTGAGAACACCAAAAAAATGAGGAGATGGTTGTTTAGTGTACCACAGAATGTGCAGTTGTAGTTTTTAGGTTTTGCTATATATATTACATAGAGCCAACATGGAGATTCTAGGGTGTCAGCTTCTTCATCTTCTCTCTTCTCCTTCTCTTCCTTTTTCTCTCTGACATAAGTTCCTGTGACTTGTTAATTGGTAGATAGAATTTAGTGTAGAGGGGACATGTCAATAAGGTTGATATTCACTGGTTTTGGGAACAAAATAAAATAAAGTTTTCTAACTGGTTGATAATAGATATAAAAGCTACCTGCTTTTGATAGCCATTGCCATTCTGCCCTCGTGTCCCTGGAGGTCACAGCACAGTCTGTGCCTTTGAAACCTTGATAAGAATGAAAAATAAACAAGCTTTGAAACAGCAGAAAGAAGCCTCATTTCATCTTTTCGGGACACAAGACACTGAAATAAGAAACACAGCCGGGCCAGAAGCCAGGGTCCAAAGAAGAACCCCCTTGGCACGTTGGAATTCATCTTCCAAACAATCTGGAAATACCATTAGTGTTATTTGTACTCGTTGCCTTTTTGCATATTTAAAATTCACTAAGTTTCACAGGGTCCATAAAAGGGGTCACAATCAAAAGACCTTTCTTACACCATGCCAGAAGGTTCTTGAGTTTCAACGTGCGAGTAACCTCCATACAGATTATATCATAATGGTAAAAAATTAAAGGGGGTTTAGTAACTATTCCTAAATACTTGGGTCTCAGAAAATCAGAGTGAATTCATATTAAAATGATATTATATTAATTGATGAACTGTCCTATTCAAAAATGTATTATAATTAACTAACATACTGCTTCTATGATTCCATACAAACTAGCTCCTCTTTCAATCAAAATTGTGTAAACCAGACTGTAATCAGTTTACAGAGCATTCAGCTAAAATACTAACGGCCTAAAACATGCCAAACTGTTACGATACTTTCCAATGCATTTAAATTCCTATCATTCTGGAGAACTTCACAAGAACATGAAGTATTCTGCATCAGCTTTAAAACTACAAGGAGTGTTTTAGAAACCTGTTTAACAGCTGCTTGATTCATAACCTCACAGTTCCTGCAAAACAGGTAGGTTTATGTTTCACAGAGTATTCTTTTTTATTTTAATTAAGTCACCTGTGGGTCCAGCCCTAAGCATTAAGTGTACACATAAATCAATAAATAAACAAACCTAAAGCAACCAACAGCCTCTGATCTCTGGGGGCTCCTCAGTTCACTAGATAATTCCTTCATTGTTTTCACTCCATTTGGCACCAGGACTGAAAAAAGGAGATTTGAAGGGAAAGAAGTAATAAACTACAGAACTGATCTTACTGAGGTGAAGAGAAGGTCAATCCATTATTTGCCCTATAGGAATATCTTGAAACATTTAAAAAAAAAAAAAGTTGTAGAATAAAAACAAAGCCCCAAATTTTTAAAAAAGGCACACTGAGGCTGAAAGAATAAAACAATTTAACCACGATATGTCAAGGGATCAAGAGCAAAAGAAGGAAGAGAAGCTGAAGATTCCAGCTTCAAATCTTCTGCTCCTAAACTTAAGTAGGAAAATCCTGTGGGTGGAAGACATTATGGTAGCTTAGGATTCTCCAGTCTCCAAAACACAAAAGCCTACTTCTGCTCAACAGCTTAAAAGAATTTAAGATCAGAGCAACAAAGATGAAAAGGTCAAACTAAACTCATTGCTCACACTGTGCACTAAAAATATACAATGCTATGACAAACCACTTGATGAACACAAATGGCAGAAGACTGAACACTGGCCTCCCCAGATCTAGTGCAAGTTTAGAGACAATTTAAAAACACAAAATAATTCTGACTTTTTCAAACAAATATTTGAAAGTACTAGCTGAGACTGAAGAAGCCCAAGACAGCATTCCTTTTTTTTCCTTGACACTTTGCACAGGCTGGGAGGGGGATACTGTTCTTGTTCATACCAACACACCCCTGAATTTTTTCCAAGAAAGATGGAGTTTGGCTTTGATATCTGTGAGAGGAAGTCAGGGCTTGCAGCTGGCAAATACATTAATAGCACAGGCACTGGTGGACTAGAAGGGATCTCAAGCAGGTCATCTTCTCCTATCTCTGCAGCACACAAATGAAACACAAATTTCCCTGTTCACTTAGTCCTAAAATACACAGGCTTAGAATTACTTTCTAAAGACTTTTTATATTAGGTAAAATTTAGTCATGTGAACTTCACAAAAATAACAAAAATAGTACAGTCACAACCACAGATAACTTGTTTAAAAAAATCCATTAACAGTCATACAAAATATTTCTACTGTTCATGTAGCCTAATGCAGCTTGAACTTTTTTTAAAAAATAAAGATATTATTTTAATTGGGTAAGAGCTATTTTTCATAATTAAATGATAAAGCATTAGTTCTTAGGGTACTCCTGGGCTTATGTCTGACCAGCCCTGCAATGTAAAATAACTTTAGGCTTCTCCAAGTTGTCTTTGGAAGAACTAAACAGAGGCTATTCCACAAAGCAAGGACGGAAGTGAAACAGCAATGTCCACCATCATCCTCCAGACTATCCCCTCTGATGACAAGGTTTGAGAGATGGCTATGTAAGAAGGGTGAGGTTACAAGTAAAAATTGAGTTTGGTTCCTAGGGAAGAAGTGACAGCCTTCCATGTCTGAGAATTTTAGAGCTGGAGAAAAATATTATTAGTCCTAACTCCTTCAGCTGATAATCTGACAAGTATGTAATGGCCAAATCAATGCAAGGACTCAGAGTATAAGTAGAGAAACTGGTATTTTATTCATCGCTTTAATTTGTGGCAAACTATGCTTTTTTTTTCCTCTCTATTTGGAAGCAGAAGCATGCGCAGATCTGGGAATTTAGCTAGATAAAACTATTTCCTACAAGAAATACCAACAAACACTACATGAATTCTTACATTGATACATAAGTGGTGGGATTTTACAGCCAGCATTGCTTTTATAAATCCATTAATGTTCTCATAAAAATCTAACATATTTTTAGGACACAAGTTTTCATGCACTAGATTACAACTCTACAGAAGACAAGCTCTGAGCCTGAAACAGCTTGACAATGTCCTTTCAGCTTGTTCATCAGATTAACTTTCTGTCACACATCAGATGAACAGCTTCCTTGGTTTCCTGCCTAATCTAACACATAGCCCAGGCAATTCCCTTCTCAAGTGCAATCAGAAGCAAAACCAAAGGACACTGTAGCATTCCACTTCTTTCTAATAGCACATTCAGTTTGAAATTTTCATTTCTGCCTCTATCTAAGAAAGATTACCCTCTTAGCAAACCATTTATAGTGAAGGGACTCTGATTTCAGATAGGATTAAAACAACATATTAGACATATACAAACCAAGCAGTCTGAGTTGCTTACAGGACTAATAATGTGTTATGGGTCCTTTCACATCTAGGTCACTGGTTCAAATTCAGCTTTAGTTGGTGATGAGTGACAAGGAACAATGAGGTAAGAACCCAGTCACAAATCTGGCCTCTTATCCCTGACTCTGCAATATATACTCCTTGTGCACTTGAGGTACTCACCTAACTACCCTTTCCTGTAAATTCTACAGCTGTAAAAGGGTAGTAAGTATTACTACTATCATAATAGCTCTAGAAGACTAATTAATTTAGGATGCTGAAAGTACAAAATATTATCAGAAGTTATTGCTGCTTTCAGGCTGTTCAAGAGCTAACATCAAATACATTAAGGAGGAACTTCCTCAGGACAGGTCGACACCATGATGTTAAAAGAACCCACCAAAGTACACTGGGCACACCTGTGTCTTTTGGTAGGAAGATAAACACGGAAATCACATATTGAATGAGCCTGAAATTCCACGTTTACTCACAGATAGACAGCAGGGCTTAAAAGTGATGAAAAATGGAAATCCAGAAGCAGCCATTTTATAAGTAAGAAAGATACATGGAGAAAAGGGTGTAGTGTGGAGATGCACTGTGCTCTTCCATTACACAACACAGTAAGTAAATGCCATATAAATATTAGTCAAGAAAGAAGGGAAGGGAGAGAAGGAAAGGAGTTTATCAGCCCTGCATCCCTTGATAAAACTCAAATTACCAAAGGAGCCTGCACTGCTGACAGCATTCTGTGCATTCACTGCATCTGCACTGTTCTTGTCCTGTGGCAAAACAAGCGTGTCCATTATCAACAAGTGTGAGGCTGACACATTTTGCCACTTCAGATCCTTAATTAAAAACAAGGAATGAGAGCAATAAAGGAATAAAACACAGAGCACCAATACATTTTAACTCATTCTTAAGTTAAAAGGTGAAAAGCAGTGGTGGTAGTTTAGGCACAGCATGATAGCCGCATTAATAACCTGTAACTGCTAGAAAAATCATTATGCCATCTCTTGCGTAGTCCTGATTCCAGAATACTCTTGACCTACGGCTCATACACAGCACTGAAAATCTTTCATATGTGCTGGGAAATTTAGAAACACTTGGACTATTCCATGTGTTTTTCCAAAATATCTTCAAATATTTTAACCACAGGACAAAAATATGTTTTTACTGAAAACATATTTTGTTATTACTACCACTTCAGAGTCAGCTGTGCCTCTCTTTTCACAGGAATTCATACCTAGCAATTCTAAAGAACAAAGAGAAGCACAAGCACTGTGATCAAGAGCATTTAATAAGACAACGCACAACTTTGTGCCAAGAAGGAAATCATCAAGGTGAAAAACTATGCCTTTATCTTCCAAACCTAGTCACCAAATTTCAACTCTTTCTGCCAGAGGTAGGGAGCAGTATTCAAGCAATGTACTTCAGAGATACTTCGGCAATGTGTGGAGCCAATAAAAGCCATAAGCATAATTACAAAATTATTTAATGGACCATGCTTTACCAAGCCCCTATTGACAAAATTATGAAGTGAACACATGAATCAGTGTTAAGGCATTGCTACTCCCTGAAATTCTCTTTAAATCTATCTTCAACCTCTTTCTCTTGTCCACTGAAATGAGTTGCAGAAATATTGTCAGTTTTGACCACTGCTTAGTTGGTTTTGCCACCAAGCTGTACTTGTGTTAAATCAGACAAGCTTGAGTTGACTCTGTGATCAACCAGAACACAGAGAATCTGACCAGAACCACCAGAAAGTGCAGCAAGGAGACAACGAGGGGCAATACCCACGTTATAGAAAGTGGAAAGTCTACATGCAATTATCATGCCTTTGCAAGGAAGATGAGCATTGCTTTGCATCACACATTTGGGTCTATGCATGAACTGGACAGCAAATAAACTTTTCTGCATCTGTCTGTCACGAGGGTACTCTGACCATTCTTTGCAAGTGGGGAAAACCAAAATTATTCTATTTCTTTGTAAACTTTGATTCAGAATTATCTTTTCTTCTTAGCATACTATGTCCTCGCTATTACTCAAAAAAAGTACTCTTCTATAATTCTGTGCAGAAAACAGAAGCATGAAGGTGTAAAGTAATATATGGTATCATAAAAATCCCTATATTACATTCACACAACAAAGAAATGCAGTCTGAGGCACTGTACTTGAAAACCAGACAAGGAACAGGATTGAGGATTTGCTTTCTTTCCTTCATAACCGGTTGTTTCTCTTTGAAATCACTGATAATCATTAGATAAGATGAAATTTGCAGACTGGACTGTGTATTTACTCTTGCAGCAACTTTAGAAGATTGAGAAAATAATGCTTTAAAGGCACGTGAGTGACAGTGCAATGCTGAGAAACTGACATGGCTCAAA
This sequence comes from Vireo altiloquus, assembly GCA_013396875.1. Classification (NCBI taxonomy): domain Eukaryota; kingdom Metazoa; phylum Chordata; class Aves; order Passeriformes; family Vireonidae; genus Vireo; species Vireo altiloquus. The sequence goes on from VZRF01013633.1 coordinate 309,450, forward strand.
AATTCATTCCCAGCCTTTAGAAAGTGTCTGATCCCCTTAGATACTCCACATACTTTCTTTTTATTTATAAATGGATTTGCAGAGAAACTGGAAAATAATTTTGTTTCAAGACTGTGTTATGTTAGACTTGATAATTTGACTCTCTCAGCCCCCTGTATTTCAACAGAAGACTGCAAGTTACAGTGTGGATTTGTGTCAGTGTAGAGTTTCAGTTCTGATAGAAGGGATTTCTTACCTTCAGACAGGGACAAATCATTAGCTGGAGACACCAGGTCTGCCTGAATCACAGGGCCACTGCTCAGCGATGTGGTAATCTGATTCGTTAAGATAACCTGCAAACAGACAAGGAGAGGGAGAAGGGAAATTAATTTTTATGGCTACTGGAAGGCAGAAGCTCAGGACTGGAATCCTCCAGGCACAGCATCGAGGTGACCCTCTATTCTGCAAATTCAACACTCAGAACATTTTGAACTACCTGCAGGAGTACTGAAAGAGTCAATTGCAAGAAGTGGAGGAAAAGGGATATTGTTAAAAAGATGAAATACTAAACAACAGTATGTTGATACATATAGGCACCTTAAATGGAACTACTGTTCTGAAGAGCTTCATTCATTTTCTGCTCGTCTTCCATGAACAATTTGATGCTTTTTACAAAAACCAACCATTTTCTTCACAGGCAAATAGGAAATCTATATTCCTAGTAATTTCCACACAATTTACACAATTTCTTCCTATGGCTGAAACACAGTGCCATGGAGGAGGTGTGGTAGGGATACATCCCTGTTGATCTGAAGCACAGAAGTACTAAATGTTACAAGGCTATCTTTACAAAAAGGGATTTTTGAGTGTTTTTCAGGATCACAAAATTCTGATAAACAAGACTGTAATACCCACAGCATGAATAGCCATGCTTACAAGAGATGAACAATTTCTTGCACCTTTGAACACGTACTGTTTTTTAGCAACAGAAAACATTAAGCAAATACCACAGAGAGGAGAGCATAGCTATAGCCACAATTATCTTGTAATGTTTTGGATCTCTAAGCAGCTGCAATTTCTGCAATAACAGTTGGTCTCCACTTTGCTGACTGACATAAACTTTTTTTTTAAAATAACCAAAATGATCCTTCTGCTTGCACTGAGAACAGATCCCACTCCAAACAAACTCTATTTGAAATTAATGGCCTGTCTTCAGCTGTATTTAAAACAGGAGAAAGGACTCCTACACACTACTTGGTGGATGCAGTTTCATGATGCTACTGGAATAAATTAACAGCTTGCCATCGCTAAAATGAAGAGGAATTTCTCTACTCTTCTCTCCACTGCTTGTCCCTCCCTCCGATCATGGCTTCCTCCTGCTTTCTAACACTTTCAGCTGTAAAATATGACACACTCTCCCCTTTCTTTTCCCATTTTGAGACCCCACATAAGCTGAGTCAGATCAACGAGTTGTAAAGGGAGTGGTGGCACTGCAGGGTGTCTTCTTCAGGCAGCGTGATGTGAGGTGCCAACAGCGTGATGGAGTATGTGACCTTAACAAGACTCTACCTCCCTGCTCGTGCAAGCCCACCCATCTCTGTTCTTGCAAACAGACACGATGGTGCCTGAGAGCTGTATGGACTGTATCAACTAAATTGAAAAGTGTTTAAGTCAAATCTTCACTTACTCAACAGGAGTTCAAGACCTTCAGAACTCCATAGCTATTGACTAAAGGCTCTGACAAACTTCAGCTGGCTGTGATCACTCTGTACAGCTTAACCACAGGATGTACCTTTTGGGACTGGGCATTTATGATCCCTGCAGAGAACATGGACATGGTAGATAGCAGCCTTGTTTGGTCATACACCTCAGATAAGGTACAACTTGCAATACTGCTAGCAGCAAAGACACAACAAACACATTACACCCCTCTGCTGTTTCCCTCGGAGCTGCTGTGTGCACCTATAAGCACCCAAAAGCAGACAGCAAAGGGTCTGGTGCACACAACTCCTTGCTGCCACTGATGGCTGACTTGTTCATAAGATTACAAGGTAAGATAATTCAATTTATTAATAAAGAAAAAAAAAGTCACTTTTCCCTTTTTTTCTTGTTAGGATACTTATCTTCCATATTAGTGAGCTAGTTCATCCTTGTGATAGGATGGGCATCAAAACTGGTTCAAGGCAAATGAAAGGAGTAGGCAGCCAAGAGGCAGTAGGGATAAGGAACAGGATGTGAGACCTTTCCTTCTTGAAACCATTCTCTTTGTTTTCACTGTGTCACAAAAGCCACAGACTCATGTATCCATAGTATCCAATACTAGAAAATGTGCTGAAACAGAAACACTAACAAACTTATACTCACACGTACTGGTGAGGTATGAAGTTTTCATTGGCACACTTTGCAATGATCAAATTATTAACAAGTATCAAGCTCTGTGATTCAGTCACCCCAGACTCATGCCAAGATAATCTTTGTACTGTTCCGTCACGCATTTTATTATTATGCACTACATTTTAAATAAATGTTACCATGCTTGAGGAATGTTTTTAATCAAAAAAATACCTAAGCACACCATATTTCATATTGATTTCCTTCAAAGGAAACTAACTTTGAAGGCTTCAAAAAAAACTCGAAGGAAAAAGGAACAACAAGAATAATGCAACTAGTTTCTTTTTAATCTTCCAGATTCCTCCTTAACCAGGAACTCCACAACACTGTTAGCTGTAGGACTGAAAATTCTCACCTTTTGTGTTTAACTCAAGCTATGCCTTTGAACCTAGAGTTCAGTTTCTAATGTATCCTTCAGTAACTATTCAATACTAATACCCTAGATTCCTTGCTATACTGTTTAAAAAAATCAATAAAAAAGCAGAGTCCTACTCAAGTAAATGTTTTTCTCTGACTTGCTCTGAGGATGGAAATTAAGCATATTCTTAGTTCCATGACTTCACTGATGGTTACACTTTTTGCTTAAATACATATTTAAATAATATCTTGAATAAGCACACTTCCTCTGAGATGAAGCCATATGTATATACAGAATGCTTATTTTGGAATTAATTGAAAATTAATCTTCATTTCTATAGACCTGCAGAACCAACACTAATGCATTTCTCTCATAAGACAAGTTCGGCCACAAGACGAGGCTGTTAGCTAAGCACTCAATTTGGCATCAAATTCCCCATCACACTTCTGCAGCCTTGCTTGCAAAATTTTCATCAGGTACAGCTATTCCTATTATCATATATAGATACACATATATATGTATTTTCATGTATCTTTCTGCAGCTACCATAATAGAGTTTGAACCTCGAAGAGTGTGCAGGGTACTCCAAACTCTAAGTAGCTCAAACAAGCTGTGGGTCACTAACAAAAGAAAAGAACTGGTTCCTTGCTACACTTATAAAGAAAAAAGGCATACAGATTCAGCAAACTCCTCTGAATAGATACATCTATCTTCAAAACTTCAACCATATGCCCTCACCGAAAAGTGCCAGGTTTTATTTTTTCCATTAGTAAAACTTTGGTCACGAGGCAGTGAAAAGTGCCATTTAAACAAGACTCTACATTTTCAGCAGTCACCAGTCCTACAGGCATCAAATTTGAAGCCCTGAATACTGGTATCACATGACTCCAGGGGCACATTTAAAGAATGTATTACTTTTTCCCCAAAGTCTCCTTCACTAACCTGTAAGACATGCTTACACTCCATTCTGCTATCCTTTGAAATGGTTTGACACATCCAGAGAGTTGCAAATAGGTGTTTGAGGGAACGGTTAAATTTGAGTGTGATACGAAGAGAACACACAGGCAGACAAGGGAGAGCTGGTGTGAAACAGCTCTGAGACTTTCTGGTGAGGAATCACATTTGTGCATGGACAGCATCACCTGAGCCTCACACATAGCTTCATACACATGTGCACGGAATATAATGCTATTTTTGATGTTAATTATGCTGTATCTTACAAACCACCAACAAGAAGGTTCAGGTTGGTCTGAAGGTGCCACACTTGAAAGAAACCACCTCACATTGCTAAACAGTGCTTGGAAACAAGCTGCGCCACCAGTCCAAGCAGACTTACTAGAGAGTGCCTTGCACTGAACTAGCAACTGCACTTCTTTAACTCTTCATTGTAGATCTACCATTAATTTAACCTGTTTATTACAGGAAACCTGCCAAGTCCTCAGGCTAAACACATCAGGAAAAAATGCCTCTGTCCAATCCTTTGGACAGATACTGGACATCATTACCAGCCAAGCACAGCTTCCTCTCTAGAGCTTCAAAGCCAGTCATACATTTATTACCTTACAGCAGAACACTCAACAGTGAGAATAATGCTACATGTTATTTTGATGTTATCATACTAAAATACACAGTGTTTTAAAATATATTGTATTTTAAAAACACCCAGTATTTTAAGACGAACTCCTACTTCCAACATCAACTAATGGAACAAAATATTTTCATTGCCACTAGGAGTCACAAAAAACCATCATACCTCTCCATGCACAACTGTGTCCTGACACGTGCAACAGCTAAGGAAATTGTGCTATTGCTTTTCTGCTTCTACTGTGATAAACAAAGGGTGTAGGGCTTCTTCCATCAGCAACTGTGCATGAATGGAAAACACTCTCTACTGCTAAAAGAGGGAAAAAAGCTGAAAAGGTCAGCTAGACAGCTCAGTAACACTAGAAACATGCCTCATGCAGTTTCCAATGGAGTTCAACGAATCGCTGCCTTTAAGCTTTCAGCCTATTCATTTGCCATTGGTTAAGGGAGCTATTTAGCAAGTGAAAATTTACAGTCCTCAGCCCTCCAATTCTGAAAGAATTACCAACTCTTTAGAAATTCACTCAAATTCAGATTTCAAAATCCTTTCTGGGAAAAAGTCTACTACTTAAAATAACACACAAATGATGGACCACACCATTTCCAAATCTTTTACTTCAAATTTTTACTGCAGCATAGCAACCTCAGATTGTAAAATAACCCCATCTAACAATTAGAAGTGTTATGACAGCAAGAAGAATCCCTCTTAGTTAGAAAACTCAGAGATAAACAAAAGAAGACAGCAGGAATACTTTTTCAACTTCCTCATTTTAGACATGTTAAAAAAACCCCATAACTTACTCCTCTGATCACTTTCTCACTTTTTATAGGTGCCAATACCTGGAAAAAAAATGGACACAAGGATTTCTCAAGAAAAACAGGATTCAGGTTCTAGATAGATCACTGCTACTTCTAATATTTAATCCAGAAGTCAACAACAGTGTTAATATCATGTTAAAATCTTTATATGTGGTTGTGAAAACAGAGTCACCTTCCACTGATGTGATTTCAGCAGATGCTAGTTTTTTGGAAGCACATTAGAAAAGTAAAAAAAACCCTTATTGTGCCTAAACTCACAACACCTCCATTTATTGGGAATAGCAAAGTTCCTGCATATGCAGAAAATCCCTGCAGGTCCTGGGAGAGAGTTGGCCTAAGAACTTTACACAGAAGAATAAGCAAACTATTTTTTGTTTGGTTATTTATACAGTACAATTTTTCAAGTACTCCTCCTGCCCTTCCTAGACCACACTGAAACTACTAAATCTGACTTTGTCATTCTTGTAAATCCAGTTGAGTAAATAAGCCATTTTCTGTAAACTTGTGGTCTCAGTCTCCTTGTTAGTTTATTGCAAAATTAAAGGGAGCTCAGCACAGAACTATCAATCAGTAACCAGGAAAGGTATAAAGTCTTTTGGAATGTACCAAAAGGCAAAAACCCACACTGTTTCATGAAATGGCTGTTTGTTAAAAGGATGAAGCAGAAATCCCTATTTCACATGCAACACTCTTTAGTAAAACTCTTATTAAAGGCTTCCTGTTGAGCAGGGAGAGCAAAAACAAGGACACTTGCAATAATACCAAATTACTCCACCCTTATTAGTCCATGTATTTTGTGGCTTTCACTGTGCTCAAGAAACGTCACTAGAGAGCACCAAGTACAAGTGACAAGTCAGTAGGGCTGGGATGATGACTCTGCACGCTGGAGAAGGAAAGGAAGTTTTACTGATCCCCAGCCAATCTCAGTTCCGATCCCTGAGAAGGCACCTCTCTCCCTTTCCCTGAAGCATGGAGCTTTTAATGAGGCATTCAAACAATGGCTCAAAACAATAAAGGACACTGCACCAAGCAATGTCACAAAGCCAGATGGGGCAGGCAGCAACCCTGAAAACAGAAAAGGGAACAGTGAGAAAAATGGGGTGAAACATCATGCTTCAAACAGCTGTGAGAACTGCAGCATTCTCCTTGAAAACCTGTTACAGATCCTCAAGACTGGCATCAGTCTGCTCAAGGAAGACTCCTAAATTACCAACGACACAGTAACAGAGGATTTGTGATCTAACTACATACTGAATTGGCTTTTTCTTCAACTTCTGTTTTTCAAGGAGATTTTCTTCAGCATCAGTGGCTGTTTGCCACAAAAGCTGTCAAAAATTGTGCAAGACCACAGCAGAACTTGTAGTTAATGTTCACAAGGAAGAAAACGTGCTTAAAACTGAGCATTTTTGGTGAAATCATGGAGTTATAACACAAAAAGGAAAGGTCTGAATGCAATAGCGAGAGCTCCTAACCAAAATACAAGTTTTCAAGAGAGAATTTCAAGTGCCCACAGCTACAGCAGCTCTTGAAGCCAGTTACTGCAGCACTGCTCCTGCCTCACCTCGCAGGAGAATGGCTTTTAGTGAGAAAAACCTCTGCATGATCGAGATAGCTCCGGGCTCCAGGACCAAATTAAACATATTTATATCACAACTATTATAATTACAGGCGATTAAATATAAATACATATCTTCATTCTTAGAAAATGCAAGCTATTTTGGCTCACACAAACTAATTACAAAAGAAAAAAACCAACAGTTCATCATCTCAAATCCAATCAAACCACCACACCCCCACAATACTTATCCCACCAGGTGTCCTGTATTCCTAAACTGAGCAGCCACCAGCCCCAGCAGCTCAGGTTTCTGTGGGGAAGAATGCAAATAATGTCAAATAGTGTATAAAGCCCAGCCATCACAATTAAAAAGCCTTAAAATAAATTAAATTCCCACGTCCAAAGTCAAACACCACTTCTTGGTGTTTAATCAAGGCCTAAGATACTCAAAAGTATCTTTACATGTTTTACTAAAATGGTTGTAGCACAAAGCTGCTTCACTGCAGGCATGAGCAATACACAAATGCCCACATTTAACAACTGCTGCTAATCCAAATCAGCTGAAAGACGAAGTACCCATTACAGCCATCTTGCCTATAGTATGACAGAGAAACGGGCTGGTAACAGTGATAAGCAGGCTAGAGGGAAGCAGACGGATATTTTCAGACACAGCATAGCATTTACCCTGACTGAAGGCAAAGCCAAGAGCTGTTAGAATTCACATCTCAAGCAATGTTACCAGAATTTGGCATAATTCCCTGAATAACAGATATATATACATAAACCACTGGAAGCCTATTGAGAAACACTTCCTAATCCCATATGCAATGTATACTTATAAAAGTGCTGGCCTTGCCTCAGAGGCATTTTAACTGCATCTATTTTCATCAGAATCCAGGGGAAAAAAAGGGCAATTAAACAGCACAGAAACAAGAAAGTAGAATTCTCTGGAAGGCTCACTAACATATTTTAAAAGACCAGAGATCTGTTGTTCTGGACACATTGCTGGCTAGCTGCAACCTTATTGGAGCTCCTAGGAGAGAGAACTTCCAGATCTTGTTTTGCCAAGGTATCTCTACCCAAACTTCTTCTCTTTCATCCCTCAGTGAAACAATTCATAGCAGCAGAGGTGATTTTATAGTTATCGGATTTCATCGGGTATAAATAGGACTTGGAAGAAATCAAGGTATCTTTCAGAGACTAGCCACTGTATTTACATCAAACTTATTCTGCTTTGCATAGGAAAAGTACAAAGTTATGCAATTCTATTCCATAAGCCTTTTGAAGAAGTAAAGTGTCTATTCACCTCTCTGCCAACTGCTTGAAAAGCATCACAATGAATTAAAACTTCCACCAGAAGGAAAAAAAAGAAACAAAGCAAAACAAAAGCACGCTGTTCTCAGGCAGCTACACGCCTTCAAGTTGAAATAGCTACCACCCAGCAACAGCCTGAGGTCCTTAGCCTTTCCTACTCTGTGAACAAGGAATGCAGCCAACACAAATGTAACCTTCAAAATCCACACCGCAGCAGCCTCGTGCTGTGCTGCCCGGAGAATGGTTTGTGAGCCTGGAAGGCCTCCACATCCAGCAGCCTGCACAGACCTGCTCGCAGAGACGTGCGACCCCGAGAGGGATTGCCACCCGCCTTCATATCCTGCCAGTCGCCCAGAGCTCCCTGTGGAGATTCCAGCAGATCTTCCTCTCCTCCACCCTCCCCTCCAGCCTCTGCTTAACGATGGCTTTCTGAATTGAGCTTTCTCGTGTGTAGCTAGTGATGTACCACAGTAAAAGACTGGTCTGACACTGGCTGAGGCAACACAAAGTACCTCACAGGCAACTTTTACAGCCAAAACTTGCTGCACTGTAAAAGCAGTGAGCACCACTGTATAAAAGGGAGTTTTCTGATGAATGCCAAGTTGTCTTGCAACAGAATAAATAAAATAAAATAATATTATGAACTCACAGTTCACTCTTAGACTGTGCGCTGTTCTCTGCAATAGGGCTTTTGGTTGGTGAATTTGTTTCGTTTCGAAGGATGGGGAAGAAACTGGGTTGCCTGGAACACCAGCAAAGTAGGACAGAACTTCAGTTCTGCACTGGCATGCTCCAGATTGAGAGAAGAAACATCTCCTACACTTTCATGAGACTGCAAGGAAATAAAAATTTATGCTTTTTTCTCAATGAAAAACCTAGTTTAGTTTATTGGCAAACTAATTAGTTAGTTTTCATTAGCTGATCAAAACATTGAAGGCTCTTTCACTTGCTGTGTCCAGACCTTCTGCCACGCATCTACCCTGCTTCATCCAGCACTTCAAATTTATCAAATTTACACCAATTCTTTAGCATTAAATCTCACCACCTTCTGGTGGAATAAATGTACTGTTACCCCTATTGTAGAGACAGATGCTCAGACACTAAGCCAACTGAGTAAAGGTACCACAAATGTTTACTACCATTCCTAAACTCTGATTTCAAAAACAGAGTTGAAAGTTGGAAAGGCTCATACTCCCCCTAAGCACTCTAAGATACCTCAGGATTATCTAGTATGTTATTACTAGAAAATATATATTTATAATTATATATTTATAATTCTTTCCCTATTTGGGGTTTATTTTATTTTTTTTATACTTCTCTATACTTAGCTTTTCCCTAACAACTCATTAGGAATATGAAGTGATTGGAGAAGTGTCTATTATTCATTACTAAACTAATGAAATACCCCTAACAAGGTCTGCTTAGGGCTCATGGCCTATTTCAAGTTGATAATTACTCTATCAGCATTTTTCTTTGATTTTGATGTTTTGACACGTCCATCAGAAAGACCATTTATACTAATATACACATGCAGGTCTAGAGAGATATAGCATATAAACTTCACGTCATTAATTCCTTAATGCCTCAGATTCTTTCCAATTAGTTCCTTCAAGCCTTCAAGGCAGTGGGTCACAGGAGACTCAATCTAGGATACAAACTGAAACAGCTCAATGGGCTACTGTAATTTACAGCCTTGGTGAACAGTTTTTAAAACACTTTCCCTAGCTCCACCTTATCCCACATCATGACCCTATGTCAACATTCTTAGAGGAAGGACAGTGTTAGTTTAGATTACTCCTTGGTATCTTGTGGAAGCACCTTTAGAATGTGCTAGAATATTTGTTTCCCTTGTCCATTCATTTAACCTTTATAAGCAGATAACTACAACCACCACCACATGGCTTACCTTTTTACATATACAACATACTTTTTCAACAACACAGAAGTAGCAAATCCTTCCAGCTTATGGCTACATTAGACAACTCAGAATGCTTTACAGCATGCCTTTAGAGAAGTTTTCTTACTGTGTTACGGCCTTTTACTGAACACATTTCAAGACACAGGATTTTTATACTTGTCTATAATGGCTATGCTTAGATAATCATGTAGCTTTATTTCAGTGTATGCAACAGTCAGTATGTTTGAAGTACAGGCTAAGAGGGAATGTGGATATATAACTCCATCCCCCCATTTGCCCAAGCTATTTGACAGGTCTGTAGAGTATTAAGGTAGTAACTGATACTGCACAGAAGCCTGACAACCAACATATTGATAATTTTTACAAAACAAACTAGACACTGACAGCATTATTTGGTGCAACAATGGCTGATTAAGTGAATGCTGTGTTTCTGCTGATTCAAAATTCGGTTATCAATGTCTATAGCTGTAATGACTGTAAAAAAGTAGAAGTCACACAGAAAACAAAATACCTAGATGCTGAAACAAATAGCCTCTTAGTTTCCATCAGTTTCCCTACCTTCTGACTCAGGGCTCAGAAGGGTATGAAAGAATAAGTGAGAAGGAATTAGATGTATTACAAACTGTAGGTATCTATTAACATTTCATTTTCGACATTTTCATACACTGAATTGCATTTACACCTTTAGAGCCTAACCTACAATTTAGCCAATAATCTTCCTCTCCCACAAATATTTATAGTATTACAAAACCATCAGTAGCCTCAGCCTCCATTAAAATGCAACAAGAGTACAAAACACACCAGTCTGAATGCTGGGTAGTACTTTTCATAGTTCCAATGACTGTTTCCATAATCAAAATCTTTTAGTCCGACTGGACTGAAGTCGAAGTTTTACCACCTAGCTTTCTGAGCTTTGTAATATATCAACATACCTCTAAAATGCAGTGTAATATTTTTATGCAAAAGAAAGTTACTTATGTGTATTTTGTCAGTCTCCTAAACCTGCAGTTAGACAGTTAAGAGCTTTAGCCTTTGACATTCTTTCTTTTATAATGTTCAATACATTTTCTAAACTAAGATATTCTTTAGAAAATTTTCCTTAAAAAATTAATAAATGCAACCTGTACAAAAGGCACGGTGGTGGACTGTGCTACAAAGTTTTATTAGCACTCTTTGAAGACTGTTATGGCATTTTAGGAAGCCTTGTTACACAGTAATAAGATTATCCTAAATGCTTCTTCCACAAAAGCACATTAAAATAAAAAGTCTACTAGTTATATAGTTCATAATGAGACAGGAAAAAAACATGCCCAAACATGTATGTTATGACTATTTTCCAAACATGTCAGAACTGATCACCTGGAGGAAAGAAGAGGAGAGGGGACATAAATCATCCAAGTTCCTTCTTGTCAATATTTGGGAGAAAAAAAAATAAATCTGTGGCTTAAAAAATTCTTGAATTTCAGTGGCATTGTCTTGGCCTCTGTATCTTATTTTTTCTAAATCCTTTCACTAGGAAAAATAATTAGTCTGTATTTCTCCAATAAAATCAGTCTTTATATCACATTTTAAATTTTCTATTAAGCTACCCAACTTACTTGGAGTGTATTTTTCTTGGAAGCATGAATAATTAGAAACCTCTTTGAAAGTTAGGACTCAGGATGGAAAATGAACTCTGAAAAATGCAAGGAATCATTTTTGTGCTGAGACTGCAGCACAACACACACCACCTTTGGCTTGGTAATCACTGGAGATTAGGTCCACTGATTCCATTGGAAATTACACAGGGTCTAGCAATATTACTGTTCCGTATTACGGGCACCTCACTTTTTATGTAAATATTTGTAAATACTTAATAAAACAAAACCAAAGATCTTCATTCAGCTGTTTTGGTACTCTAGAATATTTACAGCTGTTACTAGAATAACAGAAATCTTGAGAGTTGATGTTAGTGAATAAAATCAGGCTGTGGCACCTTCAGTGATCTTAAGCTCTCAGAAAACCTTGGGAATGGTCAGGATTTCAGCTATTTCACAATTAGACAGCATCCGCTCTTTAGGAATTAAACTTAAGTAATTTTTGCACCTCATTCAAACAACTCAAGTGCAATAAAGATTTGCTGTCCATCCTACAAACTACACATACAGGCATCATACATAGAAAAGCAGCTGGCATCTTCTGGACAGCCAACTGAAATTTTGCAGCAGCTCTAGATTAATTGTTCACTCTAGCTGGAAATTTTTCAATATAATTTCCTAGACTTGTTATTAAAATTCATAGGAATGTGCATTTTCCTTGGACTCCACTGAAACTGCTTCATCTAAAGTCTTTCTTAAAAACACCACATCACAGTCTCCATTGTGGAGTTCCACAAAAAATTGCAAATAGAGTAATATTAGAAATTAATTACATTAATTTAATTTAGAGAAGAACTTAAGAGGAAAAAATTATGCTCTAGTCAACAGAACAGATACTCTGTTGTGACAGTAGGTTTTCTGCAGCCCCATGACTGGAACAGCTTCTTCCAGTGAGGAGTGAGGTACTTGGGCAAACACATTGGAAACCTGGCCTAGATTAGAAATGCATTTCTGGATAGGACTGAAGTGTATGAGCAAACACTGTGTGAAATCAGGAGCAGAAAAATCCTAAGATGTTTCAGGTAAGGTAGGAAGTGCATCTTCAGATGCACTAGGTGTGGGTCAGGAGGTAGCAGCTACAGTGGGATCGGCATGCTGATAGCAGAATACTAGCCCAGTAGACTTTCTCAGGAGAGGATAGGATGTATTTGTAGAGTTTCTAAAACAAAGATTAAAATAATTCAATGCAAGATACTTGAACTCCAAAACAAAGTGCAGTACTAGAGCAGTGTGTGACAGAATACAGCTAACTGCTCAATTATATCTAAATCTCAGTGAACATTTTTTTGTGTTTAGCTGGATGCTAATTTGCAAAATACCTTGTGTGGTGTGGAGATGTACAGTTTCTGGAAACAGAAGGGCAGTTATGGGAAATGCCCTTCTAGTTCCTCTGTCTGATTCCTGCAACCACCAATATATATCAACTAGAGAAGTGTTTTCAGTAGTAGTGATATCAATTCAAAAAAGTTTTTTTCCCATTGGCTATTCCTTGGGTCTAATTAAATATAACTACAGCTTATTTTACAATAAATTTCTCCTCGAGAAGTTACTTATTATTTTTCTATTTAAAACAATCCCTATTTGCTGTTACCAAACCTTAAAATTCCATGCATGAAAAGAACATCATATAATGGATGGATTATACTCCAGCTACCTCTAAGATTTATCTCCTACTCCGGAACATTAGATACCCACTTTATTGTAGAAACTAGCCTGACAAGGTAAGCCCTCATTTTGAATTTTATTAATATTACTCCGTTTTTATTCCAGACTACATAAGATTTAATGCCAGTCTAGTTTTATTGATCCTAAGGGAGTTACACCAAAGTGAAATATGATCAGAGACCTGTCTCTGTCCAGCTTCATCCTTTTGTCCATAAATACATTCACAAAGAAACAACCAGTTCAGACTTTCTCTCTTCTTATTAACTCTTCCCCTCGAATAATATTCAAGGGAGAACAGGAGGGAGCAGAAGTCCAATCGCATGTTTTCTAATCCTAGTTCTGAGGCTAAGTAGCTGCAACTGCTTACAGATACAATAAATTCTTTGTGCCCTGTTTTCAAAGCAGGCCTAATGCCTACCCCGTAAGAGTATTGTGGGATTTGGTATTTTGCTTTCCTAATGCTTTGAACTCACTGCATGAAGTGTGATTAAGATCACAGCTCACCACCACAAACCGCCCTGTGTTCCCAGAGTCTTCCAATGTATAGCTGGGCAATATCTAATAGAATTTAGCAGTAATAGTTGACCTCTGTAGATTCTGTGTATGGGCTTGTTGGTCTTGTAACAAAACTCTTAAAACTTCCCTCCAGAAAACCCACTGGCTTTTTTCTTTCCTTTCAGCATCTTTGGCGGGGGGGAGGAGGAGTTGATGTGTTTTTTAAATTCCTCATGTCTGCTTGAGTTGGGAGTGAAAGCATCACTGGTTTTCACTGCAAGTTTGGGAAGGGTAAATCTGAAAAATTCCTCATGGCTCAACTTCTGGTATGTTGTACAACATTCTGTAAAGTATTAGCACTGTATTTAAAACAGACGGAAAATAACAAACAGATGCCAGCTTATTATTTAAACGTTAGCTGTGAACTCTGTTCTTGGAAACAGCTTTTGGTCCCTCTTGAGCTTACTGAGGGTGTTTTAAAGAGCTGTTTAATACAGCAGGGAATAATGAATAGTTCCAGAGCAGCAAAGACAACAAAATAACAGCAATGCAGAATAGCTTCAAATCAGCCCTGTACTAATTTATTTTCTGAACTGGATAACTCAGATCATTCCTGTGCCAGTAAAAGGCAAATAAACAGTTATTCTTCAGGGTGTTATAAGATCAACAAGTACAGATTTTGGAGAACTTTTAAAATAAGAGGCTCAATAAGGATCTGTATATATCTGTATCAACAGCATGAAAAAATCTTCTGTTCCTCTCTGCAAAAGCACAGGGTAAAACACACACACACACAGAGAAAGAGAGAAAGATCAGGTCAGTGTCTAAAAAAAAAACTCCATCTCATATGTAAAAGCTGACATTTTAACAGACTGGAAAAAACATCAGTGATTACACAGATTTCAGTCCAAACTCCATCTCAACAGCCAAGAAAGAATTGTTGTTGAGGAAACTGCAGCCTGCTACGGCTCACCAAGAGCTGTGTCCACACTGAAGTTTCAGAGAGAAAGGGGAAGAGGCACAAATAATTAAAGAGAGGGCATAATTTATGGAAAACAAATACAAACTACCTCCAGGAATGAACACAGCATACAAATACAAAATGGGAGGAACAGAACTGGCACATCTAGAACACAGCGGGGCACGGACTCCTGAAAACTGCTGCTTCGGAGGCAAAGTGCCTGCTTCAAGTTTCACGACCCTTCAAGGAATGAGGTCATAAATAGAAAAGCCATTCTCACCAAACAAGAAGCCATCCACTCTCTGTAGTACAGACTGAGAACTGTATCTGCAATGACCATCACAAGAGAGACCCATCATTCATTCTGTCACAGTTTGATTACAAATAGCAAGAGTCGGCCTCAAGAATAAATGCAGACCCAGTGCAAACCAACACATCTAAATGCTTCTCACTTTGATATAAGGCTGGATATGACCTTTATGGTTCAGGCCTACTCACCAATGCCTAAATGGACCACAGTGGCCCAAATTCCACAGAGAGCACTAAACTACAATGTTTTGTGAAAGATATTTCTGAAATTCTGTGTGGATAGCATCAGATATAGGTGATTAAAAGATAATCTAGATACAGATAGTTTCCAGCTTCACCTTGCCAATGCGCACCATTATTTTGGGTAAACCAGGAAGATGTTTTAGACAAATGAACATGGTCAAACAATGTCCATTCTTCATTTTCCTTAAAATTGGTAGCACTTTGAGGATATACAGGAAGAGTTGATAATGCATTGTATAGGACTGTATTCTTATTTGCACCCTGGTTTGTGTCATAAGCAGATTCTCTCCATTCTTGGAGATTAAAATTTTTTCTTAAGCTCTTAAAACATTGAAATAACTACTGTAACAGGAGTGCATGAAACACATCAGATAACCATTACTGTGGGATTCATACTGAAATCTTGAGAACTTGTAACACTAAGTTGAAAAGAGTTAACTAACAGGTCTGTTTGTACTACAAATCTTGTTTACCAAGATGTCGAGCCATGACACAGTTCAATTTTTTGAAGCCTATGAGCATTATTTTATAACATACACATGGACATACATTATTTTATAACATACACAGTATGTACCTGCTCTTTGCCCCAGATATGGATCATGTCAGAGGCTTGTCCAGGCACAATCACTCCCTTTCCAATTCCTCTGTCCCAGATCAAACCAGAACTCAAAAAATCCCCTGCCTTGCAGTTGAACATCGTAAGCTGGAGAAGGGCAATGCCACTCAACTCTACGCTAGCACAGCAACTCCTTCTATCTTCCCTCTCAATCCAGGGACACAGCATTCAAACATAGGCAGAAGAGAGCAGCAGAGTTATGTTTGTCCAGCAATGGAAGTATTTTGCTAAATCTGCCACTCTGCTTTCCTGTACAGCTGCTTTCTTTGCCTGCATCTAAAACTGGCTGTGCAAAAGATGAAAAAGTATAAATTGAGGCAGAAGCTACCCTCAGATTTAATAAGTACTCAACAGTATGAACACTGTAATATGCTCTCTATGTTCACACACGCAGTTACTCAAATGCTATCTATATATATAAGCCACACAACAAACACAGATATGTATGTGACAACGCTTCTCAAAACAGAAAGCTCAAACACAATGAAAAAGTGCCCTGGTATGATATTTTTCAGAAGAGGCTCTCAAAACACTACAAACAGATCTTGAATCTCAAAAAAAGATAGACAGGGATAATACCATGCATTGTACAGACCAGAAAATGAAGAAAAGAGTCTGCGAGACTTTGTAAGCATTAAAGGGCATCAGTATCTAAGAGGTCTTCTTTAACAACAAAAAAAAGGCAGCAAATCTGAAGAATGGAAGAATAGTTTCAGGGAACAACAACTGCAGGCTTTTACAAAATGCCCACTGATCTACAATACCTGGATTTTATAAAATACAAAGCACAAGTTTGCCATTACCTTCTCTTTTCTAGGAGGAAAATAGAAAACTACACGAGTGTCTGTTAGAAAGTGAAAAAATACGCTGAAGGAAGGGGTTTTAGCAGATGGCTTAAAAATTCAAATTTTCAGAGCAAAAAGTTCAGAGCTAAACTGCCCTAAATTGTTCAGACTGTTGTCTAACAGCACCATACTTGGGACTATGTGGTTGTGCAGGAAAGGAGAATAATATATTCATTTACCAAAAAGACCAAGCAGAACATTGTATACTCTTATTTAAATCTTCAAAAAGGACTTTTCGAGTAGTGTTTTCACATGACAGGAAGAATGATGGATCTGTATAAAAAATTACTTCTACGCTTATCTGATTTGGTTTATCCACCACTCAAAGATAATGACAGCTTACCTGGATATCTTACTTTCATAGCTGAGTACTCCCTGAAATAATTCTCTATTTGAGGCCATATGTTCTCAGTGTCAAATAGCTTTACAAAAGCAATTGCAGACTGGCAAAAAACCAAGTAGCTTTATATGTACACTGTCACAGTTTACAACAGTGTTTCACAAAGATAGGGCAGATTTTGATTCACCTTTTTTTTTGTTCATTATTATTGCACCTGAATAAACATTGAGAGATAATTCATATAACCAAATGGGTAACAAAGAGTATTAATACCATGTAAATATCTTATAGCTACCTTGAAGTTATGGTAGTACAGGCCTATTGTAACACTTTCAGTTGACCAAGGAAAACAGTGAACATGGGGCTGAACAAAGAGGAAGCAATACTATCTGAGGCCATCAATGGGCCAACAAATCATCCTTAATAGGCAAAAAGTAAGAATATGTGCTATGCAGTATATAAAAGCAAATCTGACATGTCTAGGACATTGAACATGCACTATGAGGTCTGGCATACGCAGTGTCTATTTATTTATTTGTTTTATTTATTCATAAGTTAGCAGCTAAGATATCCTGCATGTCCCAATTTTTCTCTTTTTCTTGAAGTTAAGAGGTTTCAAGTCAGAAAAAAAAAGACATGTTGGGGAAGATTCAAATAAATCACACACTTGCAGAAATTTTGCACATGTCCACTCCTAACCGTATTTTACTTGCCTAAGACTGGACACTGGAGATTCTGGAACAAGCTGATACAAAAAACTAGAAAGCTTTTCTAATTTTCACAAATTGAAAATTGGAAATTTTCAATTGTGTTGTTGGATCAAACCAAGTTTAACTTAAACACTGCCAGGAAAACCATTGTTCAGGAAATTGTAGTAAATGCTCACGGAGCTATAACCCAAAAAGGATGCATTTGTCTTCCTTTCCTTCTCCTTCTCCCAGCTTTTCATCATGCTTTTGCATGCATACATTCCTGCAACTGTCTTTTTGGCCCTTATCAACTTTGTTTCCCATAAATCATTCTTTTGACTACACTTGTTTTCAGAAATATTACTGAAACAAAGACAAAACGCTTTAGAACACACATCCAGGATTGGAAGCATTCTTTTAACTACAATTGATAAGTCAGTAAAGCATTTGCACATCTCTCTAAACCAGAAAGAGCCTACCTGCCTTTAGAAACATCAAGACACTCTTTCTGTTTTGAAAAAGAGAAGGTTGTGAAGTTCACTAAAAGCAGCAGAAGACTGTAAGGGAAGTGTCTAATAAACGCTTCTAAAATTTCTTCTCAGTTCATTTGAGATAGTATAAAATGTTGGGTCCAGAAAGAGTTAATAGTGCAGCATTCACACATTTCTAGAAAACAAAACATCAGAAGGAAGAGAGAAAAGAACCAAAGAACAATCTGAACAAGTATTCCTACTCAAGGCAGCACTTAAGCATGTAATCTATTTTAAGTATATACTTAAAACACTTATTAAAATATGTTAAGTACTTTCCCGAGTTAATACCAAAGAATTCAATCAGACATTGATGGAAAAAATTTGGCAGTATTTGCAGCATTCTATTTAATATTGGAATGCAAAAAGTTATTCAAAGACAAAACTCTGAGGCAGAGGGTGCATGTTATTGCAAGTGTAAGTTGTAGCCAGCCTGGCTACTACACTCTGGAATTGCAGTCAAGAATTAGTACTTCAAGGGAAAAAAGCATTATAGCAGAACTGGAAGATGGACAGGGATCACAGAAACAAGGTGTTTTCAAGAAAGTTTCACCAAGCAAATATTTTAAACATGCACATTTAAAAAACAAATATACATTTATCATACCGCTATTAAGAGCTTAAAGGAAATGGTGTCAAATTAGAGGTTGTAGCAACAGAACAGGATTTAGGAAAACTACATATGTTAAAAAAAAAGAAGCTATGGAACAAAAATCAGTATCTGGCCACAGAGGAGGAACCAGAATTTGAGTAGATCACAGTAACATTATACTGAAACAATAGCAGAGAACGTTCCATGTTGTTGAATCTTCACTAACACAAACCTAAGCCATGAAAATATGAGGTCACATGTAGAGTTATATTTCTCTTCCATACTTTAGGAGAAGGACAAGGAGCATGAAAGTTGAGACTAATAACACCAATACTCCTATTAACAATAAAGGCAATTAAATTTATTAGGATTATTGCTTTTAATTGCTTCATTTACAAACTGTAATCAATGGTCAGCACTGAGCATTTTAGAGATACTTGGCATTACCAGGAAATACCACAAACTTATCTGACAGTAGTTCTGAAAGACTGAAAACTTCAGAAGCGAGCCTGGCAATGCTAAATTCAGAAAAGAGAGATGAAGTTAAAAGCATTTCAGCTCATAAGTAATTTTAAAAATCTGCAGTTTTTACAGAAAGACTACATCACAGAAAACATAGACAGCCCTAATAATAGACAGAGTGAAAGATTTAAATATTATTTTTGATACACAACTAGACGTTATAAAATTAATATCCAGACTAATACAGCTGATTGAGAGGAAAATAAACTATAGCAGTCAATACATAAGAATAAAATCTAGGGAGCGGTAATGAATTGAAAAAGCAAATAAATGAAGACATAAACCCAAACAAATTTCCTGAAATATGTCTAAAGCAAGTACACAAAGAATCTGCTGGCATGAAAAAAGAGAAAGGGGGTAAGGACCACTTACAGAAGCAACATGATTGTGTTAAATAAGTTCTGATCGAAAAATCTTACACAAATACTTATCCTGATCCCACAACTATTTTCATGTAACAGAGATGAGACATTTCCAGGAACTAGGGGATCAAAAAAGATACTAAAGTTAAAGAGAAATGTATGAACAGGGTGGCCTGAAAAACAAAAAATGTGGCAAAGCAAAATGTCATCATCCATTCATGTGGATGAACTCCTTAAAATTCCACTGTAAAACAGCAGCATCACAACACACACAAAATCACCTGAGTTCCTCTTCTCACTCCATACAGGCACCATATTTTTGTCCATCTGTACACTTATGCTCTGTACCATTACTTTTTTCACAACGCAAAATAAAATTCTCTCATAAGCACCAGCATGAAGTCCCCACCTGCATCTCCCTTGCTCTCAGGCCTCCGTGGAACTCCACAAACTCACCATCTGATGCACCAAAAGAGCAACGTGAGGTCATTTGGGCGGAGATACCTGGGAGTTAATTGTTTTCCTTCTCCTTCAGGATGTTGATTTGAATAATATATTATTACATGAGAACATCTTACATTTCAATACATGCACTTCAAAATAAAGATCATTTTTGTAAGTTTGTGATATCTCTATCTTTGAGGTTTTGCCATCTATGTGTAGGCCATTTTCAGTCATTGAAGGATAAGATCAAATGCAATCTGAATAATTTTTTTTTTCATAAAACCATTTTAGACATATTTTGAAAATAAGAAAACACACTAATGGCACAACTACTGCTCCTTTGTTTCCTTGGGGACATCTTTATAGGTACTCATTATGGGAAAAAATGCCACAACTCTAATCTTTTTTTACTTTTAGTATCTTTTCTACACAAAACGATCACTGTATGAAACTGCAGATTCACATATGTTCACATATATTTTAAATGCAGTAAAATGAGACTGAAATGAGAAGCTACCCTGCCCACTCCTGTATCATTTCCATCCCTGAACTGCTGCCCATTCCCTGCAGGAAGATGTTTCTATGGACTTGAACTGAACAGGCTTAAACTTATGCACCTGCCCAGCCCGGATGGAGAGAGAACGGGATGACTCCTTCAGCAGTCATGCTGTGTTCCTGTGTGCATAGAATGTTTGTAGAATCACAGGATAAGACTCTGCCCTAATGCAGAGGTCACGTTAGGACCAAAAATAAGAGAATAATATCCCACCACTACTATGATTTCAGACCTTCAAAGGAGAACAAAAATCATAACTGCCCATATGTTAGGCTCTTTTCCATTGCTACCATGTGGGAAAATACCATTTCATTACATCCTCGTTTCTGGTCCTGGTAGTTCTCGAAAATTTAGACCAGCCAGCTGTGACCAAAGAACTGGCTACAGCCCAATGTACAGCTCAAACTATCATCCTGTTTGACAGTGGTGAAGGAAGCCGTTACCTAACAGGCTGTCTATTTGTCCTATTATTTTAAAATGGTATTGTCTGGAGGTGTGCAGAATTTTGAATGCTGTAACTTTTTCCCAGGGAGATGCGGAGGAGAAAGCCAAGGAGCTGCTAAACAGACCATGAGACATTAAATGCAATTCACAGCTGCACCCTCCCCATTCTCCAATCCACAAGATACATCTTTCACATAAAGTCTTTAGGCTTTGATTGTTGAACAATGCTGGTCAAGATTTTCTAGTAATTTCCCAGGGAGCTTATTTCTTCAAAGATGACAGCAAAACTGCTCATCAGCATTGCATTTCATGGCAATATGTTTACATAGATGCTTTTCTCTAACAGGAAAAGATTATATCTATGTAATATTTACATAGATACACTTCTGCTGAAAATAGCATTTTCTACACTTCAGCTGGTGTCTAACACACTGCCTATTCTGCAAGAGCAAGGCACCACTTACAATCTCTTCAGAAACTTTCTTAATAAGCATTTAACTAGTCTATAGAAATAAAAAGCAAACAATCAGATTAAAACCTGAAAAAAACGTTGTAGCACACAATTCCATGTGTTTGGGAATTGCCTGTTACATTCTGTTAAGACAGCTATTTAGAACAGCAATTGGTCACATCTCACATAGAGGCATCTGTTTTTCTCTCTAAGTTCATTGAAAAAAAGTTGAGCATGGCAAGAAACCAACTTCTAGTGAAGTTATTCTGCCACCTGCTGTTGCATTTATGAATATACTAGATATTTTAATCCAAATCTTTTCAATTTAGAAAAAAAAAAAAAAGGGAGATACCTCCTTACTGGAGAAAAACTGATTATTAATTATGAACCACTAATATATTAGACTCTTTTCCTCTTGTTGATTTCTCAGGTATGTGACCCAAAATATGCTTATCACCAAGACAGACGGGGTCAGGGGTGAGGAGGAGAGGCTGGTACAAGGGAAAAGCCCATAGTTAAAAAAAAAAGAGAGAGAAAAAAACATTAGGAAGGAAAGTATTACAAAACTTCATAAAACAAAGTATTTTCATGAGTGTCATAAAATTCACACTGGAATAATTGTCTAAAAGTCTTCTAGTCTGAAAACTGCAATCCTAAACACTGCTGGACTACTATATCAAATCAAAGAACAGGTTAAATGAAATACTGAAATTCAGTTTACATTCACTGTCTGAGTGTGGGAGAAACTAGAGCAAGTGGTATTGAAAAGGTAACTCCTCTTACACCTTCAGTTCTATCAGTAATGCAGCTGATGGTTCAGCAAGCTTGACAAAGTCCTGTTCCAATAAGCCAGTGACAAGAAGGTGGCCATCCCAGCAGGCAGCACCCACCACCTACTCTCAGGATATCAATGGCAAGTGCCACCCCCTCATGTCTGGCCACGCACAACACCTTTGCACAGAACTAAAGTGCATCATATGCTCTCCTTATGTTGCCCATTGCTTTGCACATGTTTAAATACTTGTCTGCAGTGCAGGTAGTATAGGAATGGTTTGGAGAAAGGACTGAAAAAAGATGGGACACACAAAAGAACTGCAGAGGGAAGTCATGGACAGCAGAGTTACTTGCTGAAAGACGATCCACTCACTTGAAAAATGCCTTCAGATTTTAAATTATTGTAATTAATGAAAGCTACAACTCTAGATGTAACCCAAACTGCAGGACAAAAAAAAAATAAAATCCCTGACCAGAGAAGGAAACCCTGACACCACAAAACAAATATCCACACAACATCTACTCTGTCCTACAAAGGGTTCCTCATAGTAAC
The DNA here is from genome assembly GCA_013396875.1 of Vireo altiloquus. Taxonomy (NCBI): domain Eukaryota; kingdom Metazoa; phylum Chordata; class Aves; order Passeriformes; family Vireonidae; genus Vireo; species Vireo altiloquus. The sequence continues at coordinate 332,399 of VZRF01013633.1, forward strand.
GGGACAAGAGAGTTGCCTCTCATCCAAACAGATTTGACTAAACTTGCTTAGCTCATGAGACCAGAGGGGGATCACAAGACAGGAGGGTTAACCACTCTTTGTATTAGACACATCTACTTGGTCTACTCTTCATTTAGAGCACCACTAAAACCTTGCTCTGCTTTGGCAGCTGCCCATTGTCATTTACAATGAATATTCAGCTGTTCCTTCAGGCTCTTCATCCCTTTGATATCCTATTGCCTGTTACACATTAGACAGGAGTACAACCCCTGTTTGTAAGCAGTACCTGCATGGCAGCTTCACACTCTTGCACATGAAGCCTCCCAGCAATTTTTGTTTTGCCCCCGGTCAAGTACAGGAATTACGTCTCCAGACAACAGCTCTGCATTCCACTGTTGGTTCTTCTCAGGGAAGTGCTCCAGCAGCCCCTGAATGAAAGAGCATTTCACCTGCTGCAGGGAACCCCACATAGCTGTGCTCTCTCCACTCTGGTGGGAAAGAGAGTAAGGACTTGTTGGCCCAGTTAGATGAGCTCAGCAGTGCTTTTGTCTCTTGCTTACCTGATTTCTAGTAGATTTGCCTCATTGCTTGGCCCAGTGAGCAGAGTTGCAACATTAATTACTGCTTTTCATTTCCAAGTGAAATTCTATTTCTATTTTGCATATCATGGGAAGGAGACTAACCAGATCTTGAGGTATTTATATAAACCCATCAACTTTCACCTCTCTCTGTGTCAAATAATTTATATAGGCTAAACATTATTAGCTCTGTTTTTTGAAGCAGAATGGCAAAAGTGATTAAGAGATAAGCAACAAAAATCTGTAGCAAGTCTAGCTCCTAATACAGATCTTGGCCTGTCTTTCCCTTGTAATGAATACTAAATAAACCTGCAAAATGGCACATTCATGCATAAAAATCAAGTTTTTTATGAAAGTGTTTTTACTAGCTCTGGTTTCAGAGTTCTGTTTGCTGTACTAAAATGGGAGGTCATACTGCACAAACTCAGCAGTTTTTTTCTGCTCCCAAATTTTGTTATCCTTTGCTGCACTAATATATGTAGTTGATACATTAAGAATTTATGCAGATGTTTTACCTTTTACAGTAAGCTAATTCCCTTGCTTATACCATAGATGGAAGCCAACTAGCATTTCTTCCAGGCTGTCTTGATGCATTCTAACATGATGAATTCCATTTTTTCCCCCATAAGGTATTTTCCCATAGGAATTTCCGTAAGGAATGTTATTCCTTGCAGTGCCCTGTTCATATAATTCTTGTCCCTTTCATCAAGGCAGATAATGAAGTACTTTTCCCCTGAAGCCAGATTATCTATTGATAAAACAAGATGTGCTACCAAAGCCACACCCTATGATTTGATTAATTTGTTCTCTGACCTCTTTTTAATCACACTTGGGACTTCAGTTTTGTAAGGAAACACACCTGGACAGTGCACAAAAAGAGAGGTCAAGTAGATGATATCTCAAGCTGTGTCATGGCTGGACTATGCATCCCCCCTACAGTGATTTAAAATGTAAATTTTCTTGCATTTGATAGCACAGAAGTTACACATGACAGACTCTTATCACAGCAAAGGCATTTTTGACACAGCCCTCATTCAACTGCATGTTAATAAATGACCACCAGAAGAAAGACAAAAGAAAATCCAATCCAACTGTCCATTACTGAGTCAAATAAAATAATCCATACCACAGCTGCAGCAGGAAGAAAATCATGATTCAACCACCTTCCCTCTGATTTAGCTTCAAAGTCCAGATGAAATGCTTCTCTTAAGATCTCTTGCCCATTAGTTTATTAATTCTTATATATATATATGCACTAAGAGATCCTAATGAAGATGGAGCAGCAGAAGTGCTGTTGTCCAGTGCATTAAAAAATATCCAAAGAGCCTACAGAATCTACTGTATAATTTCTCATACACTGAAAAATTGCATTATGCTGTATCAACTACCATACACAGTCAAGAAATTATTTATACTGTCACTGAACTTCATGCATTGCTGTGACTAAGAATGAGTCATTAAACTACAATACAGTGTAACACCTATAAAAGGAAAAGCAAAAATCCTTCAGTCAAGTCAAATCTGAAGATTGTTTCAGGGAAGGAAACAGGGATGCTCTTTCAGGATTTAAGTGGAACACCTAGGTCTCTACACAAAGAACACTGGGTGCTTTGGTGAGCACAAGATGTTGAAACCATGGGTTTGCATCTCATCGATCACGTATCCTTTCCAGCAGTAATCTTTTACCCCAGGACATGAGCTCAGACCTGACTCAGATGGAAGAACACCTCTAACAAAAAATTGCCAACAACAGCCCCTAAGTAGAGGTTTGTTGCTCACACACCCACCCTTCACAGGGGAGGGGTCCCCCATCTAATTACTGTCCAGACTCAACCTTGCTTCATTTGCGAATTGTGACAAAAATCACAGCCTGAGGTGGTGTAGCTACATAACCTGTACATTATGCACCTTTCATTAAAGAAAGTGTAAATGCAGTAACCTCTTAATAAATACATCTTGCAAGGCCTGAAATATGTGAAAATAAACAAACATTTCATAATACATATAAAAGGGCTTTTCAATTAACATCCTGTTTTGAATACGCGGCTGATCCACAGTAGTCCCTGGCAACAGTCTGCCAACATCTCAGCTCAGCATGCTTAGATACTTCTTCTGGAGTAGCACTGGAGCAGTGCTTCCACTCCTCTGCATTTCAACAAGCCAATTGATTATCCAGCTTACCTGATACATAGTGCAATGCAGCCAGGACCTCTAGCTATCTTGCTGAGATTGAATAAGTCAAGACATGAAAATCATTAATCAAAATGAAGAGGTTTAAAAGCTGCAAGAAAATTGCCTTAACTAAAGCCTCTGTAAAGCAAGGATTGCACCATTTGGAAAGCTGGGGCTCTCCACAGACTGATAATACTGGGGTGCTTTGCTATTTCTCTCTCGACATTGTGGTTAGAGCAGTAGATGGAGAGACAATGGCTATTTATCTCTGATGCTACATTCAACCAGAGAGATCTACAGGGCACAGCTATATAACCTTTTGTAGGCAAACACAATCTTGCTGTGCCTGTGGTTCAAGCAGAATGGAAAACATGATAGTGTAATGCCAAGACCAAGCTAACACACAGTGCATCTTGTCTCGCTTCAAAGCAAACCCACATCTACCTGCAACCCTAGATACTGACATGGTATGGAGGAAAACAGCACGGAAGTGCTGTAAATGAGACACACATTTGCTGCAAGAAAGAGGGACCTTGCACCAGACTCCACTGCCCAGCTAGAAAGAAAATATAAGCAGCTAGGGAAGGTGCAGGTACCTGACTCCTGTGCCTACTGGACCCTCAAGGTAATTAAAGCATAGACTTAGTCAGGACCAAAAAAATAAAAGGATGCTAGTCATCATTCTAGTGATCATCCATGCAAATCACATGGCAGTATTACAAGTATAAATGCTTTAAGTGAGACGTGGCACCCAAGTGATGATAGATTTTACACTTAGTTTCTGTGTCTTAAGCTGCAGAGGTGCTATGGAGCATTGCATTATTTAAAGGGAAGAGACAAAGTCAACAGTTATGAGGGATGGCACTCGGCTAATCTTTTGTGAAAACACGGATGAAACAAAGCAACATACTTAGGCACAAGTAAATAAAACTCAAAAGAATTTGCTTACTCTCAAAACAAAAAGTTCTCTTTGCTACAATAATAAGCTTGAATTGCTCAGAACTCTTACTTAAAATTCCCTTCATTTTATCTTTTGCATATTTATCTATTTTAAATATACTTATTAATGTTAAAAACCATTTTTATAGGTATAGACACATATATACTTTATATATGGAATTTCTTCCACTTTTAGACGAAATGTGTGGTTTCCAAATGCTGCCATTGTTGTAGTCTTAAGAAGGTCAACAAGAGCTTTACCACAAAGATTAATTACAGCAGGGACAGAGCAAAATAATCTTTTTCCATGCTGCCTTATCACAGAGCTGCTAGACTACCTCTGGCCAAATTCCTCCTCCGTACACATTAAATCCTCACGTGCTGAATAAATGATGGTGTTCGTAACTTTTGCCAAAGACATGCAACAAATTTCACATACATGAAAGAACAACTAGATGACTGTAATTTCTGGGCACCTATCACCTGGCAATAACCAGTAATCCAGAGGAGTATAGTTTACTATGTTTTGGCTCAGTGAACAGTCACTGATAAGACTTTTAATTTAAACTTGGGAAAATGAAATGTTTTTCTTGCCCACTCTTTGTTTCTTCCTTGCATCCTTCAAATTAGCTAGAGTGACAGTAGTCCTGTTTGCTCAGCAAATCTCTTAACAACTACATTTGAAATGCCCAGGGATCATCATCTTTAAAAATTCAAAATAGTACCTCCTAAAGACATTACAGGATCCTAAAGACATCACAGTCTCACAAAAGGTGGAGAAACTCAGACTCAAAAATAGATTGGCAATATCAGTATATGTTTGGAGTATGGCACCTACCATCCGTAACACCGGACAATGTGATCACTCCTAAAGAAAAGGATACTCAGTGTTTGTGACTTTATCGAGTCACCTACTAACAGGAAAAAAAATCAGTAGTAATGATTTTACTTAAACTGGGACTGAAATCTTTCTCTTTAACAGCTGACCCTGATGAAAGAGTCTGCTGAGAGATTTTAAGAAAGGCTGAATTTATAATGTAGGAGCTCCTGGCAGTTTTCATCACCTCAAATTACACAGTGATTTCAATCAGTGCAGAGGGCCTAGAAGGGTAAATTCTGCCCTGCTTTATTGGTTCCAACTTCCCTCACAAGCTCCTCACATAGAATCAACACTGAGAAGTTTCTCTTCTTCCAAGATGACCTCTAATTCAGCAAAGCACAATCCCACCTCCTCTCCCCATTAATGCATTTTTCTCTATGAACACACACAAGACACATAGGAGAAGTTGCAAGGTGTCCTGCATGCAGGAGGGCATGCAATCCTTCCAGACACAAATGAAAGCCAGCTTTAGATCAGGATAGATGATCTTAGGCAACATTTACAAGAAGCAGCAGCTAGCCAACAGTCTGATGTCACCTTTTACCAGAGGTTCTGTCCCCCAAAGCAAAGTAGAGGATTGTTTAAGGCTTGGCTGGATTGAACACAAATTACAGGTTTATTAACTGCAATAGTACTCTCAACTAATGAAGGTAACTTTTACTGTAACTATTCCTATTGGGCAAAGATATTTCAAATTATATCTGCATTTTAAACAGCTTCAGAGGACATCACTCAAGTTCCTTCTATTCAGAAGTGATGATGAGACTAGCACAGCAACTATAATTATCAAATGACCCTTCTGTAAGGCAAGCAAGACTAGGAAAAAATCACCACGTGAATTTGCCACACAGCCCACTTCCTCCTTTGGGGAGCATTTCAGAGCTTTGCTTTCAAGTTCATAACACTCTACATGATCACTAGGACACAGACATCCCCACAGTGTTAGAAACCATGAAGCTGCCAAATAGGTAAGGAAAAAGGACCTACTGTTCTTTACAGAGGGTCTCCAGACAAAAATCTCAGGCCAGTGTGAGCTTATCACACGCACTGCTCTCTCCTTCCATTCTTCTAACAACCTAAAATCCTTCATTTACAACAGTTAGGACAACAATAATAGTAATAGTAAAATAATATATTCTTTGAAATAACTCTTCTTTTCATCTACTTTTGGCAAACATCAGGAGATTAGAAAGACATACTCAACTCTCCCCTAAGAAATGTGAACTGCAAAAATTAGGGTGACTGAAATGCATAAGGTTTATAATGCACCAGGTTTGTCTTAACTCTGCTTCTCTATATTTTCTAGATGTGAAGCAAAAGCACCAAGGTCTTGCCAGAGAGTATGATTTTAAAACACCTAAAGGATAGACTTTAACCATATATTAAGAGTGACAGAATTCTAAATGTGAGTTTTCCTGGATCAGCATTTTCGTCTACTGAAATGATCTTATCCAGCAAGATTTCAACCCTACTTTAAGCATTTTGTTCAGCTTGGACAGAAGTAGAGTGGACAGTTGTACCTTGATGTATTTGTATATATTTGTAGTCAATTCACATTCATATATTATCACTAACAAAGTGACATATGTGTGGCAAACTCGCAAAATGCACCCACCTTTTTCAATAGAGTTTTTATACAGCAACAGAAATACTTTCTTTCACTTGAGGCCTGCAAGGGGTTTTTGGGGGGGGTTTTATTTGCTAGAACTCAGCCTGGGACAACATTATAATGTGACATTATAATGCAGTGTTCCTTTAGGAAAGAGATGATTAACCAAAACTAACACCATATTTATGCAAACTCAGATAAGGACAGTGAAATCTCATATCTCAGAATATAAACAATTGCCGCAGTTGTCATGGGAGTATTTGTCTACTCACCCCTTGACTGCAAGGACAGGGTGAGTAAGGCAGGAGAGGAGGTGGTGCCCTATTCTGAGCTAAACAGAATAAATAAGACAGAGATCTGCTGTATTAAATCTTATGTTCCTTAGTCTTTGCCATCTGGCAAGTGATCCATGGCTCATGTGAAATGAGTGGGTGGTCATGGTCTGGTTTGTACTAGACATTTCTTGGGATCACGGAAAAAGAAAACAAAACACTGCAATTGGCACCAACCACTGCTCTTGTTAGCAGCTTTCAGCAGGCGAAGAACCAAACAAAACTGAAGGCTAAACCTCTCCCTCCTTCAGAACTGATCACAATTTTAAAAGTTGATAAAAGCAAGTTTGCAAGGCCTCTGGGTTTGTCATTCTGTTACAGGTAAAGAAAGCAGAGATTTCAGCCCTTGGGACAATCAATGACTTTTATCACCCCCATTCTGATAATTCACCCTTCTGTGAATATCAGCTCTGGAGCCTTGCAGGGCACAGGCAATTTATAGCACTGATTTATTTTTCTGGGTAGATCTGATCCTAAAATCTTAACCTGACATTATATAAAGTTATTATCTGAAAAAAAATAAATTTCATCTTAGGATGACAGGCTCAACAGAGGGGTGAGTGAACAACTACATGCAGGACCCAAGCTAGGACATTGCTGCCAGCCTTAAATTAGTTCTAATAAGAGCTGTGAAAAGTGAAAGGGGTTTTTTTATAAAACTTTATTAATAGATGAACAACAATGCTTAACAGCAGGTTTTCCACATTGACAGATTATGTTTCAAAGGTTACCCTGCTGAAAAAGAGCCAAACACTACAGCATTTACATTGTTTCACATTTAATACAATGCAGACTTTTCAAGCACAAATACCTTTAAAGGAAGCCATACGGTAAAGGCAGACTAGCTTTTCCCTAACAACATAGAATGTTTTCATTCTGAACTTTAAGCTAAAATGGGCTTCAGGACTGGATATCAGAGTCATAAACTACCCTGAGTTGGAAGGAACCCACAAGGATTATCAAAGTCCAATTCTTGGCACTACACAGGACACCCCAAGAATCACAACATTCTTGTGCTTGAGAGCATTGTCCAAATGTTTCTTGAACACTGTCAGGCTTGGTGCTGTGACCACTTCCCTGGGGAGCCTGTTCCAGTGCCCAACCACCCTCTGGGTGAAGAATCTTTTCTTAAACCTTTCCTGACACAGCTTCAGGCCATTCCATCAACTCCTGGCATTGGTCACCAGAGGGGAGAGATCAGCACCTGTCCTGATGCTTCCCCTCATGAGGATGCCAAAGACCACAATGAGGTTTCCCCCCCTCAGTCTCCTCCAGGCTGAACAGACCAAGTGACCTCAGCCACTCCTCATACAGCTTTCCCTCAAGATGCTTCACAATCTCGGTAGCCCCCCTCTGGATGCTCTATCCTTCTTCTATTGTGGTGCCCAGAACTGCCCCCAGCACTTGAGGTGAGGCTGCCCCAGGGCAGAGCAGAGTGGGACAATCCCCTTCCTTGCCTGGCTGTGCCTCATGCTCCCCAGGACAGGTTTTGCCCTCCTGGCTGCCAGGGCACTGCTGACTCATATTTAATTTGTCACTAACCAGGACCCCCCAGGTCTCTTTTCACAGTGCCACCATATTTCCCTTTTATTTCAAGGAACACTCACTTAGCATATAGTCATATTGTGAAATGCTACCATTAGATATTTTTAATTCAACATACCAAGTCAGCAAGCAATTTTAAATCATATTTCAGCTGTGGCTGAACAAAAAAGCACACTGTTTGCACAAACAGCATAAGAGCAATTACGCAAAGGCAAACTGGATTGTACTCTATTTCCCAGTCCAGGGAATGCATACTATAAAAACATTTGTTTGTTTACTTTTAAGATCTTGCTCAGTATCTTACAATTTTGCAATAAAGAATTTAGAGAAATAATTTTGTAAGTTCCTAGTGGTTTTCCTTTCACAAATCAAAGCTTACACGGGAACACTAAGTATCCAGAAAAAAGTACTAATCTAACTAGATCTATATGAGATTAATAAAAGAAAGAAAACTCATCAGGGAATCAGTGTGTTAAGGTCACGTGCTTCAAAAGCAGAAGTTTTTCCTTTGAAGCTATTAATTCTAAAATAGAGGTGAAAAATATATTGCTAATGTCCTGAGAGATACTATATTTGTCTGAATTCAATAAAGAAAAAATAGCACTCACATCTGCACTGGGGATTTTTTTCCAAAAATAGTTTCTCCAAATCTCACTGGGCAAGATTAGAAGATTTAATGACTGATCAGTCAGCCATTAGCCTAAACATTTTAAAAAGCAACTTACAAAGGAATATTACACAACTGAGTTTGTTATGACACAGACAACTTTTCTGAAGTCACCAGACTTAGCCGCTATACAATTTTTAACCAGTGGACAAAGCAACACAGATCTCATAAAAAAAAACTTGGTAAGGTTCGGAAAAGCAGGAAAAAAACCCCAAACAACCCAGAACACCCCACTAAAACCAAAACTCCAGCAAGACCAAGCTGTTGAATCTTTGCCAATATACACATCCAGCAGTGCTCTGTGAAAGAAGGGTAGAGGAAGGTCACTGAACTGTTCTCTGCTGTCTGCCCTGTTCCGTGGGGCTTGCATATCCCTTAAAGCATATGTGCATAAATTAAGGATGGGTATTTCTTGATTTTAACAAACCACACACATTATCTGTGGTTGTTACAAACAGGGTAAGTCCAGGTTAATCACTGTCATCAGCAGGAGAGAGAGAGCACTTTCAAAAACTGTTTTAGAATCTGAAGTTGCTCATGTAGTAGTTAAGGAAACTGCTTTGGATTAAAACACTGAGCATGCCAAGAGCTGTTATATTGATATCTTAATTTCTAAAAGTCTTTCATCCCAAAAAAGGAAACTATACAACCTCGTTCCATAGGCTTCCTGTAGGCTGGATTTCTACTAACATTTTACACAAGTGTAATGTGATGCTGATGTCAAATGGACGATCAGTAGCGCTATTTCTCTTGAAGGCAGAGAAAACATGAGCACCTTCTGAAGAGAGAGAATGGCACTGAGTTTTCAAATAAAGCGGTTCAATGAAAGACATTATGGAATTCCATCCTAAAAAATGTGTAGAAAATAAATAGACATTTTATATTTTTAAACACCTGGATGTTTTGACTCTTGAGCATAACCATAAGCTCTATAACATCACCGAAGTACAGCAGCACCTGAGGTCAGAAGAAAGCTGCTTTTCAAAAGCATATATGTTTCCCAACTGCTTATCACAAATTGTCAAAAGTCATACTTTTTATAGCAAGGACAGTATAAGTAAAAAAAATTCAGTCACTTTAACAAGTAACAATCTGTGTAAAACAACCCTAAACTAAATACTTAAATATAGCAACTAGTCTGGGCCTTGGCTTCATCCTTCTTCATAAAAACTGTCTTTAAACCATGCAGTGCTCTCTAAAACTATATTCCAAGATCTATTGTCCCACCATACTGTCCTACCGAGTATTTCTGTGGAGACTACTCCTCCAAACAGGGTCCCAGCCCCATTCTCTCCCTCCTGGATAATTCGGCAAATTCATAACCTGATACCCAGCAATGCTGGCACTTCAGAATGACTGTAGCACAAAGGAAGCTGCCTTCAAACAGACAGCACACCCAGCCCCCGTTGGTTCTACAAAGGATAATGACAACTTGTTAGGAAATGTTCTAAAAAAAAGAAAGAAGTTTTAATGACTGAAGAGATTGATGAAAAATTTGAAGAAGTAACTGCAGAGCTTCTTTAAATAACAAAGCCTAAGATGAGGGACAATAGACAGCAAGAATGTAAAGAACCAAGATTACCAAGAGAGAAATTATTTATTCTTCTACAGTGAACTGTACTTTGGAGATCTATTTTATAATTTATATTTACCTCATAAAAAAATGCCCAAAAGCAACTGAGTAGAGTTTACCAGCTTTTATTAAAAAAATAAGCAACAAACCAACAAATGCCTCGTGGTAACAGAGTATCAAGGTGAAGAAAAGCACTGACGCAAAATAAACAGTGGAGAAAGACCAGCAGATATTTAGGGCACTGGACAACTCCCATCTACTATGGAAGGACAGAGGATTAAGTTAACCCGGCTAGAATTTGAGTCTGTGGTTCTAGAGAAACAGGATTTAAAATGTAATGCATACAGTGCTATACTGGGCATGCTGACATACTCTTCTCAACAGCTGCTCAAAGTTAATCATATCACATTATATAAATGCTTGATTGGAATTTCGGAAACCAATAGGGAGACGAAATATTTAGTAGCAGTTGAAATGTTTTCCTTGTCACTTTTTAATCACACTTTCTGTGAGGCGCTAAAAAAAATTGATGGTGGCTTCTAGATCTTAGATCTTTCTATTTTGAAAAGAAAAAATTTCTTAGCATCCAGTTCCCATAAATTACAACATCCTTTATACTTTAGATATTAGGGTTGCAGCTCAACACCAACCCTCAGGCAGGCCTTCTGTTTCCTAGGAAGTGTCTGGTATTAAGTATAAGGCATTTTTCTGGTACAGCTACAGAAACTGTTAAAACCAACTGCTATCAGAACTGCCTAATCTGCAGAATCACTGAAACAACCAGGAATAATTTGTAAAAGATCACCTGTACAGCAATACGTTGGTTTATATCCACAGCTGTCTTGTAACACAAATTAGCATTTGTGTTATGTTAGTGCCCACAAACTATTCACAAATCAAGACTGCACTGCACATCCTACACTGTACAACCACAAATGGACAGACTGACAACACACTCGACTCGCCTATCCTGCTTCAAAAGACCTTCAGTGAGCATTTATGCAGAGAGCTCCAATACAATTCTGCCCACTGCATGCTGTGGATAAGGAAGTAGTTTCTCTTCACAGCTGGATCAGAGCAATGGTTTATCTAATCCAGCACTTTGTCCCTGATAGCAGCAGCAGGAGAGCACATGATACTTTAGAAAGTGGCTGAGCTGTTCCTCTTAAACTTCTTTACCAACTACAGTCATTAACCTAGGGATGTTGGAGGGCATACATCTAGCTATTCCCTTTAGAATGTGTTTGTAGCATGTGTTTCTAAAGACATCTGATCTCACTTGCACCACCTGATTTCTGGATAGCATTTTCTTTAGGCTTTTTTCATTTTTAATAATGTTAAAGTTCTTCTGACACTTTCTTCTGGAATTAGTACAAACACACTTTTCAGTCATCAGTAACACAAGTCTTTCTCTATTTGTTGACTCCTCTGTTTGCAGATTTCCAGACTACTCTTGGGTAAGATATAATTTGTTCTATTCTCTAGTTTAACACCGTTTCTACACTGCACGTAGAAACTTTATCTGTAATAAGATCAAGGAGCTACTGAACATTAGATTTAAGGCATTTCTGGAGTGACTGAAGTTTAGAGATGGATGCCAGGACAAATATAGCAAAGCCAGAAAAACGAATATGGGATAAATTAGCCCTAAAGCTCAGCTGCTACATTTAAGTGTACTGTAGCTTTGGTACTTGCTTTATTCAATAAAATCAGAAGTCGATCTACATAACAAAGTGTCACTATTTCCAAAGGAAACATAACCCCAAAACACTGTGTAGACACAGACTTTAATACACAGTGCACTATTTCTACATCAGCAACCCAGACTTTGGATATCACACTCTGCAGCAGTAATAAGGTATTTGTAGTCCCATCAGCCATCCTGGTGAAGCCAGGTCTCAAGCGCATGTTTGACATACCCAGCTAATACGTGTTCACACTTTTACACATCTGCTTTTTCAAGCCACACCTCTTATTCACCAGCCTTAGCTACACACGTTAAAGAAGAACTACATAAATGCAACCCATCTTAACTACATAAATGCAACCCATCTTAAGTAATCAGCCATCCATTCCTATGTAAAAAAATTACCACCTCCTTGTAGATAAGACCAAAATATGTGGAGGGTAAAGCTCAAATTCACCTCAGCTAAGTAGTTCAGTAAACCACACAGGCTTGGGATCCGTCCAAGGATTCCTTTAGAGTTTCAGAGAAAGAGATTATTTTTTTGGAGGAAACAGAGATATCAGGGGCTACTGTGAAGTCATGTGAAGTCTGAAATAAAAAAAGATGTGCCACACAGATGTCAAGCTGGCAAGTAAATCAGCCACAGATGAGACAAACTGTGTGTGATATAAAGGTCTGTAGACCCAGTGTGCTGCTCTAACTTCTAATCAGGTAAAAGAAGGGTCCCACAGCTTAATGTTGCTCGAAAACTCAGGGAGTTTCTCTAAAGCCTTATATTAAGTCAAACAGTCACTCATTTATATCACCTACAATAGAAAAATTACATCACTTGGTAAAGTATTCCAGTTGCTAGCAAACTAGGTTGTACCTGAAAGGCAAACTACAGGTGAAGACTGCACAGACCCAACACAATATCCTGATTCATTCACTCTCTCACCCTTGGTCTTGACAAACACATCAGAGACTACAAAAAAAAGATACTTGTTAATGTTTATTCACCTCAAAGCCTCAATAGCATTGCTAATTTTCTTAGGCTAATCCACAGTAAATACCAGTTTCATGGACAAGGAAAGTACCACAAAATAAATAATTAAAAACAGCTTGAAGATGATTACTGCTTTGTGACTCCAACCTAGAAGCTTGAAACTTGAGTAGAATTCAATTTACTTGCTTTAATGAATTCCTTCTGCCATGCAGCTAATTTCACACATTTCCTCCTGCTCTGATTATTAAAAAGGAAAAGCAGCTAGTATAAACATCAAAGAGTAGCATTATTGCATTGTGTGACACCAGGGAGTTTTCCAAAGCTCCAGGTTAAAAATGAGCAGTAAATTTTTCGATCCCTTGGCAGGATGGGCATACAAAACAACATCATGCACTCGCTACCCAAAAGGTATTACGTACATGTGACGAGTTTTGGGAAGCTGTGACTTAGTGACACAGCACTATAACAGCAGGAGAGAAGTACCACACATCCAGAACACCCTTCACAAGAGCAGAGCTCTGCTCTTGCTACAGTGATGAGAACACCAGCTGGTAATATTTTTGCCTTTATTTTCTAGCTCTTTGGAACCATACATATAAAGGCACATGTATCATAAATTCACTTAACTCAATATTAATTCATGCTACTTCTAATAATAATACTGATGCTTTGCCTTTATTCTTGGTATAGTATAGTCTGCAGTTAGGCTTGCAGCCTCCCAAAAACATCTAAAAACAGCAACTTCTGCCACAAAAATAGTTGTGAACTGGTCTACTATTCATCTTACTTATCCACTTCCTCCCAGGTCAAAACTGATAATATGTAGTAATCAGTAATATGAACTAATCCTGGATTGCACAAGATTGACAAAAGTAGAAACACTTTTTTGAACATTTATTCTTACATACCCCC